>OZ038495.1:72935983-72988483 GCA_964036315.1 Acanthosepion esculentum
CAATAAAAAATATTAGTAAATTTATTTTCAATTCTACATTTTTATTACTCCAAACATTGTTATAGAGGACACATCTTATTTGAAATAGACGTTCCCTTTTTACTTATTAAACAGACCAATAAAAGAGATTGATGATAGGCATAATAGATGTGCTTATTAAACAAGCTGGTAAACCTAATACACAGCGTTTAATAGATATAAATAGGGTGTCTATTTCAAATAAGTGGTGCCCACTATAATAAAATTTGAAGTAATATATATATATATATATATATATATAATGTTTATTTATGTAGCAAGAATTCTTTTAAACAATTTTTGTTAAACAATACTGACAAAGTGTGTCTACCAAACTTTTTACTAAGTTTTTCCAACATTAGACTAAGTTGCTTTATGTCAGTATTAAAATTAGTAAACTTTCCAAAGTTCTTTTTCTTTTTTAAATCTGACTACTTTCTAATGTCACTCAGTCATTATCAAGTATTGTGTGTTTAGTCTATTCATGGTAATGTTTGGCATCATATATATATATATGGATGACAATAATATATATATATATATATATATATATATATATATATATATATATATATATATATAAGATGTATGTTGTGTGAGGTTGGATCAATAAGTGTGTATTCTAACACAATTATCAATTGACATTTGATATGAAATTCTCACTATATAATATTCATTCTTTGTCATTAATATTTTTTATTATTTTGATTAGAAGAAGATTGTGTTGAAAAATAAATATTTATTGTGTAAAATATATGCTTTTCTTATAATTAAGCTACAGATATATTGATGAACTTGTGTGTGTGTGCATGCAGCAAGAATTTAATGTCATCTGTAACAGTGAAATGGAAAAGCATGTGTTGTGGATTTATACAGGCTCTTTTTTTATACCCACTTCAATATATGATCTCCTATGGAGAAATATATTTTATTTAATGTTAATTGTTTTTTTTTTGTATTGGTGTTATATGTCAAAATATGTTAATATTATTTTGGCTGTTTGTGATGTGTTGATCTATATGCGCACGAATTGCAATTGGGCAGCAATCTTTCTTTTATGCATGTTTTGTTGAATATGATTGAATAGGAATATTTAGTAAAATTTAATTCAGTATTTCCTGTATTTTTAAGATTTTTCTTTTTTGAAGATTAAGTGTGTAGAGGAATTCTCCATTATTTCTATTATCTTGAGTACTTTCCTCTAATATTCTAGCCATTTTCAAAGAGGGTTCCTTTCCATAGTAACAAACTGGATATTTTGTTGAATTTCTACTCCCAACCAATAGACCATGGCTCTCCATTTGAAAAATAACTTTTTTTTCAACTGTAACGGAGAATCAGGTCAACCCAACAAGAGAACCAGAGTTGGTTGCCTGTGCTGCAGTAAGCATCAGGAGTTATGTCCTCTTCCACAATTGGCTGTTGAGAGATAACATTGTACTTAGAGTAGGTGGTGCTGACAAAATTTGCATTTGAACAATAGTGGGCAGGTATTAATCAATAGTCAGCATCGGTCTGAGACTGAGAGAGCTATATAACACCAACTTTTTCCCAGTTAGAAAGCATCCTCAATGTGTGGACCATCAGAGTTTTGCATCAAAGTGTTGAGTTGGAGTTTTACATTGGACTTAGAGTTTATATTTACCTTACTTAGAAAACCACACAAAACTAACACATCAATCTACATTTCTCCCTACCTTATTAGTCTGTTAATATATATTAACAGACTAATAAAGTAAGGTACAGTGTTGTTTTAGAGACAAAACCGTTTGTTTTTCTTTCCTTTTACACACACTTCTTGCTTTTCCTTATTCTTCCTCTTTCACTGTGCTTCGTTCATCTGTCTGTCTGTCCATGAAGTTGCTTGGTATTTGATCAAGCTGGTATTTACCTGATTTACCCATGAGGCAGGATGTGGCACAAGGCTGATTTTTATATTGGGTGATCTGACCCCTTAGGAGTGGGCAAAAATTCCCCAGAGACCCCACATACACAGGGTTGAGTTTGTCAACCTCCCTAGATGAGACTCTACTCTTCAGCATAACCTTTCCCGGATTCCTCTCTTTCTAAAAGCTGAGAGTAAGACAAGTAAGTCTTGATTCTTGACTCATATAGCCACTTTTCTACCCACAATTCCTTTTTTCCACTATCCATGAATAATTATGAGTAAAGCAGGTAGTATCCATTACAACACACTTCTTTTATGTGTGTGCATGTGTGTTGTGTAGCTGTTATTAAGTTCACTGTCTTTTCCAGCTAAGACAGACATTGTGTATATTACTTGCATATTATTTATTATATGTTTAATACATTATTTACATATTTATTACAAAATATGAAATATATCATTTACATAGTATTTATTATAGTATGTGATATGTACTGTTTATATATTATTTCTTATTTCTTAAATACATTATTTACTTATGATTTACTAGAATAATGGTATATATCTTTTGTATAGTCTTTGTCTAGAATTTTTTATTATATCACTTTAATATATATTTATATAATGTATGCATGCATGTACGTATGTATTGTTTAAAATGTACTGTATTTATGGAGAAAGAGACAACAATATCAGAGATTTAGCATTTGTAGATATTTAACTAATTAAGACAGATTCATATGCTCATACTATCAATATCTGTAATTTCTCTCTCACTATATATATATATATGAAAAATTTCTCAGAGTTAACTTGTAGAAAAAGACAATATTTATAAATGTAAAAAACAATAGGAAAACTGTAATATTAGCCGACGTGTTTCGTCCAATGTGGACTTTTTCAAGGCAGAAATGAAATGAATTTATTAAAACAAACTAACTAAACAAAATGTCCTTAGCAACTGGAAGAATTTAGAAAACACTATTATATTCATATTGTCAACTGAAAATTACATCAATTGACATTGAATTAGTTACTTTGTTTTAATAAATTCATTTCGTTTTTGCCTTGAAAATGTCCACATTGGATGAAATGCGTTGTCTAATATTACTTTTTTCCTATTGTCTTTTACATTTATATATATATATATATATATATATATATATATATGTATATATATATATATAAAGTAACTCCACTAATTTGCTGAAAAAAGAGCATATCATGATTGAAAAATGCCCCCAACTTAATAAAAACAAAGTTTTATTGTCAAAATCTTTGTTATTATTAAAAGGAAAAACCAAAATATTTTTGATTATTTAATTAAGTTTTTTAATCCTTTCGATCACGTTCAAAATTGTGGTTAAAAATCTTGTTTTGCTTGCATCAGCAGGGAAACCAAAGATTAGTATAGGAAATTTTACCATCCTTTTTGCAGTAAAAAACACTCATTTGGAAATTTTTGCAAAAATCAAATAATTGTCTGTCTGCTTTTAATGAACTTTCAGGATATTATTAACAAATGAATTAAATTATTTTAGAATATTTTATGAAATTTCAAGAAATTAAATTTCATTCCCTTAATATTAGCTAAAAGCAGAATTCCTTGGAGAATTTAAATCAATTTTTTTTGTAAAACAGAAATCCCATTTACCAAAAATCTGCTTGCAATCATAAAATAAAAAATGCAATAAAAAAAAGATATTTAATTAGAAAAGCTTTCAACTGCTTTTATAACTAAGATATATTATGGACACTACTGTCTTAAGAAAATTTTTTTTGATGAAGAATGAAGTTTTGCAAGAATTTTTCTTTACATCATTCATACACACACACACACACACACACACACACACACACACACACACACACATACATATATATAGATATAGATATAGATATGAACTATTCATGAGTATTTATTTGACTGTAAATATATTTATGTTTATAAATTGTTTTTAATTTTCAGGCAATAACATTTTTTGTCACCCATTTTATGGAGCTCACTAATCTCGATGAACTTTATCCAAATGTTGAAAAGTAAGTAAAAGATAATATAAAAATATAAATGTATAGCTATATATATATATATATATATATATATATGAATGTTATTATTGCAGACTTTGAACATGAGAAAGTTTTTTTTTTATCATAAGCACACTCTTCAAATATTTTATCTCTACTACTTGTTTCCATATTTAAATAATCTCCAGGCACCTGCAATATCACATTCTGGAAAATCTTGCACCTTGCTTCCTCCCAGGAACCCCTACCTTATGGAACAGACTTCCAAGAGGATGCTTCCCTGATTACTATAATCAAGAGTCAACTGTTATCTATCGTACATATCTTCATCTGCACTTATTTCCTCCTTTTATGCCTATACAACAACCTCTCTACCATAAGTGGCTCATGAGCCCTGTATTGGTTGAGCAATAGTGTTAAAAAAAGAGTTACCTGTATTTTACACCAGATGTTTGCTTTTTTTTTTGCTGGAGTTTGAGTGACACCAAGTCTCTGCAAATGGACAGCATTTTTCTCAGTATCTCCACATTGCCGTTGTCTAATTTGTCACAATTCTTACTCAGATCTGTAATTTTAACTCATTTGTTTTGGCCCCATTTTCAAGTGTATTATTTATTGTGGCCATTGGTCTAATACTCATGTTCTATCGATTTTTTCTCAGCTCCCAAGTGAGGTCCTAACATTTTTCCCATTTTTTTTTTTACTTTCTTTCATTTTCAATTTGTAATTTGCTGATACAACCATTTCTATAATCTGACAGACTTTTCTTTCCATCTACATAATACAAATCAAATCTTTTACTTTTTATTTTTTATGTTACACTTTAGTTTATGCTGATTCTACTTGTTTACATTGTTTTACATAGTCTTTCTTTGCTCTTATTTCTTTTGCTTCTTTACACCAAATAGTAGGAAGATGTAATGGATTTAAGTTGTCTGAAATTCTTAGAAGTAGCATTGTCATTATTATTCATTTTTAACTAGTCTTTCTTTCTACTTATTTTTTTTTTGTTTATTTACACTTATTATTAATAAAATGTAATAGTCATAAAACGTCTCACTCTTTTAAATGAAGTATTGCCAATTATTATGAATTTTTGACTAGTCTTTCTTTGATCTCATTTCTTTTGCTTTTTATTACAACTCCCAGATCATCTTTTCATGGCTCTTGGTAACTTGTATAGATCAGAAATAATTCTCTGGCAAGATTAAATCTCACATCACTTTCTCCTTGGAGCTTGTCATTTTAGGGTAGTTATCTGAAGGCCAATGGTTACCGTTGTTCAAATTTAGCCATATAGCTTTTCTTTATTATTTCAGAATGTCTGATATACTGCCATTTTTATTGTTTACACATTCATACTAACTATAATATTTAAACTTAGCTGCCACATTGTCAATTATTATTAATATTTTTATAAGGCAGATGCTCTGTAAAGGCAAGAAGGTATGTGTGTTTCAGTTTTGGCAGAAAGACTATTCTATTCCACTTATTGTCAATCTGGGAGTTGTAATAAAAGGAGTGAAAGTAAGATAAAAGAAACTAATAACAAATCACTACTAAGTTCTGATATATATTCAGCTTTACATCTTTTTTCAGTTTCATTATGGTCTGTTGGAATGGTTGCATCCACTCTCTGGCAAATTTTCTTCTCTTTTATACACAATGTCTTGATTTGGTTTCTGTGATGAAGACTCACATACTCAGTTGCAAAAATGACACCAAGACGCATGTGTATTGGCTGAGGGGAAAAGAAAAAGAAAAAATGGCTTAAATATGATGCCAGTTTTTAATTCTGTTACACTTGGGCTTCTGTCGGTAGTGCTTCAATCTGGGATTCTGTCAGTAGTATTTCAATTTGGGCTTCTGTCAGCAGTTTTTTTCTCCATCTGGGCTTTTACCCCACATGCAGTCAGGCAGATGGTGAGAAGAGTCTGCATCGGTGTCATTGCTAGTTACATTTGAGTATTTGTTCCAGGTTCTGGTCATTTCCTTTGAGTGAAAGTGTCACCTGCCAAATTATCCTGTGTGTTATTTGCATTAATACCTTTTTGGGTGAAAGTGCCATCTACCAATTGCTCTTTGTACATTTGTATAAACTCCTCTTGGTAAAAGTGTCACCCACCAAAATCCTTTGTGTTTATTTGCATTGGACCCACTATTATCACATGAACCTACAGTCTTCTTACCTGGAAATAGTGATAAAATTTGAAAATCCTAAAAGATTTTACAGTTTGTCTTCTATAAGACAGCTTCTGATTTGTGCTTATACAGATTGTCTGTATTGTTAAGTTTGAAGTATTTTCACAGTTTCCAGTGACTCCCCATTCCTACCCTGCAACCTCTAGAATAGTCTAATCATATATATATATATATATATATATATATATATGATTGGACTGATTGGGGAAATTGTATGACTAAATTTGTTATGTTGGTGGGACCACACATGCCCATTAGCCTAATTCATTTAGAGTCTTCTTTCTTTTTCTTTCCATCACTGTGATATTAGAAGATCTGCCAGGAAGGGTGAAATGTAAGAGCCAGGATGCAAATTTACTGTAGATGACCTTGCAATTAAGTCACTCTCTAGTTGTAGTGAATTATTTTATCCTTTGATCAGAGTAGCATTTACTGTCAAAATTGTTGTCAGTCTCATTACGGTGGTTAATCTTGTTATAGTGGGCAACTAATGCATTTGACATATTATTTTGTAAAATGTCCTATTTGTGTTCATATAATCTTTTTTTTTTATTCCTTGCGGTTTCTCCTATGTATTTTTTTTTTGACAATTATTACAAGTGATGGAATAAACTCCCCTTTCAGAGTTTAGCTTATTGCTTTGTTTAATACTGACTAAGCCTTTTGTTGTTTTGGCTGTAGTAGTGATAAATTTTCTGTTGAGTTTAGATAGATTCTTTTCGATTGTAGATGTGATAGAATTAGTAGGCAGAATAATATATCTTTTTGATTCATTGGGTTTCTCAGGATGAGCGATTTTTTTTTGTTTTTTTTTGTTTTGGAATACTTTATGGAACTTTTGTTTCACATTGAATATAAAATAATTAGGGTACTGGAGAACTTTGAAAGTGTTTTCAATGTATTTCTCCTCTTCATGTAAATAATCCAAGCTGCATATTCTTAGTGCTCTTAGGTAGAATCTGATGATTATGCCATGTTTTATTTTGTTATGATGAGAATAGAAATTTATTAGGTCATTTTTGTTGGCTGATTTCCAGTGGACACTGAGTTTTAAACTGTTGTTAATGTGGTGTAGCTTGATATCTAGCAAGGGTAAGGAATTGTGTTCCATTTCATATGTGAATTCCATTGCATGTTTGACTTTGTTTAGTTGATCTACTAGATCAAGTAAATTAGTATCACAAGGATATATAAGTAGAACATTGTCAATATAACAGAAGTATATTGATTATTTGGGTAAAATATTTTGGAAAAGACCAGATTTGAGAAATTCTAAAAAGATACTTGCCATCACTCCACTGAGAGGTGATCCCATTGATAATCCAAACTTTTGCTTGTAAAAATCATTATTAAATGTAAAGTAGCATTGATTGGTGATGAAATGGCAGATTTTTATTATTTTAGCTATTAGTAGAGAGAGCTTTATCTTTGATTGTGTTAGATGCATTTTTAGGAGATATATGCACTTTTCAACTGGGACGTTGGTATAGATGGATTTTATATCTAGACTGGCTATGCATTTGTTGGTCATGTTCATTTCCCTTAGTTTTTCAGCGAGGCTGTCTGAGTTTTTTTATATGAGATGAACTGATTGTTCCAAGGAGAGGGGTTAGAGTTTTTGTTATGGCTTAGTCAGTTTAGCGGGGGGTGCTGTCTATTCCTGAGTTAATGGGACACATTGGGATAACTGTTTTGTGGGTTTTAAGGAGACCATAATATTTGGGTACCTTATGGTGATATTATGAGTACAGATTCATAGAATTTATATGTATGTATTCATGATCACAATCCCCCTCTCTTGTCAGAGTGTTATTTCCCCTTAAGGAAGTGGAAAAATCAGGCATGGCTGACCACATATGGAGAGAAAAGGGAGATCACCGCCCTCAGATCAGGTTGAGATCATAGACAACATCATTGGAAAATACGTAAACTTAAGGAATCAGCACATATGCTAAGCCACAAAGTTAGAGTCAACCAAGCATAGAAATGAATACAATATGGGAACCAGTAATAAGGAGTGCCAGAGAAAAGCGATAATAACAACAAAAATTGCAATATGAGCTCTGGTAAAAAAGGGTTGCTAAAGACATTAGGTTTATAATACCCAGAAATTCATACACAGATGTCCTCAAGGACACATGGCACAGTGGATAAAGGCATTGGTTAGATCCAGTGACAGAGTTCAATACCTGGTTAAGGCAGTGGAGAACTTGGAGAGGGGAATTAACAGGAGATAACTGATAACTGACATCCATTAAACTAGAACTAGTACAGTCTACCCCAGTGAGTGAAATAAAGGGTTCAGTTCGACATTCCAACCACCTGAAGAAGGCTGGCGCGTACAATGACTGAAATGTTGTAGTAAATATGGCGACAAAGATGAGGACAATAGTCTGAGTAATGTAAATAGTGAACTTGTGGTTTATATTGCACCTATGCTGAATAGACTGTAATTATAGTTTCTGGGAGAGAGTGTATAATCTACCATGATCAGTAGTTGAACAAAGGTCAATCTGTTCAAACCCTCAGAAATGATGACTTTTGATTCTGTGCTAGAACAACCATTCATCTACCCAATTTAATTCACAATGTTTGGGTCAACTTGTATTGTTTTCAGTATTGAAGATTGGTGATCATCTCCACAGACCAATATTATCAAGAAGTCACCTCCTTGACAAATAACCATAGTAAGATTTGAACCTGTGTCTCATGGCTAGCTTGCAGACATTCCAACCACTTGACTACATGCTCATACATACATATATATTGTATAATAGATATCCCACCAAAATTCATATCAGTCAGTTAAGTGCCATACATGATGCACATTTAGGCGATCATGTCTCTTTTGATTCATGACTGACTAGGCAGAAGATTTTTCTACAGTAGGTTGTCATTTCTTTCTATGGTAGACTAGTTACCACTTAAGGCTACAGGTCCCAGTTTGTACTCCTATTCAACCCATAGCTGGAGGGGGGATGGATGGATTCATACCTTTCTCAATGGTATTTGCAGGTAAATGAATGTAATGATAATAAAAATTGCTTTGAATATTGCTGCCATATATACTCTGGTGTTCCCACTATATATTTAGAGATTCTTAATAAAATCCAAATAATCTGAAATGTTATTGGTATTAACCTGGCATCTTGGATTCAGTCCCTTTCCCAATGCTGTAATATAGCTTTGCTGTGCCTTTTCTATAAATACTTTCATGGTAATTGTTCTGATGAACTTGTGGGTTGTACGTTGGCCTTGTCTGAATGTACTTCTTGTTTTAAAGAACATACAGATATAAAAAGTTTATGCTTATCTAACAGTTACCACATGGTCTATTGGAAGGCTTTCCACAGACATCTGCTTCATTTGGCAGTTAAAGGTAAAAAGAGAAAATTTGATTTTTGTTTCAGTTGGCAACAAAAATGCCTGTTCCAGTACATGATGGGAGTTTTCCTATTTATTTTACTATTTTTTATAATTTCACTTTTTCTTTATTTATTGTTACTTATCATTCTTATCTATATTTTAAAGTAATTTTATTACTTAGCTTTTAATTTTTCTTTTATTATTGATTATTTATTATTTTGGTTTCATACTCCTACATATTCTCATGTTAAGGGTTAGAGGTTATTTAGTAATTTGCTTCTATCACTATTGTTCGGACTATTGTCCTCAACTTTATTGTCATATTCACTGTTATGGCCAAGTATTGAACTCACAGTTAATGCTTTCATCCACTGGGCTATGTGACCTTGTGTTCCCAGTGCATTGGTTGAAGTAATCCAGTGACTTGACCCAAAGAGTTGTGAGTTCAATACCTAACCACAGCAGAGGTGAACAAAAAACTTGGAGAGTTGATTTACTAAAGGGAAATAACTGAAACTGAGACATCCAGAAGAGGCATGGCACATGGAACTAGAACAATCAACTCCAGTGGACAAAATAAAGGGTTCAGTTCAAAATTCCACTGTATATCACCTGAAGAAGGTAGGAGCATACAACAGCTGAAACATTGAATATGATAATAAAGATAAGGACAGTAGTGTAAATAGTGTAAATAGCAATCATTTAAGTAGCTTGAATAGTAATTCTTGCACAAAAACTAAGACATCTGACTACTGGTAAAAAAAACCCCAAAAAGCTTGTAATTATTAGCGTTAATAAAAATTTTGCGTTAATATTTAATAAATTTTGTGTGTGACATCATAGTTATTCAGCTCTAACATGTCAGTGAGGAAAAAACTGGCTGGTTATATTCAGTACCTCAAAAGCCAAACTAGTTACATTCCATCATTGTCAACTATACCCTAAATTACCATCAGTCATGATGAATGGATGTTTTCACAATTAGGCCTTGTGCCTTGAGCAACCATTGAGCCTCAAATTCAATCCAGACCTCAAGTGGAACTCGTACATACTTCCCAGTCTCGATAGACTCCAAAAGTGTGTAAGTGTCCTTGTGAGTGAGAAAAAAATTTTCCACCCTGCAATTCCTCTCTCACAGAAAAGATGTCGCAAACCTCTCACTGCTTTATCCCTACTTCCATGAAAAGTACTCAGATGAAATACATCCACTAGTTTTAACCTTGATGGCGACATGCTACACATATTGTAGCGAACCACCTTCATTCCCTCCATATTTCACTGGTGAGAAGTAAGTTCCACTCAAGCAGCTTCTTTCCATGAACCACTGCAGAACTGACTTCCAAGAGGATGTTTTCCTAATCATTACAATCTTAATGAGTTAAAGTCTAGGGCTAAATTCCCCACATATCCATATAAACTGTGCCTTATACTCTGCAACCCTCTACCTCAAGTAGCACCCAGGCCTTGTAGGGGGATGAACCTCAGTGTAAAAAAAAATAGTAAATGTTTAAAATCAAATTATACTCTTCACTAAATATATGGAGTGTATAAGAAATACCTCCCACATAAAGATAAAATATTAGCTAGAAGAAGACACCAGTGTCATTAATGTTGTACCATTATGTGGATGTATTTTTGAGATATGTGAGAAGTATATCTGCTGCACTTTCTATAAAGAAAACCCCATTAAACATTCAAAGAGTGAATGAGAAAAATAATCAATTATCTTCTACTTATGAAACACAAACTGTAAAATATTATATGGATTCTAAATGTTTTCTTTTGATTTTTGTTTTGTTTCAGTTACTATTTTGAGGTTCAGAGATTGTTCAGTAATGAAGGCAACTGTGAGAAATTCACTTATACTCATGTCTTGTCACAAGGAAAAACAAATGAAAAGCATTATGGTATGGATTAATACTGACCTTCTCTTTTATTATCATTAACCCCATTTCTATTTGTTGCCTTACTTAGATGAAGTTATGTTGGTTTAATATTCACTAAATTCAGGGCTGAAATCTGTGGTTGAATTGAAGGCAAGACAAGCAGAGAGGATTGCAATGAGCAGGGGATAACAGCAAGTAAGCTATTTCACAAGACTGAGTGAATAGATGGCAGAGCAAGAACAATTAGGAATGGTAAAGAAACAGAAAAATATTGTTAGAAACAAAGAAAAGAGTGCTGAACTGTTATGTAGTTATCCTACAGGGTATGAAGGATAAATAAATTGTCACCATTTTATATTTTTGATTTTACGTATGTGTGTTGTTTGTCTTTGATTTTGTCAACTGCACAATATAGTAGGGTCAGTTAGGCACCATCTGTGAGAAAAAGAGCACCATGATGCAATTCACACCACCAGAAATTTGAAAATGGCATGCTGTACTGCTTGTCATTCATGCCGGAAGCTCCAATCTGAACATTTCAGAGTGCTTGTATGTCAATCAGTGCAGAGGATTCAGTAAGAATTGGATGAGTTTAATGGTGAATATGAAGGTACAGCCGATTGGAAAACTCACTCTGATCATGCTGATAAAAAAAGAATTCCAAATTCGTTGGTGAGGGCCTCAGACTCAACATGCCTTGAGAGGTAGTACTCTGGAAGACAATATTTCTGACAACAGGACTTTGCACCATACCATACAAGAAGGAGAACCCAGATATGGCTGTCAGACATTTTCTGCAACCACATGACCCCTTACATCTGTCCACATAACTCCTCAGACTGCAATACTCCTGATTATTATGTGTGGTGTGTAGTTGAGTGAGAGACCAACAAAACTCTTTGTAACACCAAAGACAAGCTGAAGGCAAAGATTATGGCAGTATTCACCCCCTTAAACAATGAGACAGTCCAGAAGAGTCTCAGGAAATTCCGAAGTCATCTGGAGGCTGCAGTTGGACCAATGGCTATTTTATTGAATAAAGTTACTCTTTAGTATTTCAAAATATTTTTGTATATGGTTGGTAAATATATCTGTTAAAATGAGATGTCAGTGTTATTTTCATTTTTGTGTAATCTAGACGACAATTTATACACTGCACCCTGTATATGTCAGTGAATGCTAGACACAGATGAAGAAGAGACTTGAAGCAACAGAAATATGGTTCTAGAGAAGGATTCTGAGAATACCATAAACCAAACATGTGAGTTACGAGGAAGTTCTTGAGACAGTGGCAACAAAAATGCCACCTATACTTAACACCAGTTAACATTTCTGGGGCAGATAATGATGAAAGAAGTGTTGAAAACTTTGATACTTACAAGACAGAGTGAAGGTAACAGAGACAGAGGAAAACAACACATAATCCTGCCTGGCAAGTTTTGAATGGTGGAACAGGGTTTGGGAGAGATGGCAAAAAGACAAAAGTTATTGAGAGCTACAAAGGAGAAGAAACTGTGGAGAGCCATGATCACCAATGTACAGAAGGTACACTACACATAGAAGAAGAAAGGAGCAAAAGTTAATTAGCACAACAAAAGACAGAAAGTTAAGAGCCATGATCACCCACATCCTGGAATAATGTTTGACCTCTAGTAAAAACCAGGTTTCAATTATTGCTTTTCAAGGTATGTCTACTGTGTTGCAGTAATTCTGGTTGTGTTTTGGCAGAAAACATGTCTCGTGGCATATTTTTTCCCACAGCAATTATTGCAACCTCTAATGTGAGTCCGGGTAAAAAGAATAAATTAACAACAAAACTATATACAAACAAATGACAATGTATTTTTACCAATAGTATACAATGACAATAGAAGATTGTTGCAGGTGACAAAAACAATGAATATGAAAGAAAACATTTAAAGAATGTATTACAAGAACAAATTTAATCTAGAGAATGTGCTTGTGTGTATGAAGGTTGTGTAGGAGAAGTCTGAGAGATAAGTAACTGAAAGTGAAGTGAACGTTCATTCTCCAGTAGGGCACTCATTTTTACCATGTGCACACTACATCTTATTGTCTAAGAGAAAAATACGAAAGAGAGTGACTGAAAATATCACTTCCTATTTATAGGCTTAAGGATCAGTCCCTAGTGACAGTTTTTAATGAAGTAAAGTTAAGGTTAACCCACAACTGACAGTTCCTCCCCAGTTACAGAATTGAATGTAGCACAATATTCCTAACCCCATTTTTATGCATTTGTAATTCTTCTGATTGCTATGATTATTAATATAACTGTCATTTATGTGAGAGTTGATATTGCATACTTCCCTTTGGTGTTATCCACCAGTGTTCATGCTCAGATGAAGCCCAGGATTTCAAATACTGATTTTCAAGGCTAGCAGGCTCTTCCTACCTACTAAATTGACTTAAGACAATCTTCTTTATTCAGTCTTCCTCTATTTAGCTTTGTGTTACATTAAGTTTAATGAATGTCAAGTAGAAGGTGAAGGTTAAAATATCAGATAAACAAATATAGCAGTACAGACAAGTATAATTTGGGAATTATAGATATTCTTCATTTATTTCTCTATCTCTCTATAAATTGCTGAAGTTGTACAATAGACATTGCAACCAGAAAAAATAATATTTATCAAAATTGTTTTTCATTTTACTATAAATTAAGCATACCAAATCACAAATTAAAAACTTTTTTAATCAAATTTGATAAAAGTTGAAAAGGGGGTGCTGTTTGCTATGTAAATTGATCCCCTTACTATAGAATGAGCATACCTGATCACTAATATTTAAAAAAATGTTTTATTTAATTAAATTTGATAAAGGTTATTAAGGGAAGGGTCCAGCTTGATAATGTAAATTAAACAAATTTATATCTCGACAGAAGCCCAAATACAATATATTTAGTGATTAATGTGCTCGTGATTTCTTAAAATGTAAAAATAAAATAAAATAATTTTGAAATTCCTAATCTGGAGTTCTTTTTCATATATGACTATCAATTAAGCACACTAGATTTTGAATTTAAAAAGATTTTTTGATATTTTTCTATTTTAAGAAATCACATCATATAAACATATTTGTTTTGGCTTCTGTCGGGATATAAATCTACACTGAATTTACATCACAAGTGGGACACCTCTCCTTATCACTTTTATAAAATTTAATTTAAAAAATATTTTTACTAAAATATATGTGTTGTGGAGTGCTTATTCTATAGTTGTATAAGTAAAAAAAAATTAAAAAATGATTTTCTGCTTATAGAGTCTATTGTACAACTTCACTGACTCATTTTCACTTATTTAAGCATTATACTTTATGAAGTTATCAATATTCATTAAATACATTTTGTTCTTGGTATTTCTAACCATTTATTATTCATTCTTTTCTGTTTGTGATAGACTTGACTGGTTAAAAAGAATCATCCTTAAAGATAAAAAAAAAGATTCCTTAATTGTGGGAACTAACATTAGGAATTAAGAGTTTTCTTTGTTACAAAATTAATAAGTTCTCAAATATAATAATATATTTAGTAAATCGAACATTAAGATATGATTATCTTAAATTCTAAAAAAAAGATTGTTGTGCAGGAATATATAACATAGACCTAGTTTAAGGTGTATAAAACATATGACAAAATAAATATATGAAAAGTTCAAATAAAACACAAAAGTCTTTGTATAAAAACACTTATATATATATATATATATATATATATATATATATATATATATATATGTATGTATATATATTTTATATTCAAAATTCTAAATACAAGGTTTGCATATATCTACTTGCAAAAGACTGGGTACTAAAAACAATATAAATTTTGTACTTATCTGTCTGGTTGTTATGAGACTGAAATTGTGTGTCTTCAAAGAGCAAAAAGAGGAAGATTGACTTTCCAGTTTAATGATGCATTGTCTCGTTATTATCATCATATGACTGTTTCTATTCTCATTAATATTTATAATTAATTTTATTGCTATTTTTTGCTTTTGTCAAGGGAACATTACTTTTTATCTCTCACTACAAGATCAACATTGAATCTGTTGAATTGTCTAATTCAATACTTCCATGTCATTGTTATACTCAACATTAGAGGACAAAGGCCATCCCCTTTCTGACTTACACCCTCTCACTGAGCACAATCTCAATAATATTTTTATTACAGCCTGGTTGTCCTTAAGAATATTAACCTGTAGTTATCCTTAGCAAAATTATTTAACTGCTGTTGGAAGAATAAATCCTTCCCAAGTCTGTGGAAGATGTGAAGTGTATTCCTAGTTTTAAAGAATGCAGGTAAGCGCTTCCTCCTCACTGTATCAATCTCTTCAGTGTCATTATCAAACTTTTTGCAGCTATAATCAACAAGAAGGTTGTTGATCATCTCAATATGGACAACTTCTTGAGCAACAAAATGTATGTATTTTGATCAGCTTGGTTCACCTCTGATATTCTAACTTCCATTAATCACAGAATTAGTGAGAAATGATAAATACATCTCAAGAATGATTACATTAGAAAGGCCTTTGACAAAGTTTGACATTGTGTATTTATTAAATATATAATTCAAACCTTGTTCTATCAATGCAGTCTCAATAACTAAATTGGTAAAGGCAAGTTTTCATTATAGAAATAGTTTCCCTGATAGAAAAAGGGGAAGTAAGTACAATTCCTGTTGTAGACACAATCTTTTGAGTAGGACTTCTCAATCTAGGCCAGTTGTTATTAATTTCATGACTTAAGTAAATAAATAAATAACAGTGATTAATGTACCCACTAAAAATAATGTTTAAAAATGCATGTGAAGTCAGCTTAACTAATGAAAATCAAACACAAAAATAAAAATACCAGAATTTTTCAATATCTCATTCTCTGATGAAGCTTTAATTAAAATGAAACATGTTAGATTTATAAATGTTTCCTATTTGTTCTTTATTCTATCATTCTGTCAAATTCCAATCCATATTTGATCTGTATTTGATCTCATTTCATGTGTGTGTGTGTGTGTGTGGGGTTAGAACAAATGTTTGTAGCATTTTTCAGTAGGTGGCATTTTGACACTTTTCATTTCACATGTGGCTGAAATTTATTACATATTTTGAAAGATGACATTTCAATGTATCTTTCTATAATAAATATTATGATTAATGCGTGAAGTGCAAATTTAATTGTTTTTACATTAAAAGTGAAAATGGAGGCAAATGAGTTGTATTGTTGTCATTTGATTCTATTTTATTTCCAGAAAAAAATCACCAACTTACCAACAGCAAGAAAGATATGTGCCACTTATAGAGATGGTACCATAGCTGAGATGACTGTTTGTAAGTGGTTTACTTGGTTCAGAAGTGGAAATTTTGGTTTGGAAGACTGAAAACATTCCTACAGTGATTGATGATGAACAAATCAAAACACCAATTAATAATAATCCCAATCACATAACATGAGATACTCCACCTCTCTCATTTGTGCATTGTAAAGCATTTGAATATACTTGGACATGTGAATTGCTACAATATTTGGCTACCTCACAATTTAATGGAAAACATTTAATGTACTGTATTTCCATCTGTGATTCTCTGCTCAAATGCAGCAAAAACTACACATTCTTGAAAATAATAATTGCAGGTGACTATTTACAAAAAAACCCCAAGGAGAATGAAGGGAGCCACCATTAACCATTCCAAAATCCTCACTGCATCCAAAGTAGGTGACGCTGGTGGAATTGGAAAGGCATTGTGTATTATATTTTCTTTCTGCAAAATAAAAAAAAATTTCAGAGTTCAGCAATTGACAGAAAGTGTACAGAATTAGCAAATCAGAAGGGTAACAACACCAATCCCCTCACATGTGTTTACAAACCCAATAGAAATTGGTACAGCTTAGCTGATCATACTTATACCTGATGTTGCACCTTAGATTATCACTTATTTTGATCCCTAAAAAATTCTCTTAAAGGGAATATCTTCAATTCTCTGGAAGCCTGTAAGAACCACATAGACCAATTTATCACCTAAAAAGATGCCAAATTCTGGAAGGATGGAATCATGAAGCTACCTCAAAGAAGGGACAAAATGAAACATTTTGTTTAATAGTATATTAAGAATATGTAGGTAATGTAATACTTACCAGCACAGGTAATGGAATCACATGATGGATTCTGGCCATGACTGTTGTTTTCATTATACTACCCTTGGGAAAGACACAACTCCATTTCTTCTTGTTCCTGTTATGGGTTAAACAGCAGAGAATAAAATATTTCTGAGGTGCAGTTAATAATGGTAATTGTAATGGCAATGTTAGCCATTTGGCATTCATTGACAGTGTAGCTAATTAAGTTTTCTTCACTCCATGGTCATCAGGCTCAAATCAAAATGTAGCATCTGTTCTCTTCATCTCTAATGGTAATATTAGCTGTTCCTTTATAAGGAAACATTCAGCTTTTATTGACCAAGCTGCCACTGTTACTATCTGTTGAAATTTATAAAATCTCTCTTTTAAAAATGTTTTTCAGGAAAGTATATTTCTCAAGTTCACAAGTAGTTATCACTCTATCCAGCATTGATAGGGGTTTCCTTCCTAACATTTTGTTCAAAGTAGCAGGGAATATTAACATCTTGATTATGTTGTTGTTTTCTTTTCAAGTTACATGTGCATTTTAGTTGTTGCAATTGTTGAAAGCCCTTGAATGATGTGGTTTGTTATTTGGTACAGTTCTTGTGATTCTATAATGCCGGTCCACTACGTTTGAAGAAGGTTGGTCCTTGCTGAAACTTGCAGGCTTCATTTAGTCAAAGCCATTTTTAATCAGTGATCTAAAAAAGCATTTGTATTCAGTTAACAGTTGAGATATTTCTGAACATGTTTGATTCCATGAATGTCTCAATCTGATGGGGTTATTTTAAAACATGACTTGAGATTTTAGGTTAAGATATCGTAGTAGTTTGTGATTTTGTCTGCAACTATTTCTAGCACATAGGTTGTGTTGTGCTAGAACCCTGAAAAACATAGTTTCCAATGATCAACATACAGTCAGATTATTTTAATTCAATTTAATTAGCTGAGTAATTTTCTTTAGATGGCAATCATTTATTTTATAAATATATTGTTATAACCGTTCTTTCCTCTGATTGGGATGTTTTGAGGAGCATGGAACCACCTCTTAATTGTTGTTCCCAGGTTCACCCTAACCCAGGATGATAGCACCTGTTAGCGCCTCAGCTATGAGCAAATAGTTAAATCCTAAACTGGGGTCAAAACACAATGAAAGTATAAAAATACATTTTCATAGTAAAAATACCAGCAATACATTTTTTTGTCTATATCTCTGAGATGTGGTATGATTATTATTCACATTATTTACACTATTCAAACTGTTATCCTCATCTTCATTGCCATATTCTCTTTTGGCCATTGTACTCTTCCTTTATTGGAATTTCGAACCGAACACTTTATTTTGTCCACTAGGATAGATTGTTCTAGTTCCATGTACCATACCTCTTTCAGCTGTCTCAGTTATTTCACTTTAACTTAACTCTCCAAATTTTTTTTTGGGTTCACCACTGCTGTAGCCTGGTATTGAACTCACAACTCTTTGGGTCTAGTCACTGGATCTAACCAATGCCTTTAGTATAATGTAAATAATCATAATACCTCATCTCAGAGATATAGACAGATACTGAAGGATCAGTATGGACCTGATATACTAAAAATATGGAGACAACTAGAAAAGTCACACTAGAAGCTGGCACGAATTTCAAACCATCTGTCGTTCCTACACCGATACAGAGACTTACAACTCATCTCTTCGGGCTTGGCATCAAGACTTCCTGTCAATTTAAGGAGAGCTTCTCTGGTTTCAGAGAAAGTGGGACATGCTCTTATCTGAGAGAGAATCCAGTACAACCATGGGATAAAACAGAAACTACAATCTGATATCTCCCAGAATCTCGAATCCTTCTTCAACAGAATTATCAATGAAAAAGACTGAAAGAGGATCCATCATGATCTGGATAAATCCTTTAGACATGAATTTGATACTGTCAAGGCCTGCCAAGTACAAAAATTAAGTAGATTGAAAGATCAGAAGGTGACACACAAGGTCCATCACTCTCCAGTGAAAGCAGTAATCATCATCAGTCAACATCAACTGAGTGCCTCTGAGGAGTTAGTACTAAACAAGAGTCTCAACTTTGTTACAGCCATCAGGCAGATACCATACTTGGATATCATTGCTCAAATCAAGGAAATAGCCTTAAACTTCCCTCAGACTCAGGCAGATGAACTAAGATGAAAAGTGAAACAGATACTGGAGAAAGCTAATCCACCCAAATCCAAATCACAAAATTGGAGAGGCTGGCAATCAGAACTCAATAGATAATCTGATGGAAACAATACACTTTAGAATGGGATTAAACATATATCAACAGAATGAGGGCTTAGCAATAGGTTCACCATTGTCACCAGCAATGGCAAACCTGTATATGGAAATGGCATTAGAATCTACATAAGTAAGGCCAACCCTATGGCTGACATATACAGATAACACCTTCATATTCTGGCCCCACCAGGAAGAAGTCCAGCTACTACTGGACCATGTGAACTCAATAAGATCATCGATACAGTTCACAATGGAAAGAGAAAGGGACAACAAACTCACCTGCCTGAATGTACTAATATCTCGAACAGAGCATAGGTTCAAGAAAGCCATATACCGTAAGCCTACATTCACCAAACAATACCTCAACTTCAACTCCCACCACCCATACATTGTAAAGAAAGGGATCATCTGCTGCTTACAACATTGAGGAAAAGTCATAAGTAGTGACCCAGAAACATGAACAAGAAATGATCAGTATAAGCAGTACCCTACAATGTAACAACTGCCCCATGTGCATGACAGCAGCACCGACAAACTGGGATAGAAAGGTACAAGAGGATAGCAACACTCAGAAACAGCTTCAGTCTGAAGGGATTATCAAAGAAAATACAAAAGATCTGTGGTCTATATAACATCAAGACAATCTTCAAAAGTGGTTAAACACTTCGCAGACACCTCTTCCAAGTAATACCCTGCCATAGAGGAGAACATGACTAAGTACTGTGTGTACGCCATCCTGTGCAGCTGTGGTAAGAAATATAAAGGAGAAACAGGCCGCACCCTTAAGGTAAGACTGCAAGAACATTGTAAAGTGGTAACATGAAGGGAAATAGAAAAATCAGGCCTAATATATGGAGAGAAAAGGGAGATCACCACTCCCTGTAGGATGAGGTTGAAATAATAGACAGAGAACATCACTGGAAAATATGAAAACTTAAGGAATCAGCACATATGCTAGGCCACAAAAATCTCCTGAGCTGACCAAGCATAGAAATGAATACAATATGCGAACCAGTAATAAAGAGTGCTAGAGAAAAGCAATATAATCTCTGGTAAATATATGCAATAATAATAGAAAAATTGCAATATGAGCACTGGTAAAAACGGTTACTGAGATATTAGGTTTATAAGTCCCAAAAATTCATACACAGATGTCCTCTAAAGTGTTGGTTAGATCCATTGACTAGACCCAAAGAGTAGTGAATTCAATACCAGGCTAAAAAACAAAAACAAACTTGGAGAGTTGAGTTAAAGGGAAATAACTGAGACATCTGGAAGAGGCATGGCACGTGGAACTAGAACAATATACCCCCCAGTGGACAAAATAAAGGATTTGATTCAAAATACCAGTCACCTGATGAAGGCTGGAGTGTACAAGGGCCAAAACATTGTGAATATGGCAATGAATATGTGGATAACAGTCTGAATAATGTAAATAATACATTTTTTAAGAAAAAATTACCAGCAATACATTTTTGTAAATTAAATTCCTAACAGACTCAAGGAAATTAAATGTCAGCATTAAATGACCCATAAGAAGTTGATATGCCATTAAACGAACTGTTATTTGTACATATTTCATTGCTTGTCATGCTTTTAATTAAATGTCAAAAAATAGAAATTCTGACAAAATCAATTGTTTTTGTCAAATATTAATTCCCTTCCAAGTTTACTATTTCAGTTTACTTTCATTCGTTCTATTTTAAATTGTTCATTAGGCCAGACCTTGAACTGTCATAAATTTACTTGAGTAAATAAAATGATTGCAAACTTAAGATAATAATTGAGAATAAATAAATATTTTCTTTATTCAAGGAATCCAACTGGCTGAAGTGTCAACCATGCCCAGAAGTGTGATAGAAGATGCCAGGAAGCTTTTAATGACAATCATTGACAATAAAAAGGTTTGTTATCTCAATTGTATCATTTTTTTCTTAATTTAACAAAAGTCCTGATATCCTGACAGAAGAAATGTTAACATTACAAAACATGCAAAGAAAGCTGGAGGCTCTAACATCTGTCTGTAAGGTTATACAACAAAAAAAATTGAGTGCTACTGTACAAAAGTGGCCCTCTATGTACATGTTAAATTTAATATTAATACTCTTAATAAAATTTAACATATGCATGAGTCCATTTATTTACAGTAGAGCCTGACAATGACAGGGAAATTACTCTCACTGGGGCAAAACTACAGAGAGCATTAGAGAGATATAGAGGCCTACAGGTTTTTCCTTTGAAAAGAATTATTGCACAATTACAAGACATTTGCACTAAGTGCAAAATTTATTCTTTATTATGATGTGTGAATCAACTTTCAGGCACTATGATACTTTGAATTCATTTCTCTCTACAGCTATGATACTTTGAATTCATTTCTCTCTACAGCTATGATACTTTGAATTCATTTCTCTCTACAGCTATTTGGAGCTATTCAGTCTTCTAAGGCAGTCTAACCACTTTCTCAGACCAATGGTTAAAAACGACTTTGGGCAAATGAATCATGTAGGTATTAGAGATGACCACCCTTCTTCTAACCTAGTGGATTGGTGCTACAGAATCACAAAGAACTATGTTAAATAACAGAAACCACATCACTTGAGGACTTTCAACAGCAGCAATAGCCATAAAAGTTAGCACATGTAATTTGAAGAGAAAAAATGACATAATCAAGGTATTGACTTTCCAAACTACTTTCAACAAAAGGTTAGGAAGGTAATCCCCATCAATACAGGAAAGTGAGATAACAGTGGATTTAAGAAACCTATTTTTTTGAAAAATTGTTTTACTAGAAAACTTTTATAAATTTCAACCAAAAGTAGCACTGGTAGCTAGGTCAGCAGATGTTGAATGTTGACAGCTAATATTACCATTACCATTGTTGATACTAAGTCTACTTGTTGCTGGTAACATGGCACCCACTACAATTTCTTGCATGTTACTTGTTGAGAAGATAGAAATTGGCAAAACCTGTTGCTCTGAGAGATATAAAGAAGAATTATTCTAAATGTTCTTGTTCCAGGAATCTAATAGGGAATAAACAAAGTTATTAGGAAAATGGCTAATTTCCTCATTACCATAAATGTATATACGGTACTACCCAAAGGGTTTTGTGAATGGGAACATTGTAGCACTTGTGGTCTAAATGTAATACAGACTTTTACTGCTACTCTTTGTGAGCAGCACCTTTTATATGAACCAGTGTATACCAGTGTATGCATGAGCTGATTACATCAAAGGAAATGGTAGAAACTAAGGGTTAAGACAAGTAATTTTTGTAATGTTAAATTCACCAATCTTTTTGGAATTTGAATTGTGTATGTGAACTTAATGTAGTACAGATTTTTTGTCAGTATTTTTTGTGATAAGCTCCCTTTATGGACCAGTATGTATATGTCCAAAGATACTACTTTGAAATAGGTGTGCATATTTATAGAAAAAAGGGACAGAGATATAAGTATTCCTGATAGGGTCAATTAACTTTTGAAAACTTTTTTGTTTCTGATCCACAGTGCAAATTCAGTTTGGCATTGATGAGATATTTTCTCACAAAATTCATTCTCATTATTTCCAAAAAGCAACAAAGAATGTTTGGTATGTGGTTCCTGTCATAAATCCAGTTAGCAGCTGTGGGCATCTGTTTTTAAAATAGACTTACCATTTAAGAAAACACTGTCTATCAAAATCTCAATAGATATTAAATTAATTTCACAGTCTTTCTTCTTTCTTATCCTCAACAGATAATTTATAAATTAACATTAATGATCCACTGTTATTGTTTTTTTTTGTTTTTTTTTTAAAATACACTTTTCATTTGGAAGAATTGGCAAAGTAGCCAATTCTTTTAAAGATTCATAGACAAAGTCAGTGTTTGCCAGAAGAGTTTGTCTTAATGTGTTTTTATTATGACTAACTTCTGATCTTAGATGTATGCATGGCTTATAGTTTCTGGCATGTAAAATAGAATCAAATTCTAGCCAAGGCTATGGAAGTCACTTCACACAAAGACACTTATGAAAGTCATGGATCCATCTTTTTTCCCCACAGTCTGGGAGATGAACAGCTCTAAATTCCAAACCATGGAGAAGACAATGAGGAATCGATCCATTGCCTTTCGCAAGAACAGCTATTGCAATTCACAATTTACAAACATTAAAGTGAAAAGGAAGTTATAGAGAGCTATGATTGCCTATGTCTTGAAGGGAGATTTTGTTTTTTAAATGCTGATCAAATGCTTCTCAGAAATAGAATTCACAACTTTTTTGTTTAATTTCAAACTTTTATTTTTCTTCCATTTTTTTTTAAATTGCCGTAATGTAGCTTCTCTGTAACTTTTCTATTAATAATTTCATGTTAATTGTTCTGATGAACTTTCCTCTAGGGTACATAGACTTTATGAATTTAAGCGCATTACTAGATTGGCATCAAGGTCTCATCATTTACAGTTGATTTGGCTAAATGTAAGTTCTATGTTAACAGTTTCTTGCAATTTTTGCTTGTGGAACTCTTTTCCAGCTTCTTGCTTTCCAGCCAACTTTGATCTTCAAAAATTTAAATGTAACATCAATTGCTATCTACTCTCTTCTTGATTCATCTTCTTTTATTGTTCTTGCTTCTTAATGATGTTTTTCTTTTTCTTTCACACCCAGTAACCCCCTGTGTCTTAGTGGCTTTACTGCCTTGATTGGGATGAAGTTATTAAAAGAAAAAAAAAGAAAAAAGATGAATAACAATACAAAAGACTGCACCTTTTTGGCATTGATAAATTATACTCCATTTTATTGAGTGTTTGTGTTTTATGTTGGACAGTTATTGCCATGGTGTGAATTCTCTTGCTTCTTTAATATCTTTCATTGACTATTTCTATGAAAACATTAAAAATACTTTTAAAATTATTATATTTTAGAATATATAAACTGTAGTGAACAAAACAAGATCTAGATTTAAAATTCAAATGCTACATACTGTCTCATTGATTTTGTTAGAAATTAAAAAGACTCAAATTTACAAACTTTGCTTAACACACACGCAAAAGCAAATCCCAAACAAAACTCGTGAAATTTCACACATTGATGTGAAATGTTTTTCGGCCAATAGAAAACTAGGAAACATTATAAACAAAATTCAAATAATCTTCAATTCTTAGAAACAAATTCTTTTACAGACCTTTTTGCGAGTCGATGCAAAGTTTGTTCGGTGTCCAATGGAAAGGCCCGAATCATATCCAGGAGTGAATTCCCAAATGACATTTTCAATCCCCACAAACAAAATAAAAGACAGGCAAGTTCACCTGTCACTAGAGAGAAGGAGACAAGCGTATTAACATGTCCCTTGACAAACGTCAAGCGATCGTTATTATTATCTCTAACTTTCTCCCTCACCTCTTTTATACTTGATAAACGAACGGAACATTTTAAGACTGAGCGATTACTTCAAAGACATTCCTATCCTGCGATAATGCTCATACATATATTCATACATCCACACATACGTTCCTGCCTACATACACATAAACTCATTGTTGCAAGGACTACTACGAACATTTTGAGGACCTTGTATCAACCAAAATGCATTAATTTTATTTGTAAAGACCTTAATTGATTAATATGTATATAAATTTGTTGTTTCACTTTACAATTTGATTTTCTTGTTTTATACCCCTCTTATGGTGGGCTATCTAACTAACAAGGCCAAATCAAACTAATCTGTTTCAACACTCATACACTTCACTATAACTGATAACTCACTATAAATCAAATGGATTAGTTTATGATTTTAAAAGAAAAGTTTCCTGAATAGCCTCAGTATATTGAAAAAAAAGTTTTCAAATATTATACCTGGTTTTAACCATAACAATACCTTTGAAAAATATGTTCATTATTAATTCCTGTTCTTTTATTGTCCTCTCTCCTTAATAAAGTTTTCCTTTTTCTTATATTCTTTCAAACTCAGTAACCCCTTCTACCTTAGTGGCTTTATAGCTTTCTTTGGAGTGAAATTATTAAAAAATGTCATTATTTTCAGTGGAATAAATACAAATAATGAGACAAATGATTAGAAAGCATTAAAACTAATATTTTTCAAGTATTTTATCCAGACTTGTTGATAACCAGGGTTACTCAGATTGTTTATAGTTGAATTAATGTCCACATCTTTGTTGTTATTATCAAAATGATTTGGGCCATTTTGCCTTCTGGCCTTCTTCATGTATCTGTTGATCAGGGTAAGTTAGGAGAATTTCAAACTAAACCCTTTATTCAATCAAATAGGGTAAATTGTTCTCATTCCATTGTCTATATCTAGGAATATCCCATCTTGGTTTATTTTTCAGTTCTTGCCAATCTTTTTTCCTCTACTATCCAGCCCATGAATTGAACTTATGATTACTGTATCACCAAATTGCCTATCCAACACTTTAATAACCTAGGCCTAGTGGAATTAAATTCTACATATATTTTTCGACCAATGAAATCCCATCAGATGGTTTGTTTAATAAACAATAATAGGACAAATACTGCCAAAATACTTGGTGGACATAGTTGTAGACCTACCACATGTTATTTTTGGAAAATATTTAGAAAATAACAATAATAACTCCTTTCATTACTTCTGCAAATTCAAGAAAAAGATTTTTGCAAGCCAGTATGAAATTATTTTCTAATGAAAAGTTCACACCTCTATGTGAAATTAGATTGTCCATGCATCCACAGACACATTAGGCTGACTGTCATAAAGTAACTGTCCACACTTCTCATATTACACTCTGAGCACTTAATTACTTTATAAAACAAACTGCACTGCAAGGAAAATTGAACAGTTTGTTGTTTTTGTATATTTCTAAAAAGAATATATAAATGTCTTTTAGACTGATGTTCTGCCTATATTTTTCTTTGAGAAAATAACCTTTTATATGTTTCATTTAAAAGATGTGTTGCAGTTAAATGTTTGGAATCCCAACACTTGAATAGCAACAAAAACTTGGACAGACAGATCCCAACAGGTCTACCACCATTTTCCATTTCTCATTTGATTTTGTATTTTACAAAACTTTGTAAAATACAGTGCCTATCATAACTTGATGGTTCACAAGTAATTCTCATAGACCAATTAATGAATATTGTGAGTTCAGTTCTTACTGAGTGCCCCTCTAAGTATTCATAATTTCCACAAAGTCATATTTTGTTTTTGGCAATTCCATTATTAACTTTGAATCATCAACTTTTGAGAAACACTCTGAGAAAATTTTTGAAATTGTTGCCTTTTGTTTTGCCATTATAGATTGATCAAAGTTTGCAGAAAGAATCCAGGCAGCAACGAGCTGTTTTCAAGTTGGCTACTCGGTTGGTGCAGACAGCAAGGAATTCCCGTTTGGACAATGACAGCTTAAAATTGTACCTGACAAGTCTTAAGAATCGGTACTTGGAAGATCTTCAGAATATACAAGAATCTGAACCATAAACTTAAATTTTGTTTATTTGGAAAATGATCACCCAGCTGTTTATTCATGACAGTAGTTCCCAAACTCTAAGGTGGGTTTACATATTTTCAGAATTATTACACAAAAAGCAAAATTGAGTTTGGGATGTATAAGAAAGTTAATTTTTATCATTTCTATCTTATTATCTACACAACAAAAAGGAGTTTTTGTGCATAATGGAAGACATAAAATTACTCCTTTTGAGTTATTCTTTCCCTCAATTTTGGGAATGACTGATTGAGAATAGTCTTTTCATCAGGGACTAAAAGTCAATGCTGATATGGCTATTTTATTATAATAGATATTTTTCACATCATTTTATTAGACCAGATATGATACTTCATGTCTTTTTAAGAAGCTTTACAATGTTATGAAATAAAATATTAAAAAAATAAGATAAATTTTACTCTCTAACATTATATAATTTTTCAAGCATGATTTCATCTGTTAATATGTACTTTGTACTTTCAAAATTGTATCCATTAAAATTTGATATTTTACTTTACTTCTGTTAGTTGTGATTAATATCTGGAAAATTTACTAAATATATATATATTAGGCAAAAGAAAAACTTATCTTAGCCAATGTGTTTCTTTCTCTTATGGACTTTTTCAAGACAAATATGAGGATTTTAATATGAAACAAGTATTTATAAACTAAAGTAAAGATGTTAGCTTTACAAAATTTTAATATTTAAGAGATGCTCATAACTATTCATCAGGTTAACTGAAAAGCTTTGGTAAGTTATGGGGGATGCTGTGATGTAATTTAACAGGGCACTTTAACTACAGGATGGTTATTTGGAAGGGCTACTGACTGGATAATAATTAAAATTCTCAGCAGGTTGAATGACTGAGAAGAAAATTCAAATCATAATGCATTAAAATTTATATTTTAAAATAAATGAATTTAAGAACAGTTCCAAGGGGAATCAAACCCAGAATTAACTAGAC
This sequence comes from Acanthosepion esculentum, assembly GCA_964036315.1. Lineage (NCBI taxonomy): Eukaryota > Metazoa > Mollusca > Cephalopoda > Sepiida > Sepiidae > Acanthosepion > Acanthosepion esculentum. The sequence goes on from OZ038495.1 coordinate 72,964,200, forward strand.
AAGATTCATTAAAATTAAGTAAAACTAAGGTTCCAACCATACTCACTTCCTGTTGATAATGACATGATTATCTTTACAGAAATATATCTAGGAAGATTCTAAGATAAACAAAGGAAGTATCATATGGTTCTTTTAACAAGGTCTCCTAAGATTAAGACAGTTGGATGGAGAAATTATTTATATATCAATGTCAAATTTTGGATGTGGAGTCATCTATATAAATGACAGCCACTCCCTGCAGACATTTGTGACTAGATTTCTCAAATCACCATTCTGCATTAGAGAACTTGATTTTGTAGTAGATAATAGTGACATTTTATTCACCCAGTTTTTCTTTATATTCAATAAACTTGTAAGAGCCTGATTCAGACATGTGCTTGGACACAAAGAGACAAAGGTTACATTGGCTACAGACAGGAATTACACAATCTTGTCTGTGGTACACAATGTACATAGAGGGGTTCACACTAGACTTCACTGTCAATCCCAATATTGTAGAATTTTGGGAAACCCGAATAAACTCTATTGAGACAACACACTAACCTCAACAAGGAAGGAAAAAAAAAGCTGAATGACCCATAAGTTTGGTATTACTCAACAGAGCTAGTGACAAGTGAATGAGGAGAAGAGACAAAACTCGGCACCGGGGGGATTGTGGTATGTGAGTTGAGAGTGTGATAGCTGTGTTGTTAGACTTGCCAACATTGAGAGTTACACACATACACACAATATATATATATATATATAGTTCAGTTCATTGGTTGAGCACTTTGGAAGAAAGGCTATTTGATGGTCGCTGGTGCTGCTATAATACTAAGCTCTTCATAATTAGTAGAGCACTTTGGCAGCTGATAATGCTTATATCATGTATATAATGTGTTAGAAATTCCTTTTTCCCGTAGTGTGTGCTGATAGTCTAGAGTAAGAGACTGATGTCAAATCAGTCACGTTTCCATCCCGGCTTGAAGCAATTGCCTGTCTAGCCACACAGAAGAGTTGTAATACAGCAAAACAGTCTATCTCTGGATGACTATATATATATATATATATATATATGTAAAGCTGATAAAAATATGACTTTGTTTTCTGTTACAGAATAATATCTAAAATACCATAAATTTTGCCCAGTATCAAAAATATTGTTTTTTTTTCTTCTCTGTTATACGTACAAAACTAAGTGGAAATCCTGATTGCATCTTAACACTTAAACAAAAGATTCTTGTCATAAATTTTTTACCCTGCCAAAGTTCACTATCTGCAATAGTTTTGGTCCTGCTACAGGACCAAAACTATTGCAGATACTTCTTTGGATTTTGTCAAGAGTCTCATGATATAGGAACTCCAAACCAGTTGGCAGCAATATTCAAAAAATGATGAATGATAAATTTATAAATGTACAAGATTCTGACAAAAAAAATTTCTAGCACAAAACAGTGAGCCAACTTCCCTCACACCAGACCAAGCAATTAATTCAATATTCAATAATTCACTCCACTTCATGTCAGTGGAAAACATGAGACCAAGGCACAATGATGTTAGCATCAGCCATGCTGATGGAAGGCAAAGATTTCTCTAAGTTTTGTTTTGGGGATGTTCAAATTTACAAGCCATTTCTTGCCAGTGTTAGAGGTATTTTTGAGAGCAACTGCCAGGTTTACTTGTTGGAAGTGACTTACTATTAAGACAGGAATAAATAGTTGTGTCAACAGCATAAATATCAAGATGGCATCACGGAATGTCATTGATAAAGAATCAAGGTCGGTCCAGTGATAGTCTTTAGATAGAAAAATGAATACATGCACCCTATCTATTTATTTATAAAATGAGAGGTTACTCTATCAAAAGCAATCGATATTGCATGATAAGGGACTGAAATCCAGATGTTAGTTACAAACTGATGCTATCTACCAAATTTGGATAATGAACAATAATAATATATGAATATATCCTTAGATTCTTAGATATCAGTGTTGATAATTGCATATTTGAAGATATCTTATACAATTTTCTTCATTATACTGCCAAAAGAAGTATAATATTTTAAATATACTAAGTATACTGATGTAATAAATCTTTTTTGTTTCATTTCACCCCAAGAGAGGTAATATTGTTGCTAAGATGTAAGGTGTCACTGGGAGTGGAAGGGAAGGAGAAGACTTTAGTGAGGAGAAAGGATAATAAAAGAACAGGGTTTCAGAAGACAAAAGGTAGCAATTAGCATTGCATATAAATGTAGAAAACATGAGACCAAGAAGGCACAATGAGTTGTTCTTCTGCAGGTTAGCCTCTCAGCCAGGCTGATGGGGGACAAAAATTGTTCTCTATGATAATTAAAGGATAACTGTTTCATTTTGGAGGTATTAAAATTAACAAGCTACTTCTTACTCCAGTTAACAACTGATTGGAGGTTGTTTTCAAGTGCAGCTGCCAGTTTTACTTTGTTCTGTTTAAGGGAAGAGTAAATAGTTGTGTAATCAGCATGAATATCTTGTTGGGAACTGATGACATCAGGAAGGTCATTGATGAAGATAAATAACAACTTAGATCCAAGGATAGAGTCCTGGAGCAGGGTATATTAATGTGAAAGTCCAATGCCAACATGAACATCAATTTGTTTATAACTGCAGTACTGCCTACATAATACCTATTTCAACAAAGACAATGGATATTGCGTGAAAGTGGGATGAAATTCAAATGCAGATAACCAACTGATGATGTGCACTAAATTTGGATTATAAATTTATAAAATAGATAGAATATATATATATATATATATATATATATATATATATATATATATATATATATAATGAGATAAACATGTATACATAATGACATCTGAGGTATACACATATTCATATAAATAAACAAGATAAGAAGAGTGATTCATTATATCAGATTTAATACAAGTTAATTTAACCAGATATTGTTGGTGAGATTCTCAAGACATTTATTGAGGCAATAAATTGCATTGGTTTCATCTTATCTATTCTTATTAAAAATATATTGATAATTGTTTTGTCTGATAGGATTTTGTTGGTTGAAAAGTAAACATAGGATGTAATTTCTATATGTCTGAATAAATTATTCTTTTATTATTTTTACATGTTAATATATGTTCTTTGTTGAAAAAGTTGGAAGAAATAATAATAAATATATATATATATATATATATATATATATATATATATATATATATATATATATATAAATACAAATAAAGGTAATAATAAAAATTATATATAATATAATATATATAATAAATGAAATAAAAAAGATAATAATTGTGAATTATGTTAATAGTTTTAAGAAATATTTACATTTTTCTTTCTTTTTTTAAAGTTAAACTTCAGATCTGTTATCTTTTGGTGCATCAAAACAATGTGTAATCTCTGCTCAAGTTCAGAACTCCAAGAATGCTCTTTGATATTCTATACTCTTTCTCATTCTTTTATATCTGTGATTTTGTTAACTTTGGTGCAGTTTTAATTTTTAACATTATTTGAAATAATTTTTATTGATTTGCAGAGCTTTTTGAATTTTATGTTTTCATATGCATCTCTATTAATGATGGACAACAGGTTTTCTATTGGATTCAATTCTGGAAAAGCTGAGGGCCATTTTACTGATTTGATGTCTTTGAAACCTTCTTTGGAAATGTCAGCAATAGTCACTTATACAGAATGTGAATGATCATTTGCTTAAAGCTTCTTAATTATGATCTGTATCACTCAACATATGTCTTACTCAAGACAATTCTCTGCATTTATTTTGACATCATCAACTTTGAAGTGACCTATAATTTTGCATCTTGAGATCTCAGCCTCAAACCTTTCTCTTCCTCCTCAATTTTGTCTTCTAATTCCTGTCAGTTGATGATTTGCATGAAAGATCCCACCCTTAATCCAGCTATCAGATCTATCCAATATATCTCTACATTCCTCACTAAAACTTACTGTTCAGAAATCATTTTTAATGTACATCTTACATGTTTCTCTTTCTGATTTTGACTTAAAGGTGTTAGTTTTGTTGTTTTTATGTCTTTAGCCACTGTTTTTAACATTCTGCATTTTTTGCTCTGTTTATATTCGCAATATATACAAAAGAAAATGGCAGTGTACCTTGATGACCAAATCTCTCTTATTTTGCAGGCTTCTTTTGTTAAAAAAAAGCAAAAGAAAAGAAACCCTCTCCATCGAACATGGACAGCAAAAATGCATGCAAAATCTTTCACTCCTCGCCAATAATAGCATATGTGTCACTGAGTTGAATAGATTAATTTAATGTACATTTCAAGTCAATTTCACTCTTGGACAATTGTAAAATGCTTAGTGAGTAAGTAGATTGCTTTCAAAACTGCTGACTTTTTCTGCCATGGGCTGCGAGTGAGTGAAGTGAACTTCATGCCTTTTTCAAAAATCCTATTTGTCCTTTTACACAATAACAGCTTCTTCAAATATATTCTTGCTGGTCAATCTGTTTTTCTTACTTACTGTTTTCATTTCTCTCAAATCTTTTTTTGTAATTTTCTTAAAGGGAGGTTTTTCTCTTTTCTGTTGATGTTTCAGTCTTCCTTTTTCATCGTTTTTCATATGTACTCAACTTTTTCACAAATGCCAATGCTGTATTCTTGCTATTCCATAACTTTACAATGTATTGTTTCTCTTACCAACCACAGCACTGTTTATCTCTTTGAAATTAGAAGTTAAATATAACTGCACCATTGCATATATTTATTTACCATATGAGGATCAACCCTGAGATCCATAATAAAATCTCATACCAAACATGCACAAACTTCAGAATTTTGAACCACTAACCAATCTGTTCAAATTCTTTGAATTCTTTTTAAATCACTTCACCTGAAGCAAGGTAGGAATGCTACTAGTATGCAGAGGATTACAAGAAGTGAAAGTGAACGAGAAGATTGAGAATAGGGAGGATTGAGGAAAGGACAAAAGATGAATGGCATTCAAGAAGACAGAAGATGGCAATTGATGTTACATTTAAATTTTTGAATATTGTACTTATCAGGGAAGCAAGTAAACAGAAAGGAGTTCCACAGGTGGGAAGCACCAGAAAAGTAACCGAGTAGAAGTGGCAGTTGCATTTAGATATTTCAACAATAAAATCTAGTAGTACACCAATTTAGTAGCATGCTTAAATACTCCAGGAAAAAATAAAACTTCTCAGAACAGTTGTCATGAAAATATTTGTAGAAAAGACAGAGGGAAGCCACATCATGTTGGTGAGAAAATGACTGAAGTTGAGATGCCTGGTCAGGATCAATTACGTTACAGATCCTTTGGATTTTGTCAAGAATCTCAAGATGTACAGCAGGAGCACCAGACCAGATATGGCACCTGTATTCAATGCACAGATGAATGGTAGAATTATAAATGTGCAAGGTGGATTCTGATGAGAAGAATTTATGCAGCAACTTATATGTTGTTAGAGTATAGAAAGGGGAAATAATGCAGAGAGTACATTGATTCATTTTTAATGAGTAGCACAGGACTATGATAGAAGACCAGAATTACAATAGTTTCTCATGAAGAATGCAGAGCAATAAAGATGAAAAAAATAAAGCTCCATAAGGTGAGATAAAATGGCTTTTATGTCATCTAACTGGGTTTTAATCCATCTCGTTATTTTTGCCCAATCAGATAATGTGTAAAAAAAGACTGCTTGCCTGCATTATGAGCCTGTCCCTCTGTATTTATATGTAACAGCGACACTTAAAGAAAAAGAAAACTCTCTTTTCATAAACACTATGGGTCTGATCCTTGATCAAACTCAACCGGCTTTAAGAGACCAAAAAGAGTAAAAACAAAAATGATCTGAGACTTAACAATGACAGTGTCAAGAATAAAACCTCTAAAGGATGAAACATATCAAACTGTGGCTAAATAAAACCATTCATTTATCCCTGTGGAAATCCCAGAAGACTTTAAAATTAGATTATCTATTGTCTTATACATTCTTGCCACCCCTTTTATGTTTTAATATGAAATTTATGTAGATATGAATTAGTTTCTGCTATGTATTTAGGGATTCTTGATAAAATCCAAAGAATCTGCAATGCTATCAATCCTAACCTAGTATCTCAACTTCAGTCACTTTCCCACTACTACTATAACATAGCTTCACTATAAATTGTTCTGGTGAGGTTTCCTCTTTGGTATCTGAATTTACAAATTTAAATGCAGTACTAAATTGGCAGTTAGGTCTCACTATTTTACTGTTAAAGTTGATAGATGTAACTGTAAGTTCTATGTTAAGTTTCTTCTCCCTCATTTGCCATTTGCAGAAGTCTCTTCCAGCTTCTTGATTTCCACAAATTTCAATGCAATGTCAATCATTATCTTTTGTCTTCTTAATTCCTGCTCTTTTATTGGCTTCTCTCTTTAATAATGTTTTTCTTTTTGGTATTTTCACTCAGTAACTCCTTGTGTCTTAGTGCCTTTATTGCCTTGTTTGGGGCAAAATGATTTTTTAAAAATATGCAAAAGAGGAATCTACAAATATTTTCTCTTTTATCTTTTAATAGAGAGCATTTTTACAATTTTTAAACCTTTTCATTCTGACTCTCATTTTAATGTTTCCTCCATTGTCACTTAATATTCAACCAACAAGCCTGCCTCACAAATTATTTACTTTCTTTTCATTACATTGCCTTGTATTATATCTGTATATTTATTTCTTCTTTTCTCTTTTCACCATTTTTGTTTTTTCAGCTTTCTTTTCCTCCATTACATGCTTTCTTCTCCTCCTGCGCTTTTCCCAATTCCTTTTTGCTTTATGTAATTATGGGAGTTCCCCAGTGAAAAGGGCTGTGGATGATGCAGATACTACACTCTGATCCATGTTAGAAAAGGATAATACAGATATACATGCAGAATAATATTTAGATTATTTCCATGCAGAGGATTGTCCTGATCTTTGTTGTTGATATCAAAATATTTCATCTGTTGTTCCTTCTGGCGTTGATCAAGTGTATATCATTCCAGGTAACCTACAGGCAATTTCGAAGTGAACCATTTATTGAATCTAAGAAGGTAGATTGTTCTCATTTCACTGCTCATCTCTAAGGATATATGTCTTATTCTTGTTTTTAGTAGTACTCAGTTATTGATCACCCATTTCTACTGCGTCCAAATGTAATAAACTTGACTGGAATTTGAACTGACTCTCTGATTCATCAGTCCAAGCCAGGTTAATGGATAACAGCTTGGATTGAGGAATCGGCGAGCTGACTTTGTATTCCAGTCAAGAACTGTATATGAATATGTGCTTGAAAATATATATATATATATATATATATATATATATATATTTGTGTATTTAGGCAGCAATCCTTCTTTCATGCACATTTCATTAAAAACGACTGACACGGTGCTTTTATTTAGTTTTTTATACAACTTTTCATGCAATCTAATAATGTTTTTCTTTTCGGATGATAAATTATATAAAAACTATCCAAATGTTCTTTTTATCTGACCGCTTTCGGCTATACATTTAGCCATTTTCAAGGATTATATTTTAACTGTTAGAATTAGAAATAGTTTGTTATATGTATGTTTTATAAAATGTTTCATTTTTTTGTTTAAAAACATGGTCAAGATATTATGTCCATATTCAAAGTTGATATATGTTTTTATATAATTTATCATCCGAAAAGAAAAACATTATTAGATTGCATGAGGAGTTGTATAAAAAAAACTAAATAAAAGCACCTTGTCAGTCGTTTTTAATGAAATGTGCATATATATATATATATATATATATATATATATATATATATATATATATGGCAAGGGTAATAAATCATAAATCCATTAGTATATAATCCAAGTGGCTCCTAGTCATATAAAATATTAAAACTGATCCACAAGAAGAGCTCAATGTATTTATTGTAACAGAGCCAATAAATAGTATTACATAACAAAATACAAAATTACCTCATATGGAGAATAGACCTATTTCAACTGATGAAAACTTTGTCAGTCTTATATATAGACTGAGTTTGTGTTGGAATTAGAAATTTAACTGTGACAGCTGTTGAAAAATGAATACAGAATGTATCCATTTCAGTATTTCAGTCAGATGAAAAGTACAAGGGGTGGTCAGAAATGGGTGGAAGGCATTAACCTTAAAGGGAAGAGGTTTTATAAAATTAAACCCAGATATTAACCTTATGACATTAAATTGGGGTTATATGAAGAATGAAGTGTTAATTTGAACCAAAAAGGAGTTTTAAAAAAAAAAATTATATAGATAAGGCTAAGTTTAAAAACACAAGTTCCTACTTAGAAATACTCTACCAAAGATAAATTTATACATTAGAAAAAATAAAAAAAATTATATTCCTCCCCTTTCTTTTGAACAGGATTAGAAGCTCATCCCTTGTTTCCTGTTTAGGAGGGGGTTCCTGGACCCTCTTTCTTTTTCCTGGACTTAATAATAGTGTTGTTGTGAATCTCTTGTAATTGCATAGCATCTTGAGAGGCTGCTCTGATCGACAGTTGCATAATATCAGGGTTCATGCAGTGCCATGTTGCAGATGGATGGGTGTCCCTGCATGCACCTCCGGCAGCCCCGAAGCCACATTATGTTGCAGTCTGCACCAGTTCCTTTCTGCTCATGCCACATTTAATGACCGACTGCTACTATTACATTAGGCCTTTTCCTTACCAACATAACTCAACATGACTATAAGCAACCAAAAATATAAACCTAAACCAGCTCAACAAAATCCCGTAAACCCTTTAACATTTCCTTCTCTAACATCTGTGGTATTCATACCAATTTCTGCAGTGTGAAATCCTTCCTCTTTCATAACTCTCCAGACATCCTCGTTCTCTTCAATCCCTTCCTTTGATTTCTCAGTTCCTGTCTACCTTCCTCTCCTTAGAAAGGACTCTGATATCTACTTGCATGGCCTGGGAGATTATGTCTGCAATCATCTCCCATTGGCTAGGGAACTCTCTTTGGAATCTCCAGACCATTTGTGTGTATGTCTCCATCTATTTCTTCTTTCTCTACCGTTCACCTTCCACTCTAGACTGTTGTGTACTCAATAGCATTTCTGGTAATATAGAAAAAGCCATCTCTCTGCCGTTTGGAAACATATTCGTGTTTCGGGACTTTAATACCCACCATACCATGTGGTTTACACACTCTGTAACCGACCTCACCGGCATCCAAATCTTTAACTTTTCAATCACTCAATCCCTCACGTAAGTGGTTGACTTTCCTACACATTTCCTCAGTAACCTGGATAGTAACGCTTCCCTTCTTGATCCCTGTTTAAGCTCCATCCCTGATTCTTGTTGTGCTACACAGCTCTGCCCTCTTGGCAACTCTGATCACATGGTAGTGTCTGTTAACATCTTTTTCCATTCCTCCTCCAGCCATGAACATCCTACTAACAGAATATCTTTCTGTTATCAATGCCCATTGAGGCTTTTATCCCAGCAAGAAAATACCAAGTTAAATAGAACTTATCTCTTTGGTTCTCACCTGCTTGCTCTATCACTATAGGCCATATGAATCACTTCTTCCATCTGTACCGGAGTAACATGTCTGATTGCAACGAACATCTCTTTGTCTCAGCTTGCTTTTAAAGATTATTGGCAGTGCTTCGAAAGAATGCTGAACTACAGTAAATTCACAATGCCTCATCTATTCAATCAATAAGTTTTATCAGGATGTTACAGCCTGATAATATATATATATATGTGTGTGTGTGTGTGTGTGTGTGTGTGTGTGTGTGTGTGTGCAAGACTTTTCAGTAAAGTGAATTGAGTTCCCTCAGTCACTGTATGTTTATCCAAAAATAAATATGCTTAAATTCACCTTCATCCCTGCCATGTGCCAATGACTGAGGGGTAGAATCTCTGACTGCCACCAATTCAGCCGAGTTTTGATCCTAGCTAGAATCAACCGGATGTCTAGACTCACTGATGAGCTGTGGTACAGCGAAATAGTCTGTGGATGACAATATGTGTGTGTGTGTGTGTGTGTGTGTGTGTGTGTGTGTGTGTGTGTGTGTGTGTATCACCTTGCTTGTGGTGAATTGATTTAAAAAAAAAAAGAAAGAAAATGAAAGTGTTCTTTCTGTCACCATTTTCTTTAAGACTTCCTTGTTGCTTACTCACTGTCCACAAATGTTTTAAGTCAATAAATTCCAAATTATTTTTTTTATAATGTAAAGTTGTTTATAACAATGAATATAAACATCTACAGTTTTTATGTCCTTAGCTTAATGCTATCAGCCACTTATTGTTATCTAAAAACCCAGTTCCAAAGCGAATCACAATAAACTGCTTCCTCTGTAATTGTTTCATCTAGAGTTGCTAAAATGACTTAAATCAATCATTTTTATTATTTTTTGTGTTTTTCTTTTACACCTCATTGTTGCTTTTTATTAGATGGTTACATAGCAAAGATTGGAAAATAAAAAATAGACTCTAATAGACTCTAACCTGCATTCTTTATATTTGGGAGGCTGTCTAACATATTCACTGATTTTTCCATAGATGTTGCTTTAATAACAAAATAATTGTTGTAGAATATTAAACAGTCTGTGACTTCAATAAGAAGCAACTATAGAAAGAAAAAAAAAAAACTAGTCAGAATTTATCGTTGTTTTTTTTTTGTGTATTTCAAAAATGTCACAATATTTGATTTGTTATAAAACTTGGAAGTGAAAAGTATGAGTCGTGTTGTGCTTCTTGAGAACTGAATAAAACCATCTAATGAGAAGAGGAGACAAGTGTAAAATTTTAGGCTGATTATAAAAGGTGTGTACTTGGATCACAATGCCGGAAGACATAATCTTGAGTGGCAATCACAAGTGCTGAAATCCTGAAAGATCTGAATTGTTTAAGGTGGAAATTAAAAAAATCTCAATCTCCAAATGTCCAAATCTGGGAAAAATAATAGAAAATTCCTTAAAAGACATTAATTTACACTTTTAAAAAGAGTTTTATTTCAGAAGCATATTCAAACACTTATTTAAAAAAAAAAAAAAAATTTGCCATGTATTACAGTGATAGATTATGGTTGCCTTTTATAATCAATGATTTGTCATCCCTAAACATAAACATATAAACAACCGTAACATCTATAAATTACAGATTCAACCTTTTTACTTACCTTATTTAGCCTCTTTTTTCTATGGGAATTGCAACATTTATCTTTCAAGATTTCAGACTTACAGAATTTTGATCGTATGGGATTGTGGTGTTCAGGAGTTTAACCTTCAGGGATTTTGATATTTTGGGATTTTAACATTCAAAATTATGGTATTTGGAATTATCTTTTAGGATTATGATTGGCCCCAGTGCAAATCATCAAAACAAACTTTCAACAGTATTTTAAAGACATTCTCTATTCCAACTCTAACACATATATAAGCCTTTTGATAATTTTCACATCAGCAGTTAAAAATGGCTTCCAATAAAACAAATTCATATTCAATTCTCCAGACCGAAAAGAGTTAATCACATTCAGACTTATATACACACTCATACATTCATATTTTCACTTTCAGCATTTGTTTGGTTTTAAAATGGGGAAAAATATTTTCTTTTGTTCTCTTATAAGTCTTGTTCATAAAAATATAATTTTTTTTCATCTATGGCTTATCATTCATGATACATTAGAAAGATATTGCATTACTAAGATAAATGAAGCAAAAAGCAACAGTATTTCTGTCATTGTGGCTATAAGCAAGTTTGAAGCAGAGGATTTTTCTGTTGTGGTTTGTTCTGTTGGAACAGTGGTTTCAGAGATTGTGCTCACTGGAACTGTTGTAGTCACTGGTATGGTCACAATCCCAGCATTGTCAATGGCATAGCGCATTGCAGTAGTTAGAGGAAATTTGCCACTGTGACATCTGCCATTAAAGTCATCCAAGTCAAGAGACCACATCATGGCACCGGCAAGACTATTGTTAATCATCCATTGTGTCTGGAATATTAAAGAAAAATGGTAAAAAAAATTGAAGTTTTCTGGCAATGATAAGTTTTTAACTGTTGCTTTGTAGAACTGATTCCCAAGAGGATGCTTCCCCAATTAGTACAACCATAGCTAGTCTAGGGTTAACTGTTATCCTCCTCACATATCTCCATAAACTGTGTCCTCTTACTCTGTAACCCTCTACCTTGAGTAGCTCTCGGGCCTTGTACAGGGTGAACATTATTGTAAAAAAAAAGGTGAAGATTTCATTAACTATTTTTATCAGAGCACAATTTTTATTTATTTACATAAGGCTAAATTTTGTCTATGTGTTCCCACATTACATCAGTAGAACAAAACAGTCTGCATTGTTAACATGTAATGGCTGTTCCCCCACCCACCTCATGGTGGTGGTATATGCCACATGGTCTTTTTAATGTAGAGTACCCATGCAAGTATTCATGGGCCAAGGGCAAAAACTGCCCAGTCACGGTGACCACTTTTATGCTTGTAGTCAGTATTTTACCAACCCCCTCTTTTTAGCACAATGAGGGAAGTGCTGTCACAGGGTTGGAATCTGAGACCAGGTATCCATCAAAGCTTCCCTTAAACTATCCAAAGAGAACTGTATGAAGACAGGAACATGCAGGCAGGATGTGACATGAAGTATTTTTTATGCCGTGCATATGCATGCATATGGGGCCAAGGACAAAAATTGTCCAGTCCCCACAAACACTGTCAAACTGATGTCAATAATACATGGAACACCATATCTCTTAATGCAATGAAGAAGGTGTCGATTAGAATCCCTGAGGCTGGGTGCCTTCTCTCATAGCAGGTATTTTTCAGCATGCCTACATCACTACTGAATGTGACAAGGTCAAGGTTTAGTGTAGCTTGGATCTAGCACAAGACATGGGGTACCCAGTGAGAATCAAACTCACTATTCAGTAATAATTGCTCTAGTGAGCCAAGCTTGTTAACCATTACACACAGCTAAGTGCTTACCTTCTCCCATAACAGATATTATGCTTTGATCCCAACCAAATGCTAGTCTTTTCTATATATTACCAACAAATGGTGGTGACAAAATTAATATTAACATTTAATGTGCATAACAATTTTTAAAAATATTTTAATAAATATTCAAATTTAAAAAAAATGCCATATATAAACAATGTTTCTGTTGGTACATTAATGTTTAATTTTGAAATTCATTTTTTTTGTATAGAAAAATGCAGTTGTAAATTAGAAAAGCTAGTGTTCATAATAAGCATTGTTGTGATGTGCTATTTCACATTACCACAAATTAGTTGAATAGAGCCCCCCCACACCACAAAAATGATAGAATTATCTAAATAAATCAAAATAATCTGTTTATATTTTCTTAAAACTGTACTGAATTATTTAAGCAAATGAAAAATAGTCATTTTGTTGAATTATTATTAAATAATTATTATTATTATTATTATTATTATATAAAACATTAGAAAATCATTCAACTGTTTCTCTCATGGTCAGCACTGTATTGAAAAGTAGGACATTCAAGTAGAGTTAGCATAACGGCAAAAAGAACTTTAGAAAATAGATGTCTTGCTGAAAATGTCTGTACAGAAATTTTGGAGAGGTAAGAGAGTTAACAACTTTTCCTGTTTTCAGGAAATACAAAATAGGACAAGTATTCATCTAGCATGCAAAATGAACAAATGCATGTATAATGCTCTCCCCTATAGTGATATGTGGAAAACATGTTGAGAAAATTGCATTTCATCTTGACAAAGAGAGGGTGTCCAGATCAGGAGAAGCAGTCGGGTTAGTCCCAGGCAGTGTTTTACAAAAATACTGCCTCGTTTTCACAACCTCAACACCTGTCAAGGATCTATTGACAATAATTGAAATGTATCATAATTGTAGCTATTCAGCAGAGAAGCTCGGAGGAACAGTCACTGTCCTGGTAACATTGGTTGGTAGCTGCCTGTTTCTTCTCCCAATAATGGTTTAGTAGCATGTGTTCCTTTCAGTGACAATTGTGGACGAGTCTGACATGCTGCTTTAGCTAAGAACTTAAAAACTGAACTGCTAGCAAGTGGAGGAGAGAAAACCTTTTTTATAACACAGACCAACTGCTCTCACCACTACATCCAGGCACAAGGCTATAGTTTTGTGAGATACACCTTATTTGCCAGGATATGCTAATGCACAGGGCCTACTGACTGGCTGCTGTCCCATGCACAAAGACAACCCTTTCTTTTTCCACAAACATGAATATAGTTTTTGTTTTTTAAAGACTTTAACTACAAAGCTTATTTTATCGACCATTCATGATTCTTATAAATCCATCATAGACATCCAGAATGTGGAATTAATAAATACTAAACACTTTAAATATCTTGATGTATAAATCAGTTATAAAACATTTAGTACAAGAGATAAAGCAATTGAACATAGGTGAGGAGTAGATGTTCAACACTGCAAGGTGCTATAAAGGCCTATATGCATTAGCCTAAGAACTCAAGTCATGTCTCAAATGTCAATGCCTGATCATCATTGTCATATGGATGTTGGTCATGGTTTTTAACTCATTCAGAAATGTCTAAACTATCAACGATATACAACCATTTTATCAGATCAATGATTAAAATGGCTTCAAGTGTCTTAAAGAAGACAATACTTCATCAGAACTGACTGACACTACAAAATTCACAAAGAACTTTACAACAATAACAAAAACCATGTCCTTTGAAAACTACCAACAGCTAAAAAGGTTAGCACATGTAACTAAGAAAAAAAAATGATATAATCAATGCTGTTTATCACACAACCTTAAGCATAAGGCTAGAAAGGAAACTCCCATCAATACTAGAAAGAATGATAGCAATTAGTACACTTGATAAGTCTATTTTCCTGAAAACTTGTTACCATGTATCGTCCAGCCACGTCCAGCAGCCACACTCCTCTGACTCCTGTTCACAACTCTTCAGGAGTAGGCTGGGCCTTCACACCCATCTCCGCTACCGCCACAAGCAAGGAGAAAGGGAATAAGGAGAGAGGATCACGATCCGGATGCTGTCATAGATTATTTTTAAAAAAAAAGTTGTACTGATCTAAGGGAAATAACTACGATAAGACTAATCTGCCATTATCATCATCGGTTGTTGTTTTTCCCACCTGCGGCAGATTGCGAACGAACATGACTTATTTCCCGCCATTTATTACGATCATGAGCAAGCTTATTTAATGTCGGACACTTATTAGCTGGTGATTACAGAATTATGTTTTGTTTTTCCTCGACATCTTTTACGAGGCACAATTTAGCGAGCTTTCCACTAGAACCTTTAATAATGTATCCAAGTGGTTTCAAGGATTTGTTATGGATGACATTGAAGAGTGTAGCCAAAATTGGTTACATTTCTAAGAGTGGTTATTTTCAATTCGTCTATCAACTTGTCATCTTTTAATTATATTCGCCTGTAAAATATGTTTAATTTAAAACTTCGATTCGTTTTTTCAACATGTCTATCTATGGTGCGTTTCTGAATGTCTTCAACGAGGTTGATAGAATGCATAGATCCACAACACGGAAGAAAAAAAATGAAAAAGCCTGTGTCGGTTGGGGTGGATTGGTAAATCAGATATGAAATTTTAAAGATAGTGATTCTATTTTTTATAGCTGATCCTCTCATTATAATTTTTTTTATCTATACTACTGTAATTATTTGGGTGGGGGTAGATTTTTAGCTTTCCACTTGTAACCTATACATTTTTTACCTAATATATGACTTTTTATATAAAAGTTAAAAAAAAAAGCTAATGTTTCGGGGAAAACATTTAAAATAAAGTTTTTCTTTAAATGGATTTTGAAAACTAATGGTAGTAACGATATTAGAAAACTATTACAGCTCAAAAAATACCATTATCATAGATTGAAGTCAAGAAGACACATTTTTAGTCTTCTGTTTCTTGAAAATCGCCCTGGATGATAAGGAATCAGGGAGTTAATTATGTTCTTAGCTAGGAGAAGATAACTCTTGTCTCAAAACCTTTAATTTTGTGCTATAGCTATAACATGGTTGCTTCCCTTGAATAACAGCGCAAATGTTGAGAGAGAGAGAGAGGGGGGCGAGGGATAGCAAGATAGAACAAAATGAAGAAAAAGAAAGAAAGAATAACAATGGAGAAAAAAAATCGAATATGGAAGAATCTGGTGAAATATTGAGAAGGAGAGAATGAAAAAGAAGGTAAAGAAACAAGAGGAAGAGCGAAGAAAGAAAGAGAAAGAAAGAAACATACCTTTTTTGTGATGCTTTTGTAATCATCAAATCCAATCCACTGACCGTGACCATAAATGTATGGCACACTTTGCTCCTCGTCCCACTGATATACGTATCCATCATTCTGTAGCTTTTCGCAGATCTGTTGTAAATATATGTAGCTAATAAAACCGTACTTTAAGAGAGTGAGGGGGTGCAGAAGTAGGTTTACAGTAATAAAATAATGTGAGAACAAAACATTGTATAGATTGTAAAAACAGCAATAATAAACATTAATAATTAATCGCTCAAATGTTGAAACTGTCATTCACACACACACCTCTTTACCTGCAAAAAATTTATT
Organism: Acanthosepion esculentum; assembly: GCA_964036315.1. Taxonomy (NCBI): domain Eukaryota; kingdom Metazoa; phylum Mollusca; class Cephalopoda; order Sepiida; family Sepiidae; genus Acanthosepion; species Acanthosepion esculentum. The sequence continues at coordinate 72,980,778 of OZ038495.1, forward strand.
ATTTATTAAAATATAAAAATGTAAATGCCTTATAATAAAAATTATGAAAGTAAAAATATTAAAAAGGAATTAAATGAATTCTAGAACCATTATTATTATAATATTGGTATAATGCTTATTGTATACCTACTTTTGCAGCCCCTGTATCTATATTAAGTATAAGCAATATAGCATTTTGTGGGCAAAGTGTGTAAGCGACAAAGAAGTTTTAAGGAAAACTTAAAACAAAAAAGTCATACTTAGAATCAGAAAGAGACAGTTGACATTTTTGGGACAGATAACGAGGAAAGAAGGATTAGAAAATTTGACACTCAGAGATCATATTGAAAGCGAGACAGGAAGTAACAGTAAATTAAGTCTATTTAACAACTGTGGGTGAATGAATGGTTAAACAAGTACCACGGAGAAAAAAGAAAGTTTATAAAGGAGTAATTGGAAGAGCAATGATTACTAATGTCTGCTTCTGGTTAAGTGGAACTCGTTCTTCCCGATTCTTTATATCACCGGTTGATACCAAATCAATGGACATTTTCCCTCCTCCTTCGTTTCTCACGTCTTCGATACCCCCTGTTATTTGTGATGTCCATCCATATTCGAACAATGGTGTTACTTAACGAGGATGTTTATCTTTGAATCTGGCAGCTGTTCTTATGCGTTCAATCTTTAAATCCTCGCGGAATATGTCACTGTTCTTACACAGCCATCAAAGAATCACACAAAAAAGTATATAAGAGGAAAGAACAAAAGTGAATTGATGTATGCAAAAGATATATGGAACCGTGTCTGCGTACCAGTACAATCCAACCAAATCCGGGCCTTCTCACTCCTTTTGACCTCCACCACTTCCTATCTCTGACCATACTGGGATATCTTGCCTTTGGCCACGCCCTAGCTCTTTCCCGCCGTCCTGGTGTTCATTCTGTCGCTCCAATAGTCTATCTGTTGTCTCTGAGATGAGAGGCGTGACCATCCATTCTATGGTTGCCCTTCTTGATGATCGCAGTTATATCCTTCACTCCATTCTTCTGTTAAATTCAGTATCGTATTACAGTTCTGCTTGTTCCTTACTTAGTTAGGAAACAGGGACATTACGCCTTGTCAATACCTCATAAATAATTCTGTTTTGATCGCGAGGAAAGACGGAAGACATATCAGAGATGCAGTTGGATTTCAGTGAGAAAACGAAAGAAAAGGACAGAAAAGATAGAGAAGGAGATAAGGCTCTCAAGTGTTTCATGTCTACGTCATTGAAATGGAAAGATTATCAATTTCAAATTTTATTTCTTTAAATAATTAATGACCTGCATTTATGATTACATGGATCACTTCGACGTGGTGCAAGGGTTAGCAAGCTGGTCTCGCTAGATCAATTACGACTGATTAGTGAGTTCGATCCTCACTGGGTGCCACATACTTACGGCTTTGTGCCATATCTAAGCTACGCTTACAAAATCGCTTTGGGCGTCTCGACGTGGTGTAATGGTTAGTTAGTTTGTTCCGCTAGAACAATTATGACTTAGTAGTGAGTTCGATCCTCACTGAGTGTCCCATACTATCCGCCTTGTGCGCTCTACGTTTAGAATATCAACATATTTATGATTGTTATTGCAATATTTTGTTAAAGTTTGTCTCTATTTCTGAGATGAGATATTGTAACTATTTACACTATTTACATTCTTCAGACTGTTGTCCTCATCTTTATTGTCATATTCACAACATTTCGGTCGTCTTCAGGTAATATTAGTTGGAATTTCGAATCGAACCCTTTATTATCTGTCTATATTTCTGAGATGAGGTATTATGTACACTATTTACATTATTCGAACTATTGTCCTCTTCTTTGTTGCCATATTTATCACAACGTTTCGGTCTTCTTCAGGTGGTTGGAATGTCGAACTGAACACTTTATTTCGCTCGCTGGGGTAGACTGTTCTAGTTCCACGTGCCATGTCTAATGGATGTCGTGTTACACTGTGCCATGTGTTCTCAAAGACACGAGGGGAAGTGGAAAAATCAGGCGTGGCTGACCACATATGGAGAGAAAAGGGAGATCACCGCCCTCTGTGGGATCAGGTTGAGATCATAGACAAGGAACATCATTGGAAAATTCATAAACTTAAGGAATGAGCACATATGCTAGGCCACAAAAATCTCCTGAGCCGACCAAACATAGAAATAAATACAATATGGGAACCAGTAATAAGAAGTGCCAGAGAAAAGCAATAATAACAACGAAAATTGCAATATGAGCTCTGGTAAAAAACATGCATTGATAACAGCAAAAATTGCAATATGAGCACTGGTAAAAAAGGGTTGCTGAAGACATTAGGTTTATAATACCCAGAAATTCATACACAGATGTCCTCAAGGACACATGGCACAGTGGATAAAGGCGTTAGTTAGATCCAGTGACAGGACCCAAAGAGTGTGAGTTCAATAACTGGTTAAGGTGGTGGAGAACTTGGTGAGGGGAATTAACAGGAGATAACTGATAACTGACATCCATTAGATATGGCACGTGGAACAAGAACAGTCTACCCCAGCGAGCGAAATAAAAGGGTTCAGTTCGACATGAAGAAGGCCGGAGCGTACAACGGCTGAAACGTTGTGATAAATATGGCAACAAAGATGAGGACAATAGTCCGAATAATGTAAATAGCGAACCCTTTATTTAGTCCACAGGAGTAGATCGTTCTAATTCCACGTGCCATGCCTTTGGATATCTCAGCTTCAGTTAAAGTTGGTTAGCTCAAATATTTAACGACGCAAGAGGTGAATTTTCACGTGTATTTTATAGTGTAGAACTCATTACGAACTTATTCAATCATTAACTTAGGAATTATGATTCATCAGAAAATTTAAGAAGCAAACCTGTGAAATTGTCACGGGTCCTATTAGTAAGAAAAGAAACCCGTAAACTGGTAGCAGAGCCCCATCGAAAAACATACTATTCTCTCTTTGTCTTACAGTCTAAGGAGAAGCAAACTGAAAAGATGTAAATACCACGCAAAGGCATTTAACCTTTATCTAGGTAACAGAACTCCATGAGATCGCTAAAAAGAGCATAGCATGATGAAAAAGACGCCAAACTTGACGAAAAAAATTTTTATCGTCTAAATGTTTATGTTTTTATGAAGAGGAAAGACCAAAGTTTTTTTTAATTATTTTTCAAAAATTTTCCTTCTTTTTAGAACATTCTAAATTTTGATTAAAAAAAACCTTGTTTCTCTTTGTATCACCGGAACTACTAAAATAGCATATACAATTTTTAGCACGTTTTTTTTTTGTTGTATGAGACACATTAATTTGGAAAATCTTGCAAAAATCTTCGATGAAAAATGAACTTTTAATACAATTATTTGTTATTTCTTTAATTATAATAGATTTTACATTTAAGTTCTTAAAATATTATAAAATTAGTTAAAAGCAGAGTCCGCTTTCGTAAGTGTCCTTTTGAGATAGATCTTTTTTAGCGCGTTGTAAATTGTATCATTTTGACTAATCAGAAGATCCGCAGTAATTAAGAAATGTAATTTTGTGTTTATAATCTGGCTGTAATTATAAAGTATGAAAGACCAACCAGAATACAATTAAGTTGCGTTATTTGAGTTAAGCATTGTTCTCCGCTGTTAAGGCCTTTACTTTTGCGAAACACATGTGGAGAAGTTAATTTGATTTTTCAATTTCGACTAAGAATGGTACCTACAAGTATCAGTATCATCTTATGAAATTTATATGATCTTATTTTTATATTAATCTCAGTTATGACATTTTTCCATAAATGAATAAAATGAATGGAAATACAAATAACACAGTAAAATATAATAAAATTATGGTATTTTATGTACACTTCTGATAAAATTTCAGAAGAAAGGTACCTATAAATTAATTAGATATCTTTCTTATGAAATTTAATCTCACTCTTAACAGTCTTATTTTAATTTCTTTATAATATATTTTCCATAAAGCATCGTAAACGTAAAGGTGAAAGCTAAGTACAAAAAAAATTAGAGCGCTGAAAGTTTTCCTTAAAAATAACGAGGTAAATAATTTGTTCACTTAAATCTAAATAACTTCACTTCTCTCCTTCCGTCGAAGGAATTATCCTCACGTAAGCTATCAAAACGTCATGAAAATGTCTTTCGTCACCTGTCAAGTGATGCGAAAGGTTATGGCCTGTTTTGTTTTATTTTCAAATTACATCTTTTCGGCGCAGAAGCTAAGCTTGATTCAAAATATTTTAAATAAACATTATAATTTCTGATTTTCTTAAAATAAGTTTTGAAAAAATGATAACTGATTTTTAAATGAATTTCAAAGTGAGATTTTCATTTTTTTTATAAAATAGAAAAAAATGATTGCCATGATTGATTATCTGTCAGTTTCGCTGACTAAAAAGCAAGATTTTTAACGAAAATTTTGGACGTGCTAGGAACGATTAAAAAATGTAAAAAAATACCCCAAAATACTTTGATCTTTCCTCTTAATAACATGAACATTTAGACGATAAAATTTTGTTTTCCTCAAGTTTGGTGTCTTTTTCATCATGCTATGCTCTTTTTTAACGATCTCATGGAGGTACCTACCTTTATCACTCTATATGTGACTTCATATTCTGCAACAAAAGTTTAATCGTGCCATTAAAAGTGACTGTGATCCCTAAACAATAATGTTTTTGAATTTCATAGTCGTGTTGTCGAATGCTGCTATGGCAACAGAAAACAACTTGGAGTGAAATAAACAATAAAGATACTGCAATTGAGAGGCCTTGAAAAAGAATGCAGTGGAAAGGAAAGTAATATTAATAATGCAGAATGCTAAATGTTAAATAATCGGCCATACGCTAAGGGCATCAACATCACGTTTTGGGAAAATGTCGCAAGATAACGCAAAAAAACAAACCCCAAAACAAAACAAAACAACAAACAAACTCTGCTAGTTAAATGTTACATTCGCTTCCCAGAAATTTAGTAGGCGAAGATCAAAAAAGTAGAGTTGTAAATGTCCAGTTTTCCATACTTATGTTTCATCATTCTAATGCTTATGGCACTACTTAAACAGTCTCGTCTCCTCGTTGTAAAAAAGAGGGAAACATTAATTTAGGGGAGAATTATTTTTGTTGATTAGCATTTATTAGACCTTCCTCAGGCCACAACACTTATAAGAATCGAAAAATATTGATTTTCATCGATTTAGAAGAGGGGGTACTGTTCCTAATATTGATACAGTATAAAATCGATCCATGACCTTTTACAGAATTATCTGAATCTAGCTATAATTTACAAATGTCAGGTTCGAAACTGTGCTTAGATCATTGATATCAGCATACATAGTTTTATTTCTTGTAAAGTTTGAAAATATTATAATAACTAAAAAAAAACAAACTTTTTTTTTGGTGGGGATCGATTTTTTTTCGGAAGCACATGCACAAACATCGAAGGATTAAAATTATTTATGTTAAATGAAGAAAAAATTGATATATATACTTTTAATTCATGTAAACTATTGTTTTTTAATTTGGAGTGTGTAGCTTAGTACAATAAATTTTCATTAAAATTTTCGAAAAGAAAATTAAAAATTTTATTATTTAACATACAAAACATTACCACTTTTAAAAAAACAATTTAATGATTAAAATAACAAATATTTATTTAATGAAAATGCAATATTAATTGTTTTGCATATATTTTCTTTAAGTTTTGATATACAGGAATTCAGTTTCCACTTCGCCGTGTGTTTGCGAGAACTATAACCAAATCTCAAAGCCAAACGCATGAAAATGTTTTAATTTGGCTCCAGAAAGAAATATTTACGTAAACTGAATGCGCAAGAGTAAGAAATCCTAAGAATTTATTTTTCGCTGTTAAAAAGGAAAAAAAAAATTCTTATAATCTTGTGTTTACCATGAAGTCCTATAAAATTAAATTAAAGGAATTATTAAACCGCGAAGTAAGGTTCTTTGTCAAAATATTTTACCAAACAAATCAGCTTATTCAAATTTCATCGTTTGGTTTGCGAAATTGTAGAAATGTAAACTTTGTAAACCTCGACAAGAAATGTTAACTCCAACAATACCAAATACTGTGAGGTTTTCAACACTAAATAAAAAGCAATTTCTTTTTTAAGTTGTGCTCATGTTTCCTTATTAATTTAAGGAAAGACTATACGAAAAATTTAAGAAAATATGAAAATCACCTCGTAATATGATAAAAATCCACTTTTTTGGGTATCTGGTCCTTTTTTTCCTGAACCTTCAACTGGAGATCCAACGTCATGTTCATTAGGATTTTGTAGTGTGTATGTGTTGCCAGCAGCAGTCAGACCCAGAACTAACTTGTCACGTGGGGCACCTTGGCTTATCCAATAATCGATGGCCCATTTCTGTTTTTAAAATATATATATATATATATATAACATAAACATAAACGTTAGAAAAGTATATGAAAAAGAAAACATTGTAAATTTATTGTATATTCAGTTTTTCATGTTTATTTTCCTCTCTTTCCACACAAAATTTCAGTACGCCATTCTTTATCCGCCTCAAAAGAAGTATGCCAGTTACTGAATCTGTGTTCTATGATTCGTTGCGTTTGCTAATTCTTGGTAACTTGTTCAGTCCAGCTGAGATTTCTGTTGTCACAAAGGTACTATACTATCGACTTCCATTAGTTCGTATTATTTTAAAGAAATGTTCTTTACTTCGTTTTTTTATCAGTCCAGCGGTATTCGTTTATCTCATATACTGAAAGATACCCTGTCTTTACTGCTTGGGCATTTATATAATCTCTATACCACAGTTATGCTAATTAGGCAGTTATTTACATACCACTACAGTCAGAGTAATAATAATAGACGGTTTCTTATTACCGAGTATACCCGTCCGCTAGGGTGATTAGCTAATCCCTATTGCACAATCATGCTCAGGAACATTTGTATTTCTTCAGCACCCACAGTGGCAACCCGTGGAGTAAATTGCAGCTAACATGAGAAAACCTTAATTAGTTTCGTGAGTTGGGTCGCATAATCTGGTGTGGTCAAAAGTAGGCTCAAAACTTCAGCCACAGTGACTTCGTGCCAGCAAACCTATTGCTGGTTTTAAACAGTTCTATCTAACTGGATACATTCAGAAGGCGTGGGTCAACTCGTGGTATTGTTTTTCAGGCGTTTCCAACAACACTGGGATCGTCACCCTAGGTCAGTGATTCGCAAACGGTGCAGCGCGGAAGAGGATAGCAGGCGGAATGTTTGAAAGACAATCAAAGATTTAGAAACAGTTTTAAAAAATTCATAGTGAATATGATTTCAAAATTTAAAATATTATTATGGATTACTTGTAATTGCATGCATGAGTCCCAGTATAAATTGTTATAAATAATTATTGACCGATTTTACCATTGTGATATTTTTGCATAATATCAAGTATTAAGGATATATTAAATAGGGTCCACAAATTGGTGGAGAGAGTTATCAATGATAATGTTCTGACTTCGAATCTGCGATTACCTCCGTTTAAACTTCTTTCTGTTTTATTTTTAAATGTACTTTTTATCACATAAAGTTTGGAGAGGCGCGAGCAAATTTTAATTCCCAAAATGCGACCCAGAGAAAAACAAGTTTTGGAACTACTGCCCTAAGCCGATGCAATCACGTCTTCAGAAATCGACTATGATGAGATTCGATCCGGGATCTCATGGTCGGAACAGTAA
>OZ038495.1:72993483-72998483 GCA_964036315.1 Acanthosepion esculentum
ATAAATGAAAACCAATATTTTTTTATTACTTCGACGTTAGACTTCTTTTGTATCTCTCAATTTGAATTAACAGTCTCCTCCGCCTTGTTTGAATAATCTAAACAAAGTATGACTCTTACGCGCAGTTGGACAACGGATATTTGTTTTACATCGTGAACCGTTTGTTTGCAATTGCTTTCATAGAGAAATATAAAAACTAGATTGAAGCGTTTGTTGTCGTGGTTTTCGTACCAATTTATGTGGTGTTCTCCAGCTATCTTAGCTCTATGTGGAACTGAAATGATCACAGTTATTTCAATTGCACGCTTGTCAACTACACGTCACAATCTTCCTTGTGAAAAATTAGCAATTTTAAAACACAGACAGTGGCGATAATTTAATCTTCTTACTTGACTATTTCCTTCACCTCGTAGCTATTATCAACACGATTCTGACCCACACCAACAGCGGCAGACAGCAGAAGTCGTTTTCTTTTAGTTTTCTTGGCTTCTTCATCGATAGCTTCCCAGATAGTCTGTAAGAATAACAAAATATGTGAGGACTCTAGGACTCTCTCTCTCTCTCTCTCTCTCTCTCTCTCTCTCTCTCTCTCTCTCTCTTATATATATATATATATATATATATATATATATATATATATATATATATATATATAAATATATATATATAAGGTATATATATAAACATTGACTTGATACTACAAAATTTTAATAAAGCTTTAAATAATATTAAGGAAAGCATCTTAATACGATTAAAAAAGCATCTAAAGAACCTTTCGGCCAAGCCTTCTTCAGAGATATATGCTTGGTGACATTTTTTTATTACTACAAGAACACAGAAAAGATTTCCTATTAGTTCCCTAAATGTTTTGGGGTTTCTTCTCAGTATTAGTAAAAAGATGGATGGCGGAGCAAGGTTTAGGAGAGGTAACCAAAAGATAAAGTTTGTTAAGAGCTACAAAGGACAGGAAAATGTGAAGAGCCATGATCGCCTACACCTTGAAGGGACATGGCAAGCAGAAGAAGTAAACCGTGACTATCTCAATAACTGTCACCAGGTTAGATTAACAGACTCGTTATACGACAATTATAAACACACACACACACAAACATCGTCAAACACACGAGCGCATATATACATAGGTATACACACACATACTTCGTCAACACACGAGTGCCTACATACATACATACATACATACATACATGTGTACACGTACAACACTCTCCACGGTCGTCAAAGGCTTCCAACACCGCGGCTGATCGATGAAGATCGCCTCAGACCTGCCTAATCCCATGTTGTGATTTAAGATTCATCATAAGGAGGCCAAGACCGAATCGTCGCAGGTATCTTCATATTGGGCGGGTCCAAGCAGGGCAAAGACATACAGGGGAAAATAACAGTCGAATAAAATGAACATAAATTAAATTCTGTTTATATCAGTCTTTCGTACAATAATTGCATATATCAGAGTTCTCATGTAATAATTATCAGCCCGATCCGCGTCTAAATCGGAAGTGATACTATCCTTGTTGATTTGGCAAAGTTTAGTTTGCTGCTTTGGTAAAGTTTAGCACAAGGTTGAAGTCGGAGGCTTTCGTCGGTAGATAATCCCGTGGGTCTCTCTCCTGTCTCTGGTCTTGTCTCCGTCTCTCTTCTCTCTTCTCGGACTCGTCTAATTCGCTTTCCTCTCACTAAATCTCCTCAGTGAGCGTGGGTGGTTTATCCACCCCCTCCTGGTATTTCAACTCAACTTTCGACCAAGGGAATCAACTCCAAATTCGTTGTTTACGAAAAATGAAGTTTTCGCTTTACAGCTTGCATTTGCAGCTGTGTGTCAATCAACATTGCCCCCTAAATCTGGGTCACGTTTCCATTGTTCAAACTGCTCGACATACAATTCAAGTCGTGTGAATTAAATCCTCACTTCTTCTCACGGATTTTTGCTATTAACCCTTCTCGTTTCAATGTACATAACACTTTCTTATGTTTTAACAAAACTTTCTTCCGTTTTACCGCGGCAACGACAAATAGTATCAAACATGGACATAGACATTTCAATAATTTTTTCCGATTCTGTTTTACGCTGTAAAATCTATTTCAAAATGATTTGTCGTATAAAATTAATTTAATATTTTTGTCGATGATATTGTTATTCATAATAACAAATGTATTATTGATAAAATGTATTTTTATAACTAATTTATCTTTTTCTCTAAATAGGTATTTAAAAATAAGTGTATTGAATTTTAGTTTAGCTTATTCTCCAGCATAGACGTTTATATAGGTTTTTTTCATTGAAAGTCTCTTTTTCAGACACAGACGAATAAACACGTTCAAAACATGACGTTCAAAAACCAACTACAGACGTATTTATACATCAATCTTGATTCTTTTTATGTCCTTCTGAGCTTGAATCCAATTGTCAAGTCAGACGTCTGGGTACTTCAAGGTGCCCCAGTTTCTTAATATATTAAAAACAAATAAAAAAATTCATCTGAAATTAAACATTTTCCCAACAATTTAATATCATATAATTTAATTCAATAAATATAATCCCAATATTTTTGGATATTGTAAACGCGATGTGCTAAATGTTAACCCCAACCTTGCTGCTAAACCATGTAATTTTAAGAGTCAATTTTTTTCTAGGTACTTCTCTGATACTGGAAATATATACGTTTATAGCAACATAAATCAGTATAACAATAGTTACTTCATTTCTAAACAATAAAATATAATAAATTACTTACATGTGTATTTTGTTTCATATATTTTTGTTCCAGAATTCGTTGTTTCGATCTGGTTTTGTTTCATGAAACAGTTTAAATGTGGATTATTAATTCCAAGATTAAAATGTATCTAACATTGTGTACATTCTTGTTAATGGAGGATGAGGTGATGAATGCGATGCTTCGCCAAGTTAAAGATTAATTGTAATAAGTTTTTACTAAATAAAAGTATGCCAAAATGAAGAGGATTAACTTTTCAAGCCAAATTAATTCTGCTCTTAATCTAGACTTTTTTCTTTGAATTTCTGCAGCAGTGAATTACCGCAAACACAAACTGAAAGTAAAAATCCAGTGGAACGTCGAGATTTGAAATAGGCTCTTCCAGTACTGGCGGCCCTAAGTTGCACGATGAGTAGGCCTGTTGTAAAGAACGTCATGAATAGAAAGAGAACAAGCAGCATCAATGAGAAGAAAGAGAATAAAACGGAAGAAATGTAGCAACGAGCAGTGAATATAATTTACACACAGATAAAGCAAAATGTGATCCATACACTTACCTTCAATAAAAGGGTAAATAGGTGCTTCTCGCTCGGTCGTGGGTATTCCCAGTCGATATCTATTCCATCGAAACCGTATTTTCGAACATAGTTGATGATGTTTCGGGCAAATTTCCGACGGGTTTCTTCAGAATATGAAGCCAGCTGAAACCCTCTCTCGGAGTTCAGCTGACCACCCACGGATAGCATGGTCACTGTGTCATGACCCATTTTCAGGTCGTTAAACGCTTTATAGTTGCCCTTCAGGTCATCGGGTTCAGTTGGAAAGATTTCGATATTGCTGTCGATCATGACAAAGGCGTACATCAAGTGGGAACATAAGTTGGGATTAATCCCTGCGACCCCGAGTCGAGCAGTCGAGACATTCTTTAGCGGGGACCAATTTGGGAAGTAGCAAACACTAAGGTGTTTTTTTGCTGCGAACGGACAAATAGATATACTTTCATTAATTGCGTTGTGTAATAAAACAAAGAGGAAGAGGGAGAGAGAGAGAGAGAGAGAAAAGGAGAGAGAGATTTATTTTGTCACTTTATTAATACAAGTTGAATTTTACTTATTCGACATGTTTAGAATTATTTCATAAAACATAGACTAGAGGAATTCAACGTGGTGCAAAGGTTAGCAGACTTGCCCGAGTAGTGAGTTCGGTCCTCACTAGGCGATCCATACTTTCGACTTTGTGACACGTCTACGCTTTGCTTAGTAAATCATCATATTTAAAAGCGATTCGCACTTGGTGCCTCATATTTTCGGTTTTACGCTACAGCTAAGCTACGCTTAGAAAATCAGCATAAAGCGTAGACTAGACGAGGGAGATAATAATTATGAGAATCCTAGAAACAATTTGTATTTCTTTATTTAAAATATCTCATTGGCTTAAGGCAGCATCACGTCGAAAAGCGGTTCCTGTACGATCACCGAAGTTAAGCATTGTCGAGATTGGTCAGTACCTAGAAAAGAAACTCTCAATTCAAACTCCTAGAGATGGTAACAGGAAAGTACTTCACTCTTTTTGCCAAGGATAATTATAGACGAATCTATGGAAGGTCAGGATCTCCTCAGTCCGGAAGGCACATGCTAGTCAAAGAGATACAATATCTAGAAGGCCTGCAGCTGGAATATATCGATTATCTTGGATAACATCTAAGCTACTATCTGTGTAGACATATATACGATTTTATTAGCAGAGATTTAAAAAAAACACCCACATTTCCTCTGTGTTCGGTAAAAAGAAAGTTACACTCAGACAGCTTATTCTGAAGAACTTCTACATTGTAGGACAGACTCCAACATGGGTGTTTTCCTGAAGACTACAATCTTAATCTAGAGTCTCCTTATCATCATAATCTTCCCTTCCTACTATCTCCTCTTTCATTCATATCACACGTCATTCATCATTACCGTTTTAACAATAATTGTCTACATTGACAGTCTCTCGAAACCTTGTACTGAGTGAATTCTAATATAAAAATATTCTTTATATCGCGTATCTGAAATTGAGTCAAGCGAAGCATTTTAAATATGTATAACAGGAAAGTATATAAAACTTGAAACTGATTAAGCCAACCTTTCGTCTAAAAAGCGTAGATACCAAGAATGCATGTCTAAAAAAGGGGCCTACATTTAATGATACCCACGGGTAAATATAATTAACTAAGTCCACCGTTTTTGCCGCTGACCCGAGTAGTAAGATGCGAGAGATGATGCTGAA
>OZ038495.1:73000983-73010983 GCA_964036315.1 Acanthosepion esculentum
AATCTATTTAAGTGTGTATATGACGAGAAAGAAATTCTAAACTGAAGCATTTTTCGACTTGCACTTTTGTTTGTGTGTGCATGTGCAGAATCCCCTCACCTCAAGATACCACTTAAAAAACGCCCCCCCCCTTAACTCCCTCTCACGTTGTCGTTCCTCATGGTAAACCTTAATAATCTACAACGGCAGTGCCATTGTCGTGACGTCAGCAAGTCAGTAAGCAATAATATTGACGCAGGTTTGTTTATCTTCAGTGACATTTACGCTTCACACCTTGTTCAAATGTAAACTTTTTGCGTAAGGCTGAGAAATGGAGGGAGAAGATGGTGAAGATGAAGGAGACAATAGCCTTAATGTAAGTTAGCCAGTAATATTGACAAATCTGGCGTCTTAAAATACATACACTTCCCTTTATCATACACACACACACACACAAATATATATATATATATATATATATATATATATATATATATATATATATATATATATATATATATTTATATATATATATATCTGTGCGTGCATGTGTACGTATTTGCAGGTGTGTACACGTATATTGTATCATTTCACCCTAAGAAAGGCGATAATGCCACTAACACGCAAGGGGTTATTGAGAGTGAAAGGGAATGAGAAGACTTTATTGAAGAGGAAAGACAAATATTTCAGGAAAACAGAAGATGGTGATTGACGCTGCATTTCAATTTTTGAAGATTGTAGGTGATAGGGAAGCAAGTGAAAGTTCCACGAATGAGAAGTGCGAGAAAAGAAATTATTAGAATAGAACTTACGGTTACATCTAATGTATGTATGCATAAGAGCAAACATACCCACAAAATGCAAAGCTACATACTCATAAAGAGGAAGGTAAGTTCGATTTTAGCCGGAGAGCACATTTCCTTTATTTAGATTTCTCGAATAAGCAGGCCGATAAACGTAATGCACAATGTTTAAAGTAAAAAATATTTTTTTTTAAAATGGGCGTCTATTTCAAATATGAGTATCCACTGTAATAACATATGAAGTAATCAACCATTCGACTTTGCATGGAATACTGCTGCCATATATGGTCTAGTGCCCTCGCTGTTCGTCTTAAGGTTCTCGACAAATTCCAGAGACGGATATGCAATGTGATTGGCCCTGATCTGGCATCTCGTCTACAGTCGCTCCCCCACAGACGTGCCGTCGCTTCCCTCTGTCTTGTTTTCAAATAATTTCACGGTAAGTGCTCCGACGAGTTACTTTCGCTAATTCCCAAACCGCATGAATTGAAACGTGTTACTAAGTCGTCATCACGCTCCCACCCTTTCACCGTCGAAACGGTTAAATGTAGCCGTCTCTTCTACTCCAATAGCTTCATGTCTCGCACCTCCCGTCTGTGGAATTCCTTTCCTATTACTTGTTTCCCTGATAGCTATAATCTCCAACTATTCAAATGTAATGTCAATCGACATCTCCCTGTCCTTCTCATCATGCTTTCCTCTATCACTCCTATCTGCTCTCGCTCCCACCCTCTGTAACCCCTTGCGTGCTAGTGGCATCCCGCCTTGCTCGGGGTGAAATGCTTAAAAAATAAAAAAATAAAAACGTCGGACGAAAAATAAAACTATTAATTCTTTACTAATATTGTGTTGCTACCGCCATTCTTATGAGTAGACGTTCACCTCATAGACAATGGACAAGTCTATGTGTAGAGAAGGAGAGTCATCTTTCTACACAACAAAACAACTATACAGATAATACAGGTTCGAGTCCTGCCGGGTTCTGCATTTTCTTTTAAATAAGACTTTCAATCACGAGACAGGTATAAATTAATTTCGCTTTTTGTTTTTGTTTTATAAAACAGGGACGTCTACTCAAACACGCGCACCCACTAAATATAACGTTTAGAGTAAAATGAAATAATGGCAGATCGAAAGAAAATACAATCATCGCTTCATTCCTATATATTTATATACACTTTGTATGTGTGAACGCTTTAAAATATATATTTGTATGTATAGCTGCTTTGTCAGGTCGCACCAATCATGACACCTGATGTAGATGAAGAGGAAGTTACCTGTTCCTCCGGAGGTGAAAAGGAAAGCTCAGGTATCAAGTGAAATGTAATTTAGTTTGATATTCATGGTTTGTGTTGATATTGGACGTAACAGGTGATCAAATCGTTACAAGGGCACAACTCAAGTACTCGTGTCAGTTGAAGGATTATGAAGTAGCCGGTAACGGGGTTGGTTGGTGGGGTTGAAACAAGCGACAGAAAAAAAATGTAGCAGTGCCTCAAAGAATGTTGGCTCTGCGAAGTCAGTCAATTCACCCTTAGTGCCGCTTCCACGTTCTTCTTTTATTTAAAACATATCAGATTGCCGATTGACTTGACTCGTTGGACAGAACCTTCGAAAAGGCGGATATATTTTAGAACGATACTAGAATGGAGAAAATCGAAAACCAAATATTCCTTCTTAATTGGTCAATAATATCAATTTTTTATCACTTCACCCCAAGCAAGGCAATAAGGCCATTAAGACGCAGAGGGTTACTGAGAGTGAAAGAATATGAGCGAGACATTATGAAGGAGAACGAACAACAAAAGGACAGGTAAATTCATAAAATCTAGGTACCACAGAAGAAAGTTCATGAACACAATTACCATGAAAGCATTCAGAGAAAAGGCACAGGGAAGCTGAGATGACAGAACAGGATCAGTGATGTTGCAGATTCTACTTTGGGTTTTATCAAGATGTCTCAATATTATTTCAAGTGACAGACATTTAAGAAAATTGTCAGATCCTCTGCGTAATGATATTTTTACTTCAGACAATTTAAAATACTCATATTCTGATTGTCCGTAAAATTTACATAAATTTCTTACCACTAAAAATCGCATTTGTCTATAGCAAATTCATTTTAATAATGTATTTCTACAGGACAGTTGAGCATGCGTGTTGATGGATGGCGCCCCGATGAATGTGTAATAGCAGAGCCGAGTGTGAATGAATTATTAATAAATTAAACTAATTTACACTGCATTTTTAATGAATTTCCAAAGCTATTGCATTCAATATATAACAGCTCTATCCCATCACAGGCGCTTGCTTTATTTTCCAACTAATGACAAAATGTACGTGAGTGTGTGCAAGGTATATTCTAGCAGCATGTATTCTTCCATTTTGATATTGATTAAATACAATTGACATCTGTCTATTTCCAATTTTCGAATGTGTTATATATATATATATATATATATATATATATATATATATGAGAGAGATAGAGAGATAGAGACAGACAGACAGACAGACAGACAGACAGAGAAATAGAGAGCGAGAGGGAGAAACTCTCCTGCAGATGCTAGACTCCTGAAGAGTAACTCATTACGCCTTCTTGGCTTCCCGTTTCTCAACTTATTTGAAGTGGAACGACTACATCGAATCAATAGCTTCATCTACAGCTAGGAGATTTGGATCACTGTGTTGTGCCAGAAGGTTTTTCTCGCCAGAGTCCATCTTGCACATTTACAAATCTACTATTCGTCCGTGCATTGAATACTGTTGCCCTATCTGGTCTGCTGCTCCTGCTATTCATCTCGGTTGGTCTTGACAAAAGCCAAAGAAGGATCTGCAATGTAAATGATCCTGACTTGGCATCTCGACTTCGGTCATTTTCTCACCGACTTAACGTGGCTTCCCTCTGTCCTTTCTACAAATATTTCCATGGCAACTGCTCTGAAGAGCTTTTTCCCCTGGTGCCCCGACTGCATGATTTTAAGAGTGATACTAGATTGACATCTAGGTCCCACCCTTTTATTGTTGAAATAGTTAAATGTAACCGACACTTCTATTCCAACAGTTTCTTTTCTCACACTTTCCACCTGTGATTCTTTGAAAACTACAATTTTAAAAAATTTAAATGCAACGTCAATCACTATCTTCTGTCTTCTTGAATCCAGTTCATCTTTTATCCTTTTTCCAATCCCCTATATCCAGTCTTTGTTTCCCTTTCACTCTCTACGTACTAGTGGATCAAAACACTATGAATGTATAAAACTACATTTTTATAGTAAAATTACCAGCAATATATCTTAATAGTAAAAAATATTAGCAAAGTGTCCCAGAAAATTAAAGTTCGTTATAAATGACCCATAAGTAGTTGATAGTCCGTTAAACCAACCAAAGTTATTCTAAAATTGGAAATATACAATTAAAAAGTAAAATTACAAACCTTGTCGGTTGTATTTAATCAGATTTGTTTGGATATAATAATAATAGTAATAATAATTATATATATATATATATATATATGTGTGTGTGTGTGTGTGTGTGCGCGCGCGTATATTTAACTGTTCTGTATGAAAAACTGTCGGCGTAGAATTTTACATTTTGAAGGCCTTATTTGGCAAAGTTATTATCAGTGTCTATCAGCGTAATATGTATTGGCATGTTTTAAAATAGTTTCTTTTAGAACTAACTATCGTGAAAGATGTCGACATTAAATTTGCCAGCTAAAGAATTGCTTCTTCAAAATGGAAACTATCTCTCATATATTTCTTCCCATGTGACTTGAAAACATCGACGAAGAAAATCGTCGACTCCATCACTCCGGTTTGCATTTTCGCGTTCTCATGAGTGAATTGATTTTTTACCTGGCCTCTGGAATTTGTTGATTATAAAGTTAACAGATTTTTGTTGTGAAGAGAAATGTAGCAGTGGGAGAGGGGGTTACATTTGGCTCATTCGTCCATTTTCGATTGACGGCACTCCCCATCTCAGATTCACAACAGGAAAATGTGACTTGCCATGCAGCAAATTCTTTGGGACAGAGTGCAGGCAGATGTGTGTTCATGCCTTCCCCATTGGGATTTGTACGAATTGAACACAGAAAAAAACTTCTGAAACATTGATCAACTATTTGAATGAAAAAGGAAAAGGCTAATTTTTATTCACACGTCAGTGTTAGAACAGAAATTAGTATCATCTTCAACACCAAACACCTCAAATTTTAACTGCAACTATAAAGCGGCTGCTACTGCTATTAAGCATTACTCTTCAAGTATGAATTGAGTTCTCTGAGCCGCTGGCGTATTTCATATAGAGAAAAACGTTAAAATTCCCTTCCTTTCTGTGACGATGGCCTAGAGGTAAGATATCTAACATCAGTCGGGTTTCGATCCGGGCTTGAAGGAATCGGACGTGATACAGCGAAACAGTCTGTATGTAGATAACCACACACACACACACACACACACACACACACACACACACACACACACACACATATATATATATATATATATATATATATTGCAAAATACACTAACGTTCTTAATAGTGTGCACCGATTGAAATATGCTAGTTCTTTGATCAGTCTCATCATAACTTTGAGTTGCATTTACCGTAAATCATACGGCGACTAGAAAAAAAATGTTACAGACAAAACTTGTTACTCAAATTCTACAAAACATATTCTTGTTAAATCCGATATTGATTAACGCCCAAATACCCTTGAGAAAGATATGAATCCATCTACTAGTCCCCAGCTATTGATTAAATATCAGAACTTGTATTTGTAAAAACTATTGTTATTCTAAAAAAAATGTTAATGCACACAAATCATTTAAAAATCCAAAACAAATTATTCCTTTTTTGTTCAGAACCATGATAAATAAAATGAAAACAGACAATGGTTCGATAGGTCAAAGAGTTTGAGTTTTATTGAGTGCTCCATATATATATATATATATATATATATATATATATATATATATATATATATATATATATATATATAATCAAACAGTTGACAAATTTATTGAAAAGCTGGAAGCGATAATATTCTTTGTCTATGTGCCGTGTTCCTTCAGGACGTGAGCAATTCTAGAATTTCCCGTCCTTTGTAGTTCTTAGTAAATGTCTTATCTCTTTTAATTCCTGTTCTGCCAACTGTTTACTCAATATTGTTGGGCAGGTTAGCATTGTTTTCCTTTGGATTATTCAAATATCGTTCCCAAATATATTAAGCTTACCTAGCAGTTCAAACAATTCTTCGTGACTTACTTCATCAAACGCTCATTTATTTTGAAGCTAAACAAAAATCCGCACAATCAACTAATAAAGTTTATTATCATTGAAAGAAAAGTATAGAAACTTTCATTAATATAATGTTTTAAATAGTTTTATTATTTAATGCTTTTTAGATGCAGTATTTCCCTATTATTGTTTATATATGTTTTTACTTCATCATATATTTGTTGTTTTTAAATGAAACCTTTTTTACTATTATTATTTTATTATTACTTTTACTCGCTCTTATTATTGTTGCTTTAGATGAAGCTTTTCATTATAGTGTTATTATGAGTTTTACTGTCTCTTATTTTCATTGCTTTTTACATGAAAACGTGACACGGTTATTATTTTATTAATAGTTTTACTAGATGTTATTGTTATTTTCACTGTCCTAATGTGAACTGACGTCATCATTCAAGTAAATTATACATTCTACTATAAAAACGTTTCCAGTTTTGATTGGCGGAATTCTTTGAACAATTTTTCTATATATTGAAATTTTATAAGTGTTTAATGGATCCAACCAACTGATAACCGCTTATAGCCGTGATATATCTGGAAAATACAGCAGGTCTGGAAGAATTTGCCATCCCAGTTTCAGGGTCCTTTGCTATCTCACATATGCTAGCAGCAAAAATCACTATGAATTTCTTTCCTCAAGATGTTTCTCTTTCAATGTGTTATTCAAACAAACCAGTTGCTCGCTCTAGAGTCACACAATGGCCATTTGTCCTATTTTCTGTTAATTCCTAATAAAATAATTTCTTCAGAACTCCATCAAATGTTTAGAACGTTTTTTCTAAGATTGCTACTCACAAAGCCCTGAAATATTTATATATTTATGAAGCATGTTGTTGCAGCCGAGAAAAATCATCTGTTCTTGTGCGTTGTTAAGTAAATCTTAGCTTCGCATGAAATTATCTGGAAAGTTTAAATTGTCTCATCCATTTGAATAAGGTTGGCCTGTGTTCTCCTGTTCTCACCACTTACCCAGACGTCTGGGTTATTTTGTTTTCTTTGACAGTACTGGACAATTGTTCATTCCTAAATTTAGAAAGTGAGGCTTGCAATAATTTTTTATGTTGCTCTGAAGACAGACGTGTCTTTGAGATATAAAATGCCATCGTCCTAGATAAAAAAAATACAAACTTTCCGGTGTTAAAATGACGTCATAATTTCTCATGCTATCGAGTCCAGTTTAGTTAGCATTTGTCTCGATGAAGACACGTATGTTGTGACATTTAACTTATTAATACCCATTGTATATATATATATTTTTTTTAGAAATCTATAATGAATAATGGATTTTTATTTTAATTCCTTATAATTAATATCGGATCTTAACAGTGAGTATTATTGGGTTAAAATGCTTTTTTTTTCTAAATTTCTAAATTTTCATCTGAAAACGACATTTTTTCAGTGTCTCCTCTAGGTGAGATGGTTTAATAGAATTAAAATGACTTACATTTAGGTAATCCTAAATAGGACAGGAGTTATGTCTCTTGTTTTGTGAAAGTAGAAGAAGCCTGTAACTGACCAAAGTTCTGTCCTTAATGCGCACGTTATGCTGTCTTAGGTGCGAAACAGGAATGAACTGTCTTTGTTTTGCACCCACTGTGGCATGAGTAGAAATGCACGTACAACCTAAGAAAAACTCTTACTGCAGGACGATGCCTGGTTCGAAGCTACAGCCATGGACTCTTAAAATTACTCATGCTGAGCACTAAAGTTTGAAAAATCATTTTTTTTCTGCCTTTGATTTATTAGATGCTTATAAAGAACAAGGTGGAAGTGTTCTTTCTCTTTTACTAACACCCGGTTCAAGCGGACTGTCTTCGTTGTCTGAGTACTGCATCACCATAGGTTAACAAGCTAGTATCACAGGACATTTAAAGCGACTTCGATCTTTCCCACAAAATTAAACAAATGTCAGTGTCGTGGCTAACACTCGTGGTCAAGGATGATAGATTTGTTTTGTTTGCATCATTCAGTTGGGTTTGTGAACTCTGAGATGGCTAATGAGACCGATTTTTGCTTGAAAGGTCTTTCGACATTGAGAAGAGATTGCTCCAGGCCGTGGATTAAGCCTTAGTTTTTGTTATTGTCTTTCTTTTCGACGTCTTCTCTAGTTCGGCTAATCATTTGGATTCGAAGATTGTTGTCCCGTCCCTGACAATAGATCTTCAGAGATACCACTCCATTGAACTGGATTCCGAGCTGTTGATGTCGATGTTACATCTCTTCATGTTTTGTTTCAGAGCCTCCTTGAATTTCTTCTTTTGAGACCCCCCCCCCCACAACTTTTCCGTTTCTGTTAAGTTTGGAAGCTTTTTTGATGGATTCTTTTATTATTTTGAGTGGGTAATTCCTATTAAGAAAGTGATTATAAAGTTGTCCTATGTTGTAATCTTCCTTGTGAGAACAGATGCGCTTAATGCATTGGCTGTAGATTATATATATATATATATATATATATATATATATATATATATATATATATATATATATATATATATATAGGCAGGTGTGGCTGAAAATGCAAAGAAAGTTCTTGTCCAGTCTTCTGACCACATTCGACTTTCATATACCATTATGTGTATAGGCATTGTGTCTATAGGCATATATAATGTTTCTTTAGTTGTTTTTGAGTGTCGCGTTTTCAAGCCAAGTTTTTTCCAACTATACCATTTTCACACCTCATGATTTAAAAGGATTCCATTTAAGAAAAATTAAATAAAAAATTCTTCAACAAAGAACTTTCTTCTCCAGCCAAACGTGCACAAATAAAAATTACTACCCACATTCTCCATATATATATATATATATATATATATATATATATATATATATATATTAGAAATACTCATTTCACGGTTTTCCTATTTTAATTTTCTGATGAATCTTAATTCTTAAGTTAATGCTGGAATAAGTTCATAAGCTCATTCTACGACAATAAAATATCGCTAGATATTCCCCTATCGCGTCGTTAAATATTTTAGCCTAACAACTTTAACAAAATACTGCAATAATAATCATAAATATTAATACTGCTCCTTATTTAAAGAAGTAAGAGGGTACAAATGGAAAGAAAAATTGAAATTGACATTTTTTCTATTGCACTGAAACAAACGTTAAACCATTCTATCT
Source organism: Acanthosepion esculentum (assembly GCA_964036315.1). Lineage (NCBI taxonomy): Eukaryota > Metazoa > Mollusca > Cephalopoda > Sepiida > Sepiidae > Acanthosepion > Acanthosepion esculentum. The sequence goes on from OZ038495.1 coordinate 73,010,190, forward strand.
TATCTTCTCTTCTTTCTTTCTTTCTTTTTCTCAATGGAGCAAAATAACCTCTCTAATATGTCTTTTCCACCTTTCCTTGCAGCGATCAAAACGGAATAGTATATTATGTGGTATTGACAGGATGTAATGTAATGTGCGTGGTAATTAAGGCACTAAGATGGGTACAAGCAAAACTATATTGATATATATATACATACACACACACACACACACACACATATATATATATATATATATATATATATATATATATATATATATATATATATATATATATGTATGTGTGTGTGTCTGATAAAATAATACTGCAAATTAATATTATATACAAGATTATATGCGTACTGTTTGGTTAACATTTTTTACGTGATGTGTTAAAATTTAAATAACCGAAGTTTTTTTTAAATTTATTATTTATTGGTAGCCGATTGATTTTAAGAGAATTCGAGCTCGTGACAAAACTAGTTTTTCCTGAATATGAAATTCATCAAAACCTTCCTTAAATGATAAAACATTATTTATTTGACATTAGTAACAGCATGTTTTGTGTAAATATACGTTGAAAGAAAAGAAAAGACATTATATATGCATGGAACTTGCGTACTACCCAAAGAGCAAGTTTTTAAAATTTTTATTTTATCCTAGGAAAATAGATAAAATCATGGAAAACTGTTGATTGACTAGTTATGTCCACATAAGTAATTTTGGGAGAACTAAGAGAGAGAGAGAGAGAGAGAGAGAGAGAGAGAGAGAGAGAGAGGAGGGGGTGAAGAAAGAATGAAAAAGAAGGAGAGTGG
>OZ038495.1:73015983-73165983 GCA_964036315.1 Acanthosepion esculentum
AAGATATTTACTAAGGTTAGATTAGTCAGAAACAAGGTTAAGATTGCAAGGAACAGAACTGGACTCGTTACAGACGTGAAGAATATGAGACTAGATTGATACACGGAAAGTTCCTAGGACACCTAGACACTGAATTAAGCTGACGACTCTTCTTCGGAACTCGGGGACTGGCGCTACAGAATCAAAAACAAATCAATTGAGGAAATAGCAGAAAGTACATCACTTGAGGATTTTCAGCAACACATCAACTACACTGGATAACACATTGAAGCCGAAAAGAAAATAATGGCATCATAAAGATGTTGATGTTCCACACTACTACAAACAAAAGTTAGGAAAGAAACCCCTTATTGATACGAGAAAGAGCAATAACATATACTGGACTTGAGAAAACGATTTTTCTGAAATTCTTTAATAGCAAACGGTAGATCAAAGCCACAAATATGGAATATTTCGAGATGATCGAATTCAGAATATAAGTCATACCGAAATTTAATGGTTTTCTTAAATAAATCCTTGTATCCTTGTATTTAAACAGTCATTAAAAAAATAGTAAGACTGCTGTTAGTTATGGTTAAACTTTCTTTTTAATTCTATTTTTGAGATCGGTTTAATTTCTTTTAGAAACTGGAATATTTAAAGTGGATCAGTATTTTGAAAAAGTTCTATTAACTTTGTTGTTTGATAATATTTTAAACGAATAGAATTAAAATTACTATAGTTTATCAGTATGTGTTTTATGGTGAATGCCTCTTCCCACATGCCGCACATACCGGAGGAGCTTTCATTTTTTACGATATACGAATCGGTTATCGTAGTATGTCCAATATGGTGCCTGGGTCCTCTCTTCTAGTTTGGTGTTTCGTATATTATTCTCCTACAGTTGGTTTAATTTTATACAGTTTATTGTTTGAGCAAGAGTTCTATAGATTCTGACAATCCTTCCAAATATATATATATTGATTGTTGGTTTCACATCTGTATTTGATATTTATATTGTTTGATATTTATATTATTTTTTTTGTTTTTTTATATAGTAGATGTTTTCTTGCTGCTGAATTCGCTCTATCATTCCTTCTGATAGTAATATGGCTTGATATACAAGGGTATAAGTAATAAGTCAAGTTTGCTAACCACAAGTTCATGAAGAATTTTCACAGAATTTTGAGTCTAATTATAACAATATTAAAGTTTTCATTCATTGCTTCAAATGTGAATTGTCTAAATAAGATTAACGCTACGTTTTATGAAAATAAAGTTTTAAAAAATAGGCAATTTTTAATCTTCTTGACCGCAAAAAACGACGGTTATTCCCTTGACACCGCTATTACTGTATACACTTTTGACTTCCTCTACAATGTTTATTGTTTTAAAAAGCTATGATTAGAATTTTAATAAAACACAAACGTATGAAAGTGGATTCATACTTTTTTTTATTTTTGACAATGGATAACAAAGATATTAAACACTATTTATTTATTAGAATGTTTATTTACAAGAATAATTTACGAAATTCTAAAAATATGTGAATAAAAAATAATGAAATATTTATTTAATATTTTATATTACTTAAACGTTATGTTTTGGTGATTACTCGTATTTGAGTAGACGCTCCGTTTATTTATTGAATAGTATATTTATTTATTTTCGTTTACCGGCCTGAATATTCGAATAAATTAAAAAATCTGTCGGATCAATAAATAAAAATCCATTCCTTTCTTTAGAAATTAACATCTTATAAAGAAATGAATATGAAAATAATGTTTTTTTTATTTATAAATTCATAAAAATGACTGTGAAGAAAAAAAATTATATTTATCGACGTGTACCTCTAATTATGCATTTTGAAAAAATGCATTTTCCGAGTATTCTTTCGTTTGATTTTATCATATCATTTCATTAAAATGTGTTGAGAGCAAGGAAAGAGGGAAGAAAGGACTAAACAACAATTGCAAGAAGACAGTCTGCATGGTTGATAAATAAAAGGAACAGGCCAACATGTAAATTACAAATTGGAGGTAACAAAACCAAGCAAGTACAAACATTTAAAGATCTGTCAAGTTTTTTAACAGGGGACGGAAAGTGTCACACTCTAAATCCGAATGATCCGAATGAGATAGTGAAATATGCCTTCCAAAAGCTAAGCAAAGTATTAAGAAACAGATAAATTTCGTTGGAAAAATATATATACTGGACTGTTATGTAATACCAATTCTCTTATATGACAATGGATACTGGAATGCATCCACTGTCATATAAGAGAAATGGTGAAGCAGAAACTTCACAGATGAAGCAGAAACTTCACCCTAATTGCTAATTCTTCAATTATATCCAGCAATTAACGGTAGAATAAAAAGGTACTCAAAACCGTTTCATAGCTCTTTGGGTAAACGAAATCGTTTTCTTTCATTTCTTCGTTTTGCGATGACCGATGCCAATCTTATTGCAGTATAACACTTAAGTGCAAGTGTCTTTTGATCCTTATCATATCTTTTTCTTCTTTGTGCCGTGTCCCTTTCAGGGTGTAGGCAATTTCCTGTCCTTTGTAGCTCTCAATAAATTTTGTATTTTTGTTCTCTCTCCTAAACCTTGTTCCGTTATCTATTTAGCCAAGCTCATTAAGTAGGCTATGCGTTGTTCCTCTTGCTTTCAATCTGTCTTGTGAGGATCAGATTTTCCAAGCCCTCTTATGTATCCCATAAATTTCAACTGTCTCTTTCTAATGTTAAGTATATGTTTCCTTTTTATTTTCATTTTCCCTAAAACTTCATGTTCGATCCATTGTATCCTCAGCATCCTCCTGTAGAATCATATTTCTGTTGTTCAAGATTCTTCTTCATCTTTCATGAGATTGTCAAGCATTCACTGCCATATAGAAGGACCGATATTACGTAACAGTCCAGTACTCTTTTCTTTGTTTCTAACAAGATTTTTAGGTTTCTTGATACTTTGCTTAGCCTTTGGAACACATATTTCGCTATCCCAATGCATCTTCAGATTTCAGTGTTGCACTTTCCGTTCTTTGTTAAAAGATAGTTTTTATCTGACAAGTTGTTTCCGGTCATATCACACCGAAACACCGGTTCTCGTACGATCACCGAAATTAAGAAACATCGAGCCTGGTCAGTATGTAGACGGGTAACTGCTTGGCTATGCCAGGTGCTGTAATCTTGGACGTATGGGTGGATAACAGCTCGAAATTGTTAATCGCCGAGCCGAGTTCCAATTTTATTTGGCTTCGTTATTATCACTTACACGCAAATACCCTTGGGAAAGTTTTCTTTTTCTCGGACAAGGAGTTATCATTATTTACATTATTTATATTCGGACTATTGTCCTCATCTTTGTTGTTTTTGTCACAACACCTTGCCGTTGTATCCTCCGGCCTCCCACAAGTGTATATCGATCTGGGTAACCTACAGGGTTTTCCGAACTTAACTTTCCCAAATTTTTAAAATTTTGATAACCTGTCTCATTATAGAGTAAATCCTGAAACTAAAACGTCCTCTCCTTTTCTTTATGCACTTAATATTAAAATATGTTATCGACAAAAGATATTTCTTTTGTAAATGTCGACATTTTATGTACCCTATGAAAGATGGTTAAATATAACGTCAGAAACGAACTTGACACATGCTATGATTTGTGTTTGCTGAGTGAATCACTTGTCATCATGATATATAATGCATTTGAAAAATGGAAAATCGAACCCAAGAAACAATTCTTGGTATGAAAGAGACAAGAATATAGATATTATTGTTCTAAGTTGACTCTATTTTTATATGTAACATTGGCATTTTAACAAGTAATTCATTTTGTTTCTCTTGTTTATTTGCGCCTAGGAAAAGCATGAATCAACCTCATATTTCTCCATATCTTCATAGGTTAAACATTACGGAAGTATTAGGTGGCAACCAGACTACGAAAACGACTACTCTGAGTTCAAAACTATGGAAAAATCAAGGGGAAATCCCTCCACTTTGTTCTCCAAGAAGTGAGCTATTCACAGAGAATAAAGAATGGAATCCGGGCAGTGCCATGATCACCTGGCTCCAAAATTCGACACGGTATTTTGAAAATGTCATGAGGCGTAATCGTCTTAAGCTGTTTGGATTTCTTGGATTTTACATTGCTATTATTATTAACTTATTATTATTAATTCTTGACACATTTTTCTTTCATCTGATTTCTCTTGTTTGTTTACACCTAGTTTTTCATTTCAGACCAGTCAAGGCAATAACGCCACTAGGACGCAGGAGGTTACAGGGAGTGAAAGAGACTGGGGAGACTTTATTAAGGAGAAATGAGGAGAAGGACAATAGAGGAAAGGGGGATCGGGAAGACAGAAGATGGCGACTGAGGTGGAATTTAAACGTTTGAAGTCTGTAGGTGGCAGGGAAGCAAGACATCGGAAGGGAATTCCACAGGCGAGAAGTGCGAAGAAATAAACTATTAGAATAGAACCTGTGGTTGCATCTAGCTAGTTTAACAATAAAACCGTGTGTTGCAAATCTAGCAGTCCGCTTAAATTCATGCAGTCGAGGCATTAAGGAATAAAGCTAAGCAGAACAATTGCCATGGAAATATTTGTAGAAAAGACAGAGGGAAGCCACATTATGTCGGTGGGAAAGTGACTGAAGTCGGGATGTCATGTCAGGATCAATTACATTACAGACTCTTTGAATTTTGTCAAGAATCTTGAGGTATATAGTAGGATCACCAGACCAAATATGGCAGTAGTATTCATTGCGCGGACGAATTTGTAGATGTATAAATGTGCAAGAGCGATTCTGCCGAGAAGAATTGCTTGGCACAATTACAGTTGAACCAACATTGCGAGCAGAAGTTGAAAGTGATTGATTATAATCAATTCACTTTATGTTGCTCTCCTGGGCATGCTGATGTCAGTCAGAATAGGTTCCCTTTAGTGATTAAAAGAAAGCATTTTTGTTTTGGAGGTGTTAAATTTTACAAGCCATTCCCTGCCACAATTAACCACTGAATGGAAGTCCTTTTGGAGAGCAGTTGCCAGTTTTACTTTTTCAGATCTGACGGACTTGTTACTAAGACAGGAGTAATTAGTTGTATCATCTGCATAAATACCTAGTTTGAAATTGATGACATCGGGAAGAGGTCGTTGATGAAGATCAGAAATAGCGTAGGTCCAATGATAGAGCACTGAGGAACACCTGCATTAATATGAAATGAAGCGTGTCCGTTGAACTAGACCGTCACCACGTAATTTGTTAGAAACAATTGGATAAAGCCAAATATTCGCCCAGAGACATCGTAACCCTTGAGATTGTGGAGAAAACCAACATTCTAAACCCTGTCGAATACCTTTGAGATATCTAGGGCCTCGGCCGAAGCTTCGCCATTTTTAAAATCAGCGATAGCCTTTAACACATTGGCGAAACTGAAGTCATTGTTTATGCAAAAGAAGGTCACGTGAAATAAGATATTTAAGCAATTCCGCATTAATTAGAATTTCTAGTGCGTTGCCAAAAAGAAGTAAGAGACTAATAGGGCAATAATTTAAGGGATTCCCCAGAAGTTCTTAAAAACAAGAAGTACAGAGAAGTACTTCCAATAAGCTGAAAAGCAAAAAAGCAACGAGGCGTTTATTGTAAAGTTTGGAGAGAACAGGAGCCAGTTCAGGAGCACATTTCTTTAGAACAATTTCAGGGATGCCGTCGAATCTGCAAACCTTTAGCTTAGAAATGATAGCAGAAACCATAGACGGAGTTATGTACATATCATTCAGTAGAGACTCTGTTCTATGGTGGGGGTGGGTAGATCAGGCAGACATATTCCCGATGAGTCAAGAGTGGAGATGGAAGAGAATTTCCGAGCAAAGCAATCTGCTTTATCTGCAGTAGATGACAACACTTCAAATTGATTGAAGAGAGGGGAAGGGATTGATGGTTTATTCTGGTCCAGTGAACTCCCTCGCCAATAATCTCTAGAACCAAACATATGAGAGGCTATCGTGAAGAAAATCACGAAATGAATCCCAATGAATGTGTCGATAACCGAAATATATTCTGCTAATAGGAGATTCTTGTCTGCGAAAATGGAAAGAAATATCCGCAAAGTTATTAAGGCCTCAGAAGATGGAACCTTCGTGTCCGAAAAAGAACGGAGTGTTTAAATAACGGTTTTTCCCGTGATACCGCTATTATTTTAACTACCTTCAGTCATCGCCAATGTTCATTCTTTTAAAAAGCGATTATTAGAATTGTAATACGCCCTAAACATATGAAAGTGAATTTATACATTTTCGTTTTTCTTTCATCTTATGGCTTTTGCTTTTTGTCGTTATTCTCAGTACGTTCATCATTCTATGACGATTCGACTGTTAAGCAAGCAATATGAACCGGAAATAAAATTTCCGATGAGATTTGAACCCGCATCTCTTGTCTTTGGAATTCTCTTTGACTGGGAATGCTTTTTGTAAGTATGGCCTTGGATGCTGCAAATTTGGACAACTGTCTATAAAAAAAGGCTGTTCAGTGACAGAAAAAGATTTAATAAATTTTCATAAAGTTTGTATCATTAAAAACAAGAGAAATTGGAGAAGATTCAGATAAAATATTATTTAATTTTTCTTTTTTTTCTTTTCTCTCCTGTCAATTGAGGGCGTGGGTTATTATGGCTCTCCACAACTTCCTCTCTTGTTGCTCTAAGTAACTTTTGATTCTTTAAAAATCTCTCTTTGTCCCTTCCTCTGCTATCCATTCTCACAAACTCGTTGTTGCCTGCATCTGTTTCTCTTGCTTCTACGATTTATGAGTGTTATATACTCCAGACCCTCTTTTTATTATGAGTTCTAGAAGTTTAAACCGTTTCTTTCTGATTATAAAAATCAGTTTCCCCATTGTTCGTATTCTCCTTAGAACGTCCTCGATTCTCACATGTTCTATCAACAATATTCGTCGGTAAAACAAAAACATCTTTGTTCTATCAAGTCGCTACTTCATATTTTCATTATATATAAACTGAGTTATTTATATTTTAAAATCTGCATTATTAATACTACAAAAATGCTTAATGGCATTTAAATAATTTAATTATTTACTCATCGAATATAGAAAGTATTTACGAAAAATAACCACTACATAAGTTGGATTTAATTACGCAAGAAATTAAAACAATTCTTTTAAATTAAGTTAAATTATATACGTATAAAAACATAATTCTGCAATATAGAAGAAATTATTGATTTTTTATGCAACCTTTTTCCTTTTATATATCAGAATATATCGCAGACTTACATTTTAAAATAACATTATTTTTAGAAGTTTTAGAACGATTTAATCGATTTTTAAATTAAAAAGTCTTTGTTTTTTCTATTTTTACTCCCCCGAAACATGTGAATGATTGTTTTTATATAATAATTGTATTTTAATAATTCAGAAAAAACGCCTGTAGAAGGATTTGATTTCTTTTTTTTATCTTAATTGCGCGTTATGCAATCGGCAAATGCGGAAGCCTCTTTCTTGCACAACATTTTATTTGCTTAAAAATCGAAAAACATTAAAATAATGGTTTTTAAACCGCATAAATTATAGGATGAATAAAAAGACTGTAAATGCTATGAACATAATCTAAAGAAACATCGAAATTGATGTATACGTTTTTATGTTATATATATCTGAACATAGATTCTCTCTCTCTCTCTCTCTCTCTCTCTCTCTCTACTTATCTGCGTGTTTGTGGTTTACAACACAATCTGGCACAAGGTCATAATGGACGGATGTGGAAAATGGTGTTGAATCAATGATCCAAGTGGAGGGGACTAACGAAAGAATCAGCATTTGAAAGTCTCTTTTTCTCTTTTTTACTTTGGCTTGAATACCAACCATTGGCGCTGACGCATAACTCAGCAAGAAGGCCTAGTAGATAGATAGATAGATAGATAGACAGACAGACAGACAGACAGACAGATCTTGTCAGTCATTGTCACTCAGTTCGTCAATGGATGCACCCCCCCCACCACCACCACCAGTCGTGACCCTTTTCCATATTAACGCAATCGTAGGAAATAGGCCTTCCCATGAAAATATCACTGTTTGCACACATGTTTGTGTGCCAACTGCCAACCTTACTTTTGGAACGTTTTTTAATCGTTTGAATAACTAAAAGGAGCTAAAAGTTGATTCGAGGCGAATAAAACGGTGGAAACTCACCTGTACTTTAAAGAAGTAGATTCATAAAATTAATGTTTTCTTTTTCTGAAAGATGCCTGCACAAGGTTCAACCTTCCTCAATGGCGAGTGGAGTTTTTTTGTCCGTACCTCGGATCAACTGAACTCCCCCGACCATAGAGCAAGCCCATTTATGCACCACCCCTCCCGCTCACCCCTTTCTTACTCACCTTCCTACGCTTCGTTCACCTGTCGTTCTTCCGGTGAAACAGGAGACAGTTGTTGAGGCGACAACATTCCCCTCTCTCCTCTGCTTCTCCTCTGCCCTTTCCTCTGCTGTTTCCTCTGCACTCTCCTCTGCCTTCTTTGACTACATGGCGGCGGGGGAGGCGGAGGTGGCGGCGGCGGAGGTGGTTGGGACGTATTATCTTTATATTTTGCTTTTTCTTAGAACTTTCGAGTTTTGATCTTTTTTTAATATCTCTTTACTTTCCACTTTTTTCTTTTTACTTTCTTTTCTACTGTCTTTTCTTCCCCTTTGCTTGCTTCCTTCCTTTCTCTTTTCTTCTTTACTTCTTTTCTTTCTTTCTCTTTGCTTCCTTCCTTCTTTCCTTCCTTCCTGCCTTTGTTTCTACCTTTCGTTCTGTTTGATTTTTCTTCTTTCTTTCTTTCTTTCTTTCTTTCTTTCTTTCTACTCTTTTCTTTCTTTCTTTCTTTCTTTCTTTCTTTCTTTTTGCGTTTTTCTTTCTTTCTTTTATCTTCCTTTCTTTCTTCCTTTCTTTGTATTTGCTTCTTTTTTATTTCTTTTTGTTTCCTTCATTCCTTTCGTTCACATTGCTCTTTCTTTCTTTCTTTCTTTCTTTCTTTCTTTCTTTCTTCTGTAACACTTTCTTCAAGCCAATCGTCTCAAGCTTATAAAATCAGCATTCAAAATACTTGCTTTTACTTAGATTTGTATATCTGGTATCGGTGGCAAATTTCGTGTGTGTGTGTGTGTGTGTGTGTGTGTGTGTGTGTATTCTGATTTCAGAGGTTATCACCTTTCTTTCGTTCTTTCTTTTTCAGTTTGTAATTAATCTCTCTCATTCTTTGTTTATATTTCTTTAGACGTGTGTCTGGGAACTGAGTTTATGACAGCTTTCGATTTTCGTTCATTTAAATTTTTCTTTCTTTTTTCCTTAAGAAATCATACTTCTTCTTCTTCTTCTTCTTCTTCTTCTTCTTCTTATTATTATTATTATTATTATTATTATTATTATTATTATTATTATTATTATTATTATTATTATCGCTTTCCTTTTATGTTCCTCCTTCTCACACGTTTGTTTTGCTTCCTTTTCATTCAGCATCAACGTCGTCTCAATATCCCCCCCCCCCGGCTTCTCAACGATTTTCATCTGCTTATTCCCTTTCCCACCCCCCTGTGATTCCTCTTTCTGTTCACGTTTTATTGTCTTTCTTTTCCCCCTTCTCTTTCCCAACTCAATCTTCCCTCTTTTTTTCATTTTCTTCTTGGCTCTCTCTTCCGCTGGTCTTATTGTCTTTAAAGGCAAGGACGGACGTTGTCCTAAAATAGTCCTATAGCTCTTCTTATTTCATTCTTAATTTAATAATTCTTTGTTGATTGTTATTTACTTTATATGTATTTGTCATTCATATGTAGAAAATGGCAGATGTGAAAACAGTTTTGCCAAATGAGAAACGAGCAAATAATAGAAAAAAACAGAGTTAGACAGAGAGAGAGAGAGAGAGAGAGAGAGGGGGGGGGAGAAAATAGAGTGAGTGATGAGAGAAATGGGAGAAAAAGTGAGAGATTTTGAAAGGGAAAAAGAGTGAGTGAAAGTTAAAAACAAAGCAATTGGACAAACATAGATAGATGGGAAAATAGAGTAGGTGATGAGAAAACAGGAGAAACAGAGACAGTGTACAAGAAATATATATAAATATACTCTTAGATTGGTTGCCATGCAAGTTCAGCTAGCTCAGTATACCCGACTATTTTATGCTTAGTTTCGATAGGGAAGAGATAGATTCATGCCTCTCTCAAGGATAGTCATAGCGTAGTCAACACATAAGATGCAGAGTAAAGTTGAACTCGGATCAAAGATTCGGATTTCTGAGCCGATAACAGTTGTACTATTTGCTCGATGGTCGATCGACAGATAGGTGGATAGATAACAATAGAAATATAAAACAGATAGATAGATAGATAGATAGATAGATAGATAGATAGATAGATAGATAGATAGATAGATATAAGCAGATAGATAGATATAAACAGGGACAGAAAGAGATAGATAGATAGATAGATATAAACAGAGACAGATAGATATAAACAGATACAGATAGATAGATAGATTGATATGACCATAGATAAATAAATAGAGAGACACGTATAAATAGATAGGTAGATGGATATAAATAAATAAATACGGAAGAGATAGATATGAAGAGAAAGAGAAATATATATATATATATATATATAGATAGATAGATAGATAGATAGATAGATAGATAGATATAAATAGAGAGAGAAATAGATAGATAGATAGATAGATAGATAGATAGATAGATAGATAGATATGAATATACTGAAATACATACATAGGCAGACAGACATGCAGACAGATGTACAGATAGCTATCTATCTAGCTAGCTAGCTAGATATAAATATACTGATATATATATGTATATATATATATATATAATATCTGGATAAAATATTATATACATATCAAGAAAGTATACGTGGCCTCTCATGCTATATATATATATATATATATATATATATATATATATATATATATATATATATATATAGAGAGAGAGAGAGAGAGAGAGAGAGAGATAGAGAGAGATATGAATAGACATAGATGACATTCAGTTAGATAAGAACATAGATAGATAGATAGATAGCCAGCCTTCTCACATCGACTTCTGCAACAATTTTAAGCAGGAAGCCGGTGACATCATGGGAAACATGTATATATTTTTCTAGCTTTCTTTAATTTCCAATTCTCTCTCCATCTCTTTCCCTCTAATACATCATTTTTTTCAACTTTCACTCCATCCGTGTTTCCCTCGCTCACTGTATGTTTATAATCACCCATTTTTAAATCTCTCTCTATATTCTATTTTCTCGATCATCCATTCTCTCTATTCTTCTCACTCTATCCACATCTCTCTGTTACTCCTATTTTTATCACATCTCTCACTATCCCCGTTTATATAACCATCATTCAGTCTCTCTCTCTCTCTCTCTCTCTCTGTTACTCCTATTGTTTTCTATGTCTTCCTTCTCTCAGTCCTTTTTTATTCTTTTAAATCTCTCTTTCTGCCTATCTCTATTTCTGGGAAGACTTTAACGTCGTTTCGATTGATTGATTTGTATTTTTTAGAGCTTATGCAAGTTATTTAAAGCAAGAATTTTTTTAATGTTAGAATTTTTATGCGATAATGATGATTTACCGTTAAAATTCCTACTAATTAATCCATAGCTGGAGGGAGAAGATATGGATTCATACCTTTCACGCGTAAGTAATTATAACGAACACGACTGGAATTGGAAATCCGATTTCCAATTTTGGGCTGTTATCCATTGTACTATTCGCATATGCAAGCTTACAGCAGCTGGTATTCACCTTGCTTACCATTGGTGATCTTGCAAGAACCGGCGTTTCAGCCTCATTTAGTGGTAAGCTCACGTCATGTCGAATTAAAATAACATTTTACATAATAATAAATTTACATTATTTTTGGTAGTTTTGGCCTATTTTAAATTTATTTGCCTTTCTACCGACATCTAAGCCCATACATACCTAAGTCCATATCTATCTATCTATCTATCTATCTATCTATCTATCTATCTATCTATCTATCTATCTATCTATCTATCTCTGTATGTATGTATGTATGTATGTATGTATGTCAGGTCATCCAGGTGGGAAGCTACAGGTATCATGTAAACCGGTTGCATGGTCGGGCAATCGGCGACTAAACCGCTTCCCCCATTATGTCTACCTGGCGAGGAATGTGGCGAGAAAACCTGCAGGACAAAAAACAGGACTGTCAAAGGGCAAAGAGACAAGCAGTAGCAAGATATCTAGTGTGGCCATGAGGCAGGTTTTCTATCAGAGTTTCCTTCTTCAAGGAGACTGCCAAAAAGGTTTAGAAGTTCTCACCCCCAGTAGGCTAATTGCGCGTCTGGATACCAGCCAAAATATTTCTATGGCCTCGAGCAGAGATTACTAGATGGCTGTTGACCTCTCAAAGAGGTTAATTTGCCCTAAAAAAAACAAGCTAGCAAGTTGTCAGTAATGTCCGTGCGGGTTTTAGGGTCGGATTCACGGGCATTACTGACAACTGGCTAGCTTGTAGTTTTTTTTTCTCTTTCAATCCAAGTCCGATTGCGATGCAGCGACTTGTACAGGTCTGACAGGCTGGAAGTACGTAGCTGCTGACCTGCACATTTGGCGGCCTCTGGGTAGATGTAAAGTCATATGTGGCAAATGCAGATCAATGGCTGGCTTTCACACAACCGATAAATGCAGTGTTGTGGTGGGGAAGGGAAGGGCTGGAGATGTCAGTGATGGTCATACTCGCTTTGCGAGTCAACAGCCACAATGTAATGTATGTATGTATATCAATCAGTTCATTGTTATCCCTCCAGTTTGATAAGTCTGTATACATGTGTCTGTTTCAGTGCCTACCTCAAATCAGGTTTTCTTCAAATAGAGGTCTATATGACTCCTATTTTAACAAAGGTGAATGACATTTTAGGGATCTACAGGGTGAGAATTTAGGCTGAAGCAGCATTCAGTATTTTACAAAATTTTTACGATAATGATTTGTTTATCTATACAAACCTTCTTCTTCTTCTTTGTGTCGTGGTCTTTCAGTAATAATGGCACTCCACAACTTCCTGTCCTTTGTATTCTTTGTAAGGTTTGTCTTTTCATTATCCTTCCTTGTTCGTGTTCTGATATTTATTTTATGAGCTCGTTATGTAGGTTACTCGCTGTTTTCCTCTCTCATTCTCTTTTGCCTTCAGTGTGTCCTGTGAGTGTCAAATTCCCCAAGTTCTCTTTTCTCATTTTATCTTCTAGAAACTTCAGCTGTCTCTTTCTGATTCTAAATAGAAGTGTTTGTTTCCATTTTCCCTTCAACTTTCTCGTTACTTGCATGTTTCGTCCATTGTATTCTCAACATCCTTCTGTAGATCCACAATTCTCTTAAATTCTCTCGCCTAAAGCTTCTACTTCATCAGTGAGGACATTTTCTAGTATTCGCTGTCATATTATTACATGACAGTTCAGTGCTCTTTTCCTTGTTTCTAACGATATTTTCCTATTTCTTAATAATTTGCTTGGCTTTTGGAAGACATCTTTCGTTAATTCATTGCACATTTGAATTTCACTGTCACATTTTTCGAGAATTTGCAAGAAGGCTTTAAAGCGATATTCAAAAATGTGGTAAAAATGGACACTCCTGAATGGATTAGTTCTTCATTTGATGTTAAAATGGAAAGTTCATATTTAGACAGGGTGTCTCAAAGAAGAATTTATTGAGATGGATTTTGATCTTGAAGCGATGTCTATGTTTACACTTAACTGGTTGAAAGAAAAAATAAACTGTAGCAAAATATCCCAGGCTTAGTTCATCTGTTGATCCCATCAGTTTTAGCTTTTCCAAGTTCGTATCTTGTCGAATTTATGTTTAGCCAAGTGTAAACAAATGCACTATTGACCAGCATATATAAAGATTCGAGTCAAAATACAGCACACATGGCCTGAAGATTGCATTTAAGCGTGAAACATTTCGAGCACAATACTCAACATTGGAAAAATACAATAAAATTAAATAGACAGACCCTGTCGATTCTTTTTTATCAAATTTGATTGAATGTATACTTGCTGCCTATATATACCTTATTCACACACACACACACACACACACACACACACACACACACACACACACACACACACACACACACACACACACACACACACACACACACACACACACACACACACACACACACACACACACACACACACACACACACACACACACACACACACACACACACACACACACACACACACACACACACACACACACTTTCGGCATGTGTGGGCATCGTAGTCATCAATAATGACGATAATATTTACAAATGGGTCGTTGTCTCTGCTTGGGATCAACATACCGGTTTCCGGCAGTATCTCTGCAATGGAAAATGTGGAGAGCCATGATCGCCAACGTCCTGAAGAGGTACGACACATAGATCTCTGTAATGTGTGAAAAGTATTGTAACTCCCTCACACAATATATATATATATATATATATATATATATATATATATAGAGAGAGAGAGAGAGAGAGAGAGAGAGTGAGAGAGAGAAAGAAAGAAAGAATGTGGACATAGCAATGAACACTGCATAGGGACTCAACACACACACACACACACACACACATATGCTATTTTTATTGAGTCGATAACTGCACCTCTTGAAAATCTGGCTACACATTGCGTTATATCGGATTAAAAGAATTAACCATTAATTCTTTAGAAATATATATGCATATAGGTCCGCACTGAAAACAAAACAGAACAAATAGGGTCCTCATTGAGCATAACGATAATAGTAAGTTCCCTAGTTCTCTCCCTTGGAAGGACTATCCTCAATTACCAAAAATGACGATAAGAGCCTCCATCGAATGAATAAAGCTACACAACTCATGAAGCAGAATGAGTGCCAATGAAAATCGATGGATAACAGAAACAACGAGAAAATCAGGACACACCGTTTCTTTTGACTTATCCCACGCTGAACATCATTTGTTGAGAATGAAATAAAAAACTCATCCCATTTAATATTTATGCTTTCATATATTCGTACTTAATATCCAATTAAATGAAAGCGTGTGAGACATGGAAATCGAGTGGGAAAAGTATATATTTATATGGGAAGCATTGGTTATTAATTTCGAAGAGCCCATCTGTATGTCTTTGTGTATAAGAGTTTATATATCTGCTATAAAAAAACAAAAAAACAAAACAAAACAAAAAACTAGATATTTCTGAAGCTAGGCATTTTAGCAATAATATATAATTGTGTTTCTAGGAAACGTGTTCTTAAATGCAGAAGCAATAGGTAAATTTTACTATCGTAAGCTTCTATATCAAATTATATATGTTTACAATGAAACGAAGTATTCTTATATGGTTACAAGTTTTGTCCTATCCTACTGTTACTTTTTTATTACAACACTCCGGGCATAGAAACTCTGCAAACGCAAGATTAAGTAGACTGAAATTGGAAATTATTGTACAAGTGTTCACCCTATACACGATCCAAGAGCCACTCGAGGTAGAGAGTTACGGAAGGAGTTTGTTGGGTGACCTTTAAGAGTAAGAGGTAAGAGATGCAGAGGGATATGTGGGATAGATAACTGTTAGACATAGATTTGAACAGTTTAAGATTGTAGTGGTCGTGGAATCATCCTCCAAACCAAATTTGAACTCGCATCTGCTTTCCATGGACGTCGCGTTAACCAATTTAGCTACAGGAGATTAAGTGAAGCGCAGATCTGTCACCATTCTGTCGCGCGTTACTCTCCAAGAAAAGAAACGAAAATAAAATGGAGACATCTAAAAAATAAATAGATAAATAAAATAAATATTTTTCTGAAACAAGCAAAAATCAATCATTCAAAAATGCTCACACATAGAATCGTAATAATTATATATTTAATCTTTAGCCGTTAGCCTGTCTTTGAAATACCTTATGTGTTCGCCAAACGAGAAAAGAAAGAGTAGTGTTTAACCGCTGACAGAAATGTTTTTGTCTATCAGTTCACTTTAGATCCATGTTTCCAGCCTTTTATTTTTCACTACGGCTTGTAACTGACGCACAGCGTTTGACTGATTCACATCTACATTCTATGCAATCTCATGTGATACTTCTGGAAAATACACTGCCTGTGGAAATAGTTTCCAACCTATTTCTTAGACTGCTTGTTGCATGGGATTTGCAAAACGAGAACAAGAGCTGTCACGAAATACAATCCCTGGCCAAATAAATTTCCGAGAAAAGGTCTTCATCTTTCCAATGTGTAATTCCAATGAGCCTGATGCAGGAATAGTTTGTCCAGGTTCGAGCCATTTATAATAAAGAGATCCTTTTAAATCACAGAAAACAGGAGAATAATTTTGCCTTGGTAGATTCTGTTTCTTAATACTTTCTTTCGTTTGTGGAAGTGAGGATGGCGTAATGG
Source organism: Acanthosepion esculentum (assembly GCA_964036315.1). NCBI lineage: Eukaryota > Metazoa > Mollusca > Cephalopoda > Sepiida > Sepiidae > Acanthosepion > Acanthosepion esculentum. The sequence goes on from OZ038495.1 coordinate 73,032,412, forward strand.
TTAACAACAGGAAAAATGAAATCATCGATCCGAGTTCAAATTCCGGTTAGTGCTGTTTGTCTTCATCTCACACGAATGTCCTTGTCAAAGATGTAAATATTCTCGCTATGGATAAAATAGCAGGGTAGATTTGGCTCTTTAGACTTGATTGGCAACCAGTCTAGAAGGACTACTCTGAATTCATATCCAAAAATAAGGTCATTCTTCCACAAAGATAAAATTAACGGTCTTCCCTCTGTAAAAAAAAGAAGCTATTTGCAAAATATGATTGGCGCGCAAGCTGAAGTGTCGAATAGATCCAGGATGCAGATTCCGTTTTAGTTAATATGTTTCCGGTGGTCTCAATTAGAGGATATACTTCGATTTGGCAATGTTAATGGCAATGTTACATTTGCCGTTTCCTTATAAGGAAAAATTCGGCGTTCATTAACCGAGCAGCCACTACTGCTTTCGGTTTAAATTTATAAAATCTTTCTCTTAAAATAATTTTTCGGAAATGCTCTTTCCAGAAATGTTAGGTTTTTCTTTCTTAATATTTGGATTATGTCATTATTTTCTCTTCGAATTTCATGTGCTTTCCATTTTGGTACACTTTCGTAATAAGCATATGTTACTATCCTTTTTCCCCTCTAAAATGTTAATTGGCAATCAACATCATAGAAAATTGTTATCATAATGTTTCTTGCTGGACGGTTTGATTTTGCTTTGAATGGCACTATAACACATTTAGTTAACCTTTGTTTTGAGTGAGGTTTGTCTTCAAGATCACAGCGTCGGCAGTTTGGAGATTTCTCCAAGCCCGCTGAACAAAGTCTTTTGGCGACCCAGAGGGCCCCACGAATCACCAGCTAGGTGAGTGATGCCTTATCGTTATTGAGGCATTTCAACTCAGGCGCCCACGGCCATATTGAGCGGGCCTCATGCTTCGTAAGATCGAGCTCGTCAATCAGCTCATCATGAACGGACCCCCTGACTAATACCTGATATAATGCCCTACGAAACAATGTCTGGATGTTGGAGAGGCCACCCGACGCCCATAAGAGGCGTTTCAGAGCACGACGACATTCGCGGTAGAAGGAGCATTCGGCTCGCGGTAAACGGTGGGCCTCCTCCTCGCTCGAGTGCACACTTCTTAGGGATGGGAAGTTCTTACGGACGTCTTCCTTCCAGAAGGCGCCCTCCTCATCCGATTCACGACACATTCGATCTAGGAAGGCGATGAGAAAATTATATTGACGAATCTTAATGTTAGGAATACCCAGACCACCTTCAGATGGATGAAGGCAACAGATCTCCCGAGATACCATAGCGGCCTTGTCGCTCCACAATAAAGAGAAGAGCCTTACTAATGACATTAGTGTGGCATACGGCAGTGAAAGTACAGAGAGCCGGTAAAGGAGAATCGGGTAGATGTATGAAACACATACTTCCGCCCTCTCCTTCAAGGAAAGATTCCTCCGAGATCACAGATTAACTGTGATCTCGGCCTTCCCTTGTAACTCTGACCAGTTCATATCCAGCTGGAGATCAGGACCGAACCAGACGCCGAGTATCTTGAGCGGCCCATCCCTTCAGAGGAAAGATCCGAGAAGAGAAACTCCCTTCCACGTACCCAACCACAAGCCAACAGACTTATCGCGGTTGACCTTGGTCCCTGTCACCATCGCATAACCACTGATCTCTTTGAAGATTTCGTCAATCTCGGCTCTGCTCGATGCAAGGACATAAACATCATCAGCATAGGCAGAATACCTATCCGAGGTGGTAGCACCAGGCATGGAAATTCCGCGCGGGACCGAATTCGTCTTTAACTTGCGAAGGAAAAGTTCCAACGCAAGAACGTAAAGCAAAGGCCAAAGCGGGCAACCTTGACGAATGAAGCGAGACAATACGAAAGGCTCCGATCTTACCCCATTCACTTCCACCAGCGCACCGGGAATCGCATACAAAAGTCGGATCCAGGAGTGAAAGACGGGTCCGAAACCGGCCGCCGAAAGGACAGCCTTCAGGAAACGATGGTCAACCCTATCGAAGGCCTTGGACTGATCAAAATTGATCAGCGCGGCTTCACTGTCGACTTGTTCTAAGACACAAGCGTACCATATAAAGGTCGTCCTGAATAGTCCTGCTCTTCGCAGCACAAGTCTGTTCGGAGCCAATCAGATTAGACAAGACAAGCTGCAAACGGTTGGCTAAGATCTTCGCCAAAACCTTTAACTCTGTATTTAACATGGTTAAAGGGCGAAAGTTATCTAACCCATCCCCACCGTTCTTGTCCTTACGCAGCAACTTGATCACACCCCTGATGAAGCGTTGAGGTATAGACCCCTGCTTCATCCAGTTGTTGTAAATCAGTTCAAGCAAAGGAACAAAAACGGACGACTGCCTCAAATAATCTTCGTAGGGAAGACAATCGAGTCCCAGAGATTTATCCTGGCCAACCTGTTTCAGCTCTTCCCAGATTTCCGACTCTGTGATGGGACCCTCGCACCCAGCCACTTCAGCTGTCTCAAGGCTGGGAAAGTCGGCTAAATAGGCGTCGAACTGAGCAGGGCTCAAACCGGGCTCCCTAGTAAAAAGTTCCTGAAAGTAATCCCGAAAAACCTCGCGTATGCCCGCGTTTGTAGTCACGGTCTGCTTATCCGGCAATGTAACGCACGCGGTATGTCGCCGAGACGCGCTCCGATTCTCCTCTGCGCGCAATTCACCGGCCATATTCGTCGCCTCAGAGGACATTCTTTTTAACCTAGCCCTAACTATTAGAGCTTGATCCTTCTTGATAAGCAAGGAAGACAACTCTGCCTTACCTAAAGCTATTTCTCCACTATCATGGGATTTAACTGCCCGTCGACTTTTTTCTCACAAGCCATTTGCGCTGCTAATCTATCTAGATTGAGTCGACAACTAAAATCAGCAGCATACGCTCTAATTTTTTATTTTAAATTATCCCACCAGGCATTCCGTACAACCGTGCCTGTCAATTGCCTCTGTATCATTAATAGCAGCTGGTCCCGGAAATCCTGCTCACCAAATAATGAACAGATTTAATTTCCAGTAGCCAGCCAACCTAACCTTAGGCTTATCTAAGTTTAGACGGACCCAGACAAACCTATGATCCGTATAAACTATATAATGGAAACTTGGACACCCTAAAAGCCCTACATCGACTCTCCTAAGACTCGGTCGAGGTATCTAGAACGCATCCCAGCCACCGAACCGCCACTATTTGTCCAAGTCCAAACTACCTCCCGAGGGTGCTCATTCCAGTACTTATCGACAAGATCAAACCTGTCGATATGTCCCAAAATGGTTTCACGTCTGGGTTGTTAGTACTCGAATTTGGTCCTATACGACCTATGTCGGAGTCAAGGACGGCATTCAATCCCCCGCTAAAACTACCCGACGAGATGTCGTCAAAAACTGCTCGATCTGCCGAAACAAAGCAGGCCGCTCAGAATGGACATTGGGCGCATAAACCCCAATGAGACGAAGAGCTTCATACTTTATGGTAACGTCCAGCATGCAAAGCCTGCCCGACGGATCTGCGAAGACAAGAGTACACGCAACCTTCAAAGACTTGCTCACCAGCCAAGAGACACCTCTCGAACGAACATCGAATGTCCTCATAATCACGAGTAGAAAACGAGGTCTCTTGTACGCAACAAACATTCCACCCGAGGTGGTAAAGGTCGCGAGCGATCCTCGCCCTACAAGAGCCCTACCTCTGGCCTCGGACATTCACGCTAGCTAACCAGAGAGATATTATCAGACCGATTAGAGTTGCTCTCCTGCATGGCCGGGGTTAGGACACCAACGGCCTCTCCCATTGAGACAGTACCCATCTCAGTTCTGATAGTGCCATCAGGAGACAGGCCACCAATGTTCAAGGGGGAGGTTAATTTAACTACTCTATACAGGGAGGGGTGAACAAAAAGCGGGAGCCTCGCTGAACAGAATTGATTTAGTTTTTCTCATTTTCATTATCAAAGAAAGTCATTGGAGGGTAGAGGCCGAAAGCGCTATTGGCTTCGCGTAACATAGCCCATACGACTTCCGACCCCTGCCCAGTTCTCACGACAGTCAAAATTCTTTGGGCATTGGAAAAATATTTTGGATTTTCGATTTCCAAATCTTTTATTTTTTTCATATTCAAAAGAATTCTAAGGTCCTTTCCTTTCCTGGATTGTGAAAAAGCTTTGTCTGATTGATGTTTAGCTACTCGGCAGACATCTTCCCCCTTATTAAAGAGAAATTTTTGCTTCAGTTTTTTTTTCTGCTATGGAAGGGCTGCGTTGTCTTTTTTGTGTTTCTATTTTTTGGAGTGAATTGCTGGAGGTTTTAACAGGGGATGCATTGGGACGGAGTGGGGTTTCTTTTAAGGGGGATTTGGAAGGAAAGTTTTTCTTCAGGGAAGTCAATTTGGAATTGGGCACGGTTATAGTTTTCAGGACTAGGGGTGGAACCATAGGGAGCTGTTTTGTGGATGGTGAAGATGGAGCTAATGAAGATGGCCTAAGATTTCTTGCAGGTTGAATATGTTTTCCCCTTAGGTAGTCTTTTAGTTTTTCTAGCATTTCATTCTTTTCGAAGGAGGGCTCGTATTTCAGGCACTGTTGGTGCAGTTTTTCAGAGTAGGTGGTCGGAGAGTTGCTCTTAGAACTGGTAGAGGGAGTGGGTCTGTGCGTGACTTTAGCCGCGGGGACTTCAGTGGAACGAAGTCCCGCTGCCCAGAGATTCCATTTGACCCTGCTAATGACCTGCCATTCACTCTCTTCCGCAATCGCACTAGCGGCGGGCAAAGGTTTTTCGGAGAATGGGGGCTGACAGACAGACCCAACCGGGGGGTTAACCATGCCGGTCCCGATCGCTGGCATGCGTATTACAGGCGATACGGAAACTCGGTCGCAAAGTATTTGGGTCGACAGGGGCCAGAATTGCAGAGGCCTTCTTCTCTGTGCAGGGAGAGAACAGGTGACCAATCTGCCCACAATTTTAGCAAGTTGGTCTACGCCCGGTGACAATAACTGGCATTTTCTGGTCCGCTACATCCAGACAGTTGGGGATGGATATGAAGGCCTTCCGAATACTTTCGAAACTTCATCCCCCCCGGTCAGATCGTCAGAGGAAGTACTGAGTATCTGACCAAATTGGCATAGATATGCAGCCAAGTGCTCCCCGACAAATTGAGGGGGGGGACCTCAAATACTGATATGATAGTCCTCCGCCTGCCTTCATATTCCGTACGAAAAATAAGGTCTTTTATTATAAGATCACGACTGGATCCGGCTTCACAGTCGGCAGGCGTGTGTAGCAGTACGTCCCACATGAAATATCCCTTTCCTTTGATTATCCTCTGAGGTTTGATCCCCAGAGAGATTAGAGATTTAATTACGGTGTCTTTACTGAAGTGACAAATTTTGCGCGAACGCTTGTCCACCACAAAAACTGATACAATTCTTTTCTCAACTCTTTTAGTTCCTCGGGATTGACCAAAAGCCCATCTGCTGTGACCAGATGTGCGTAACTTTTGGCTTTCTCGAGGAATTCCGTAAAATTGATTGTACACTTAGGAGGGTATGTCCAGCAGGAGGGCGTCTCTCTGAGCGCTACACTTTCGTCTTTGCTTTTGTCGTAATCATCTGCTGCTGTTGTCTGATTAGGTACATTTTGACTATTTTCGGCCTCATATTTTCATCTGTTTTTTCATGATTTTGACACTTCCCAGCTACCATACTTTCTCTGGAGTTAACATTCTCGCCAACAACTTCCGAAAGTTGGCTACTTTCATTGTCGATCAATTTCTCCAAGTCTTCCTCCTGCATATTTTCATGTTGCTTATCTGGTGGGGTTTTTTTCTAGTCCCAAAAAGATTTTATCGAAGCATTTAAAAAAAAAAGAATTGGAAGGGTCTTTTTTTTATAAACAGAATCAAAAATCAGTAAAATTTTCAAACAAATAAAATTAAATCAAAGAGATTTGTCAAGAAGAAACGTTAACAAGTGGTCACAAAACAAGTAAAACGTTTGAAAAAGAAAAGAAAATTACATATGCACAAAATTAATACAGATAACAATTAAACAGTTCAAAAGGAATTAAAAAAACAACGGTTAAACAAAGACCCGAAAAAGTACACAAAATAAGGCAAACAAAAAAGAAACACGTTAAAATAACAGTAAACCTTTCTTTTTTTAACAAAAAAAATAAAAAGGACGAAGTACAAACAGAAATACGAAACCAACAATACATATAAAATTTTTAAAAATTCAAAATGGCTGCCGTTAAAAAGTCAGCCGATAAACAAAACTACGAAAGTAAAATAAAAAAATGGACAAACTAGATGAAAAATAAATAAACAGAATGTTTAACAAATAAAAATACAGAAGACTTAACACATATTTACAAAGAAGAAAGAATTAACACGAAGAAAATAAAGTAAAACAGAGTAAATAAACAAAGAGGAAAAAACAAGTCTTGCGGGGACGATACATATAAATTAAAAAACGAAAAGGAAATAGCTTTAAAATAACAGTAATAATAGAGGAATAAATAAAAAATATAGGGATAAAAAAATAAAAAAAAGGTGGGGGAATGAAAAATTACGAAACTTTTGGCAAAAGACAAACAAAAAGGAACGTAAAATAAAGTAAATTAAGGGAACAACGTGACAAGTGTTGTAAATCAGAAAAGTCCAAACCAGTAACGGAAAGGTCGGTCGCTCGTGGTCTGCAAATAACAAGGAATCCCCAAAACTCAAGCCTTCAAAAGCAATCGTCAGGCCGCGAATGTTGGATTTTTCCTCGACTATTTATATATATGGGTCAGTGGTGTATTGTGAGTAATCTATTCTCCCGCAAAAATAACCGCCAGAATAGATTACCCGCAATGCACCACTGACACATATATATAAATAGTCGAAGGAAAATCCAACATTCGCATCCTGACGATTGCGCCTAGCATGAAACAGCCTGTCGCCTCTGAGTGTTGACTTCAATGTTCACTTTTATATATATATATATATATATATATATATATATATATATATATATATAAAAGTGAACATTGATATATATATATATATATATATATATATATATATATTATACATGAATAAGAAAGCAGCATAAAATTATAAAATAATAGTTAAATTATAAAACTGTTATAAAACATATTTTGAAGCATTTATATATACCAACAAAGAAATGCAACACTACTTCCCTTAGAATATACACACATGTGCGCGCATATAGTCAAGGAAAACTAAAATTATGCCAGGTCACTTTACGAGCGCAATTGGTACAGTGTAACTCAATACAAGATGTCGGGTCATCGCCGACTAAACCGGTTCCTTCACTAGGTTTCTTTCTGGCCTGGACGGTGGCTAGACATTCAGAAAGATTAAAAACAGCACATGTCAAAGGGTGGTGGTTAAACCTTCTTGTAAGGCCAATGACTATCTAGCACAATTGGGTAGATTATAATTCATAGGTATGGACGCAGTCACTGCAGTGATGACACGGCATCACTGAGCGGTGGGATTCCTTGCTTGAAGCCAACGGCCAGGCAGGAGATTACCCCTGATGGAATGAACGAGCACGGGTGAGCCTTCAAGTCAGATAAAATCAGTTGTGGTTTTCCTGTAGACTGATGGGTAAACAATATCTGAGAGAATCTGAGGAAAAGCAAAACATCATTAAACAGAGAACGACAAAAGAAGAGGAATTAAGAAGACAGAATATAATGACCAACATTGCAGTTACTTTTTGAAGATCAAAGGTAAGCCGAAAGAGAGTTCCACAAGTGAGAAGTGCGACATAAGAAACTGCTAACATAGAATTTACGGTTCAACTGTAAAATAATGAGACGTTTTGCCAATCTAGAAGTACGCTTAAATTCATAGTATAGGTGCCAAAGAGGAAAGTTCATCAGAACAATTACCATGGAAATATTTATAAAAAAAAGGCAACAGGAAGCTACGTTACGGGAGTGAGAAAGTGACAGAATCCTAGATGCCATGTCTGGACTAATAACATTGCAGATTTTTATTTGTATTTTATAAAGAATCTCTAGATATATAGCAGAAGCACCGGGCCAGGTATGACAGCAATACTGAAATCAAAGACAAATGGTAGACTTATAAATTTGTAAGGTAGATTCTGGTGAGAAATATTGTCTAATGGCCTGTAATGATTTTAACCCCATATAAAAGGACAGTTGATGAGACGGCCTGTAAAGATTATAACGATATATGTAAAGACAGTTGATCGGATGGCCTGTAAAGATTATAATGACATATATGAAGCCAGTTCGTGAGACATTCTGATGATTATAATGATATCTATAAAGGATGTTCATAAGGTAGCCTGTGCAGAATACAAAGGCATAGGTGAAGAGAGTTGATGTGATAGCGTGTCTAGACCAAACTCATGACATTTGACGCGTCAGTGTAGAAACATCTATCTATCTATCTATCTATCTATCTAGCAAAACAAACAAGGACCATGTCTTTTGCTTATTTACAAAAGGCGATTCTTGTCTTGTCATTTAAATAACGTTATATACTGTCGCTTTGGAAAGACAAACTGACGACAAGAAACTAACGTCATAAACCTTTTTTCATTCTCATCTTTTTCTATCCTCTCTCTCTCTCTCTCACCGTCTTCTCTCTCCCTCTCTCTCTCTCTCTCTCTCTCTCTGTCCTTGTCTCTCTATTTACCTATCAGGCGTGTTTATGTAATTCTGCAATCTACATATATTAGGTTGTTCGGAAAATAATGTCCAATTTTAGAAATTCACTTTTATTTTTGAATGAATGTACCTAAACAGTGTTTAAATCAGTCAAAATAAGAATCTTGAACATGTACACATTTATTTTATCGCGGTACAAGGTTATTTATGCCTTTACGATAAAACTCTAAACGGCAAGAAATCTTTGAATGCAGTAATTGATTGTCCTCTAACATCTTGATCAAGACTCATATCCCCACTGTGGAACTTCGGAAACCAATGCCGTACAATGGGTCCTTCATTCCATACTCTGATAATGATGGCAGCAGTTTGAGAAACATTATGACCAAGTTTGAACTCATGCAAAAAAGCAAACATCTCTTTTTTTTTCATTTTCAACATAAGGCGTAGATAATTGTCTTAGTTAAATTATAAAAGAGATCGATATAAAATTAAGAAAGCGGAAACTTTAATAATTGTGAATGAGTAATATATTTTTGTGCAACTATTATAATGAACGCAATTCAAAAGTTCTTTTTAAAATCGGACATAATCTGACAGGGTGCATCATGTATTTGAGAACAAAATTCTGAAAGAGATTTATATAAAATTAACAAATAGGACACTTTAATCATGAGGAATGGGTATTGAGTTTTTGTGCAACTATTATAATAATATATTAGAACACAAGAGGTTTATTCTAAAATCTGACATTACTTTCTGAAAAACCTAATATAATACCGAAATCATTATATAACTCGTTTTCTGTTTCGGCATTAAATAACATAAACTTGATATGTCGCTAAACAAAAACAACTAACCTTTTTCTGTTTGTGTTCTATATTCCCCGAATATTAAACTAAAATAAAACTATCAGCTTGTAACGAAAGTCTTGTCCTATTTTTCAACGAAATATTTTGAACAAGATATTTTTACAATGATGTTGAACCTGTACAAGGCCAAAGAGCCACTCGAGGTACAGGGATACAGGGTAAGATGTACATTTTATGGGGATATGTGGAAAAGATAATGATTAAACCTAGATTTGAACAGGTTATGATTGCAGCGATCGGCGAAGCACACTCTTGCGAGTCGATTCCACAAAGAGCGGTTCGTTTAAAGAAGTTTCTCGAGTTGAACATTCATTTCACCAAAATGGAATACGAAGGGAATGTTCGCTACAGTGTGCGGGGAATGGCGGGTCTTAGCTGTAGAGGTTAGAATTGGTGGAACCAAGGAATGTATTTCATCTGAACACTTTCCATGGAAATAGCGATAGGCGAATGACGTTTCGTCTGCGGGGAAACGAATTGTAGGGTGGAAAATAAATAACTGACCATCTTTCCAGCATCTTTGGCGATGGATCGTATATACGAGTTCCACTTGAGGTCTGGATTGAGTTGAAGTTCCAATAAGGGCACAGGAGTACATCCGTTCAATAGCAGTAGGGGAAACTGATATTTGCCATTAACTAGATGACATATATCTCACATTCTTTCAAATACTGTGAAAATTATTTGAAGAAACGCTTTCAAATCGTTCCCATGTTTGCTCCAAGTAAAGGACATATTCGTGATGTCATTTTTTGTGATCTTTGCAGATATATAATGATAGCAGCCTGCTTGTAGAACATTCAGATGTTTTTCCTGTTTCAGAAAGCAAAACTTCAGTTTAACGTGCGAGCTTTTTAAAAAGTCACTTACAAGGTCTTGATTGTGATAGATTGGGAGCAAGTGCTGGTGCTAACGTAACCATTATATTTAGGGGAACAAGTGTTAAAGTTTGGAAAATGGATTCTACATATCTTGTCAGCCGAGAAATGCAATAAATGTCGATTTTCTGTGCATCATTGCATTCTTGAAGCTCTTGTGGGGTAGTGTTATTGCCGGGAATGCGAAATAGATCATTTGCCACAAAGTTTAGCGGAGGTGTCAATGGCTTATTTGTGGAGGGAGGTCTGCTCAACAGCTAAGAGAGAGACTCCATCCCTCAAAAGGTCTTCTGAGTTTATGGTGGCATTTGTAGGGAATCATTTAATAGGAACGGTTAAAATATAATCAAACAATCGAAATCGAAGTTTATTGCCAACAGTTAAAGCGTTTAAAAGCAGCTTGTGGGAATCACTTACATGTGCCACACCTCCGCTTTCTTTAATATCATTGGTTAATAAATACATGATACTTATTATAGGACAATTTAACCATCGCAGGTAATTCAAATTTTTCTCTAAAATCACGGATTGGTCCATTTCCTGACCAATCGCGTATTTTATTATCTTTTCCATATTTTTGGCGCCAAGCCATCCGGAGCCTAAAACTTGTTATATAAAGACTCTCGCTGTTTGCCAGTGGCAGTAGCAGTTCAATTCTTGGAAAATAAGGCACGGCGCTATATTGACATTTTAATTCTTAATTATTACTAATTCAAGTAATCATACTAAATCTTGTTGATATCACTCATGAACATTACATCTTTCTACACTGATAAAACACTGTGGAACTATTCTTTATTTAGCTAAGACTTCAATTGAACTTTGTAGTTAAATTACATTCAATTTTGTATTCAACATTTATTAGCTAAAATTACCCTTTTTATTAATGGAAAAAGGGAAGCAACTTTCTTTATACTTATTGTTGAAATTTGTATACCATTGTTAATACAATATTATTAATGTTCACTGAGCTTGATTGTTTTTCTCTCGTGTATTGTTGTTCATAAATTAATGTAGGGTGTTGTTTTACAAGAACACAGCCTTCTTTGATATTGATTATATCATGGTGACCCTAGCCAACATACTACACCCCTACAAGCTTTGGAAAAAAAACCCCAAAAAAACAAAACAAGACAAAAACGCAAGAAAAATCAAACAGATTACCCTATTGCACGAATGGCCACAGATCAACTGGAACAATTCAGCTTTAAAGCCCAGATTCCAAGAACATCCCTCCTTTCAATTACCGTCTATTTAGAATAGGCACCCCCACCGAAGACGCAATACCTAAGGCATAAAATGAATTCATTAAAATGAAAAATCTTTCTTAAAGCCATTATTTTATTTTTAATTTCAAGCTAATAGATTAAATTTAATATTTTCAATAAGCAAACTATTTTGCTGTATTTCAAACCGTATTTAAATTGACTAGAACAAGTTATTTTTTTTTTGTAAAATAGCTGTTTATCGCCCTTTTATATATATAACAGTATATTTTTGGAAGAATTATGCAATTCCCTTTATTAATAAAATCTTCCAAAATTAAAATATAATTTCTGAGACTTTATTTGAGGAATATTAGATGAATTAAAGTTTAATTAATCTGATTTGAAACAAATATTATTTACTTTAAGTTTAAAATATTGTAGGAATACATTTTTTAACACATAGTGGCTATTTATTTAAGCCGTTTACATGTTTGACAGCTTGATGGCAGCTTGGTGTCTATCTATATTGTTCTATGGGGACATTAGCCGTAAAAAATAATTGAAAAAACGTGAGCACCTTTTATATATAATTTTTAAGTATTCAGTAATCTTAAAAAATATGAAATTATTCTCCAAAATCTACTGTTTTATTGAATTTTCCATACTTTTTGGCTTTAAAATGACTATAGTTATCGCTTTTATTTTCTGCAAATGTCGTGTAGGATCGTGCGTATCTACAAAAATCGGCACGTTTATTCACATACAAAAAAACAACATTTCTGTTGCTTAAAGTCTCTTCATCTGATAAGAGGACTGATATTACATAACAGTCCAGTGATCTTTTCTTTTTTTTCTAACGACATTTTCCTGTTTCATAATACTTTGTTTAGCTTTTGGAAGTCGTCTTTCGTTATCCCAATGTGCCTTCGTACGTCAGTATCGTATCTTCCCAGGTATTCAAATTGTTGTACTTCTTTGATCTCGTAAAATGACAGTAAAAAATCTGATGTCGCTGTATAGCCGTTACAAAGTGAAATAGATTAATGCGGTGTATCTCATCTTAAAGCTATGTCTAGAAGCTGGTGGTATATTGTTTCCCATGTAGATGATTATATCAATTATTGTCGATGTAGATGAGTTCATTCTCATATCCAAAATGCACATTATCTCGAAGACTGTCTATAGTTCTCACTTTTATCTATTTTTATTTAATAATTTTATCTATTTTTATTTTATCTATTTATAAATAATTTTATAATTGTAATTTTATCTATTTTTATGTAATAATTTTAATACTGACACCGAAGAATAATGAAAAAGGGTGGTAAACAGTGGATATTGCTATATAAATATGTTGGGACATTTCTTTTAAGACACCACAGGAACGGAGAGTAGACTCTCCTGTTGACGTAGATGCAATGGTAATTTTTCTTCTTCTTCTTCTTCTTCTTCTTCTTCTTCTTCTTCTTCTTCTTCTTCTTCTTCTTCTTCTTCTTCTTCTTCTTCTTCTTCTTCTTCTTCTTCTTCTATGTACCGTGTCCCTTCAGGTTGTGGTCGATTACGATTAAAACAACAGAATGCATTTTCTTTTACTTCTTTGTGTCATATGTTTTGAGAATGTGGGCGATCATCGCATTCCACAATTTCCTGTTTTTTGTAGCTTTTAATAAAGTTTGTCATTTCGCTATCTCTCCTAATCTCTGTTATGCGCTCTACTTTCTTCTGTCCCTCTTGCTTTCAAAATGTCCCGGTGACGTAGAAAAATGAGTGACGATGGAAATTCTTCTTCTATGTACTGTGTTCCTTCAGGATGTGGTCGATCATGACCAAAACGACAGGATGCATTTTCTTCTTCTTCTTCTTCTTCTTCTTCTTCTGAAATGTATCGTGTCCGTTTGGGGTGTGCGCTGTCATAGTTCTCCACAACTTCCTATCATTTGTAGTTCTTCGTAATGTTTGTATTTTCTTAATCATCCTTCCTGTTCGGCTATTCAGATAGGTAGATTACTCGGTGATTTCCCGCTGTTCTTCTTGCCTTCAGTATGTCCTGTTAGTGTCAAGTTCTCCCAACCCTCTTTCCTCTTCATATGTCCGATAAATTACAAATGTCTATTTATTATTTTAATCATAAGTGTCCTCAGAGTTTTCATTTTCCTTAAAACTTCCTCGTTACTCATATGTTTTGTCCATATTATTCTTCTATAGAGCCGCATCTCTGTTGCTTCAACTGTGCGCTTCAGGCGACTGTAGTTAATATGACCAAACCTGGTGTATTTTAAGGGAAATCGATTTCCAGTTGAAGCTCTTCATTCTAACTTAAAACTAACACACTAACTAATAAACACAATATTACAACCATTTACTAAGTAGATTAAAAGCTACATCAGAGACGATATTCACTTCCTTAGGCCCATACCACAAAATGTAGATCCGGGAACACTTATGGCAACCTTTGACATCAGTAGCCGATATAGCAACATAGCTAAGGAATTAGGTAAACAGGCAATCTCATTCTGGATTGAAAAACATCCAGAAACGCTACATCCCAGATTCATTAAGGAATTCATTATCTATAGTATAGACCTAATTCTAAACAATAACACCTTTGAATTTGACAAGAAAAACGATATCAAAACATAAGGTACCACAATGGGAATGAAAATGGCACCAACATATGCCACCCTAACATTAGCTTACCTAGAGGAAAACCTCTATAAAAAGATAGAACAGATATATGGGGAAAATATAAAAACCCACTTCACTAAATCTTGGAAACGATACTTAGATGATTGTTTCATTTTCTGGAAATCCTCATGGAGTGATATTAACCAATTCCACACTCTACTTCAGAACTTACCCCCAAAAATCAAATTGACCCAAGAATATAATTACGGTATCCTCATGCGATTTTATTATGAAATGACCACCTTAACGCTTTTTTTATTTAAAAAAAAAAAAGAACGCTACATTATTATTTAAAAAAATAAATAAACAAACACGACGTTCGGTGTAATTGAAAGGGAGGAGGAGGATGTGAAGAAGGAAGAAAAAGAAGGGGGAAGAGAAGAAAAGCAAGGGTATTTTAAATGCATTGGTGGGGGTTAATTACAATTGTTTTCATCCAGCCTCATATGCACGTAAGAAAAATATATATACAGAGATAGATACAGAGAGAGAGAGAGAGAGAGAGAGAGAGAGAGAGAGAGAGTGGGAGAGAGAGAGAGAGGGAGGGGGGATGCGATGGATAAATTGTCGTCTAAATGACGCAAAAATGAAAATAACACTTGACCCAGGGCAGCACTTTTCTACACAAAGCACTTGATGTAGGCCGCCTAGTTGAGTTTGAGGCCCTCACCAACAAATTTGGGAGTTCATTTCTTATCAGAACTATCAGAGAAATTTTCTGAGCTGCCGTACCTTTGTAATCACCATTAGACTCATCCAACTCTTTCCGAATCCCCAGCACTGTCTTCAGATTGACACCCAAACACTCTGAAATGTTTGTATTGGAGCTTCCGGCGCGAATATCAAGCAGTACAGCATGCCGTTTCCAAATTTCTGACGGAGTGAATATTGTCGTGTTGCTCTTTTTCTCACAGACGGTGTCAAAGTGAGCCTACTATACTGTTCAGGCAACAAAATCAAAACAAAAAACGCGCATGCACGAAATAAAAATATAAAATGCGGAACATTTACCCACTGCAACCTATATAAATATATATATATGTATATATATATATATATATATATATATATATATATATATATATATATATTGAGAGAGAGAGAGAGAGAGAGAGAGAGAGAGAGAGCGAGAGAGCGAGAGCGAGCCCTCGATTAGTGCGGCTAATATGTACATCGGTAACAATAAAAGAATCATTTTTCAATTAGTAAGGTTAAAATGAAGAATGTTTTACCGGACTAATCAAGTATTAGGTATGCACTAATCGAAATTTGGTATATAAAAATTTTAGCACACTAATCGAAAACACATTAATCGAATGCGCATTAATTGAGGGATTTCTATATATAAAATTATAAATAGTAAGCGAGAAGAGGAGAGGAAAGGGGCAGAGATGGAAGAGATAGTGAGGGGAGAGAGAGAGACGAGAGAAACAGAGGAGAAAGAGCAGGGATAGAAAGGGGATATAGAGAGAAAAGGGTAGAGCGAGAAGGGAGAGAGAAGAGATAGAGAAGGGATAGAGAAAGGAGAGAGAGGAGAGAAGTCAATGATACAATGGGAGAGAGAGAAAATGATTTGTATGAAATTAAGTTTTTGCCTAGAATAAAAGCTCGGTGTTAAGATGAACCTTCGTTCGTTAGCAACAAAGAGCTCATAGATACGCAATTATTATTATTTTTGCAATCTCTAACAAAAATAGGGAAAGAAAAATAGTCATTGAGAGAGAGAGAGAGAGAGAGAGAGAGAGAGAGAGAGAGAGAGAGAGAGGGGTGAGAGGAGAAGTGGTGATCTTTCTTTCTGTATAATTAACGGTGCACAAACGAAATTCTTAATCTAGCCGATAATCCAGCTTTTTGGCATTGCCCAGTGACTCCAAGTTTAATTCTGTCCTGTTTTTAAAACATATAATAAGTAACATACCTACATATAAAGAAACTAAGTGCCAAACTTGTGAGGTGTGATTAACTAAATCGTTATGTAATGTGTAAGTTTAAAGAGAAAGAAGAAACATCAAGAGAACTTGTCTTACCGCTTCAGGTTGTGAATATAATCCTTCTTCTTACTGCAATCGTGAACTACTAATTTTCATTTCTTTCCTCTGATAAAAGGCCGAGAATACCAGCGACAAAAGGCATACTTCAGTCGATGTCAGCTTTGATTTAGACCTGCTCTGTTTGCAAATGATTAGATCAAAAACAGTATGGATGAACAAAAGTCATGTGGAAAAGCGAACCGGCCTTATACTTCTATTAAATCGTACTTCTTCTCTGAAGATACGAAAGAAAAAAAAAAGGATAGCTGTCTGTGTTATAGTGAACTGGCTTACCGCTATCTTTCTCTACTGCTAATGTGTCCAGCAGAAAAGCTGTGAAAGAGACACGTCTCTCCTGGTACGGCTTAAATACATAATTAAGAAAGTTGTTCGAGCCAGAGACAAGATTTGAAAACTGCAGGGAGCACGTCAACAGCTAAGTAACTTGCTGGTGTGATCGGGAAAGGAGATTAAAAAAAAGCGACAGTACGTGACAAACCAAATAATAAATGGAAAGATATAAAGGGGGAAAAACTGATATGAGTTTCATGTCACGAATATCTGCCCATTCTTGTCGACTAAAACGGGATGTAACGTAGAAGTATCTAGTGTAACAAAAAAAAATCGAAATAAATCCCACAATTTGATGCATAGCTTAAGGATTAAAACACTAAACCAACAAGCGTTACGCAACCTTGATGGCCATGAATTGTTTTCTACCCAACGGCAAATATCCAAATGAGCTACTTTCTTAGTTCCACATAAATTAATGAGAGTTTCTGCTGCTTATATTGACATATATATATATATATATATATATATATATATATATATATATATATATATATATATATATATATACCTACATTTGGTGTACGAATTAAGTTTCGTTGGTTACCCAACTCGTCGGGAACAAGATATAGCTTATGTTTTTTTTGTTTTTTTAAATAAAGCTAATCTTTAAAAACGCTCGTAGTGGCTACACATAGTTGAAATAAAAACTCCAGTTTTTTATTTTTTAAAAGTGTGTATTACATTTAGTGGCCTGAGAATTCGAGAAATAACGATAAAGAAAATGTGTCCTGCGGCAAGTATCGATCCTGTGTCCTCCTTTGTAAAGAGAAATCGCCGTTTGAAAAATTGGAAAATAGAGCCACACGGAACTGTAACGATCAGTGATACACGCCGGACCAAACAGTGGTTTCTCCTACAAAGGCGGGCTTATGTTCAATTCCTGCCGGAGTACAAATATTCTTTATCGAATTTGCAGACCGATAGATGTAATACACACTGTTTAAAATAAAAAATGGGGCATCTATTTCAAATAATATTAATCACTATTATAACGTTTGAAGTAATAAATAAATATATATATATATATATATATATATATATCTGTGTGTGTGTGGTGAACAGTCCTTTTCCTCCCCCTGCCTTTTAGTGTCAAATGGACTGCTCCCACTTAAAGTATTCCTGTCTATACTAACTATTCATATTTGCTGAATAAAGCCTTAATGTTTCTCTGTTTCGTGTCTTTTCATTACAATATATATATATATATATATATATATATATATATATATATATATATATATATATATATATATATATAGTAATGTTGCAATATGGTAATCCGTATGGAATTTCCGGTGTTCTTATTGATATTTTTTATTTTTATTTTTACAAAACAGTGCTCAATGTAAATTTACAAAGCATAAATATTATAAATTAACTGATTTAAAATATGTTTTTCGCGACACATACACATACATAAAATTAAGTTACAGCTGTACTGAAAACTTAGAAAAACTTATTAAGAAACATAATGCTAATATCTTCAATAAACACTTAAACCAAAACCAAAGAAATTTAGACAATATATAAAAAAAAAGAGATGAAGATAAACAAAAATTATGTAACTGTAGAAACGCTCATAACTGTCCTCTACAAAATAAATGTTGCACAGAATCATTAGTATACCAATGCAATATCTCATCTATTACGAATCCCGAAAACATAAAAGTCCATATGATGTTGATTGAACCTCTTTTTCAACTCATGCCATGAGTTGAAAAAGAGGTTCAATCAACATCAAACTTCATTTAGGATAAATAAATACAGAAATCAGACATCCCTTTCAACATATTTCTGGCACTTAAAAGAATCCAATAAAACATCTACAGTAAAATGGTAATTAATAAGAAAAGCTAGAATATGCAAGTCATTAAATGACCCATGTCCTTTGTGCATACATGAGAAACTATATATTACTAAGTTTATAAAAAATGAAAATTTACTGAATCAGAGAAATGATGTCAAAAATTTCCCTTAAATAATATATTAAAAAAAAATTTAAAAAAATGGGAGCTGGTAATACACATACTTATATTTGATATGAAAAATAATTTTAAATAATTTAAGTAATTCTATTACATTTACTTGTTTTAAAAAGAAATATAGTCTATTAGTAATTAAGAGTAAAAATATTTCAAAATTGTATTTAAATAAAACGTATTCTAACCCAAACACTCCTAGAAAGAATCTTTAAGTATACAAGTACGAAAAAAAAATGTCGAAAAACTTTTTACCGTTAATAAAAAACCCAAACGGCATGCATTTTTTAACGGATGTCAGATTTCGTTGAAAAATACGCTCCTACCCTCCCTAAACTTAACCTCTTTTTCGAACGTAACTCATAAATTGATACAACAATAGTTAATAAAAATGAACCCGCTACCGCCCTTGTCTGAATGAATGGATTTCTCTGTATCCTAGGAAACAGGTAATTATGAATTTATATGTGCGTTTAAAACTCATATAATTTAGGAAGATATATATATATATATATATATATATATATATATATATATATATATATATATATATATATATATATATATATATATATATATATATATATATATATATATATATGTTAGAAAAACATATATATATGTGTTAAGACAATATATATATATATATATATATATATATATATATATATATATATATATATATATGAGGGAAATTAATGACAAAGTGGCCTTTTTTCTAGTATGACGCGTTTCGTCCTTTCGGACTAAAATGTTTACTTTGATGTAATTACACATGCACCCGAAGGAAAGAGGACGCAGAAATGTTAATATTTTACATTTAATTTGTATGTATATATATATATATATATATATATATATATATATATATATATATATATATATATATATATATATATATATATATATATATATATATATATATATATATATATATGGGTATGTAGTCTAATCAACTTAATTTAGTTTCTTTTTTATTTTGTTTATGTTTATCGCATATGTTATTTCAATTCGCAGATGTGAAGGTCGTTTGTATAGTAAGTCGGACAATTATGTGGTCGATTGTGACAATGCTACACAACAGGAGGAAAAGGAAAATAGATTAAAAGTTCAGCCAACAGTAAAGTTATCCACTACTGACAGAATCAATAGGTTACTTGATCTTACAATCTTATCTTTTTTACATCGATCTTGTAACACTACAAATTAAAATAAGAAAAAAACTTCCCTTCACGATATTAATTTTTATATGAACTTTTATGATATACTAGATGCCATATCACTTTGAAACACCGGACTCGGAATAGTTAATCGGAGAGCCGAGTTCCAATTCCAGTCAAGTTCGTTATATTAACTTACGCGCAAATACCCGTGGAGAAGGAATGAATTCATTTCTTCTTCCTCCAGCTATGGGTTAAATATCCCACATTGTGTTAATAGAAGTTCTGCCAAGAAAGTTGAAATTTCGTAAGAACCTGGATGTAAATTTACTGTGGATGTTCTAGCGATTACAGTACTTTCTATACACTTTCATCTTAGTAAATTTACCCCACTTTTCTATCAGGGAAACCGCTTGTATGTCATCCGATGGGTACATATATCGCACTATATTTTAGAATGTCAGCCATATTTGCTTGCGGCAGTCTCAGGATATGTTTTAATCATCTGTAGATTAAATATTTTATGTTGAAATATGTGATGCTTTGAAAGGTACATATAATGTCTAACGATAACGGATCACAAAGTATGTTGAGATGATTATGCTAATTATACATTATAAGTTTAAATAATTTGTTCACTGGATAACAATTGGGAATGATAAAAACCACTCACGTACTTGGAGCCAGAGGCATATTAAATATTTGTTTAACAAATTCTTGGCTGAATATTCTGTTCGCTTAGATTAGATCACGAGGATTTGTCAACTTATCGTGAGACAATAACTACTGAAACCACATCTGCATGGTGAGCCATGTTTTATATTATTGGCTTGATACAGTACAAGGCTATAAGGTGGAGTCACCAAGAGAGGTTAAGAACTAACAATCATCTCAATAACCATTACACTACGTCAAGGCGCGTAAATTTAGTAAATTTAGCAAAAGAACGCCAATATGGGATATCAATTCCTTACATTAATTAATATTTCTCGTGTCCATCTTGCTAAATGTCACTCTAAGATAGACACCGTAATATTCCCCGCTGTATCTCTAGTTTTAGTCTGACACAAGGGCGTACTAACAAGAATGAATTGATCGCAGTAGTAATGATTTGCTAGGTTACCTTATTCACCCTTCGACCATGCCAAAATGTTGCTATTTATTAATCTTGGTGAAAATATAAAGTTCCCAACTTAATAAACAAAGAAAAAAATCAGTGTCCGTTAATAACACTGCCCACATTATCCGCGGTTTCGGCCACCCGCGTTTTCGATCACCCGCGGTTTCGAACACCAGCAGTTTCGGTCACCCGCGGTCAATTCCAGAAATATACAATAAATTCCCGTTTCTC
This sequence comes from Acanthosepion esculentum, assembly GCA_964036315.1. Lineage (NCBI taxonomy): Eukaryota > Metazoa > Mollusca > Cephalopoda > Sepiida > Sepiidae > Acanthosepion > Acanthosepion esculentum. The sequence continues at coordinate 73,053,614 of OZ038495.1, forward strand.
AGACGTTTCCCATTTTAAAATCCCCCTAAAAACGTTCTCATTTTCTTCATCTTCGCCCTCCACAACTTCCTACAAGCAACAGAAAAAGATACATAGCTCCATCTTTTTCTTTTCTCATTCTTCTTCTTCTTCTTCTTCTTCTTCTTCTTCTTCTTCTTCTTATTATTATTATTATTATTATTCATTTAGGTGCTGCGTCCCTTCAGGACATAGGTGATCATGGTTCTCCACAACTTTCTATCTGGTGCAGCTCTTGGCAGATTTTCTCCTTTTGCTAAGGCTTCCGACCCTCCTTTTGCCACCCATTCACACCAGCTCGTCAAATAAGTGCCACGCTACCTTCCCCTATTTCTCTTGCCCTCAACATGCCCAGTGAGGTTTAAATTTCCCAAGTCCTCCTTCCTCCTTATGTGTCCAAGGAATTTCAGTTGTTTTTTCCTGATTCTGAGTAGTAGTGTTCTTCCTGTTGCCATTTTCTTTAAGACTTCCTTGTTGCTTACCCGTTCCGTCCATAGAATTTTAAGATTACCTCTGCAGAACCACATTTTTGCTGCCTTACTTTTCCTTCATCTCTGGCGAGATGATCCAGCATTCACTGCCATATAAAAGGGTTGATATCACATAGTAATCAAGCACTTTTCTTTGTTTCCAAAGAAATGTTTCTGTTTCCCACCACCATGTTTAGTTTATGGAATGCTTCCTTCGCGTGTCTCGGTGTCGCATTTCACATCCTCTGTTAAAACAGCGCCCAGATATTTAAACTTCGGCATCTGCTTGATGTTTATATCTCCAATTCGTCACTGGCCTCTTGAAACTTTTCTCTTGTTGATGACCATATTTTCTGTCTTTTTTGCAGTTGGTGATTAGTTTTTTTTTTAGTTTTTTTTTTTATTATCGCCCGGTCCACGGGTGGGGTCTGCAGTTCTCTTTCCGAGTCGGTTGTCAACACGTAAAAGAACAAAAAGGATACAAAAATATCATATGGAGAAAGAAATTTGTCGCGAATTTTTCAAGGTCTGTTGCATGAATGATAATGGCAAAAGAATAATGGCCCTTGTTTGGGTCATGCGAATAGATCAGGGGTTCCCAATCTTTTCTATGCCTCGCACCTCTAGAAAACTTATATGATCTCACCCCTATATATATATATATATATATATATATATATATATATATATATATATATACACATAAGTAATATCTCATATGAAGATGAAGAAGGCAATTTGTACTCAATTTGCGTAACAGAATTATTTAAGCTAATTTTTGAATGATATGTAAAGGAAGAAAAAAAACCGTTATAACAAACTTAGATACGAATAAAAAGAACAAAAAATAAGCTTTTCATTCAATTTAAGTGTAAGGTAAAAAAACATTTCAAAAAATTAAAATCTAATATTAAGTAATTCACATCAAAAAATGTAAAATTTAAATCTAATAGCTTTTTTATTCCTGTTTCTTGGATATGATTTTGTCAAAACGTGGTACTTTGCTGCTGATAGCGATCCGCATATGTCTGCCTGTGAAACCTTGGATTTGGCAATTTAGCAAAAATAATAAATAAACAAGGAGAGAGGACGATAAAAGAATAAAATTTAACAAGATAGAAGATAATAATTGACATTGCATTTAAATTTTTGAAGATCAAAGTTGATTGGGAAGCAAGAAATTGAAAGAGAGTTCCACATCTCGCCATTTCAACTGTAAAATAATGAGACCTTTTCGCCAATTTAGTACTGAGCTTAAATTCATCAAGTCTATGTACCATAGAGGAAAGTTCATCAGAAGAATTACCAAAGTATTTATAGAAAAGAAGCAGGGAAGCTACGTTACATTACGCTCACTCACACACTCACTCACTCACTCACTCACTCACTCGCTCGCTCTCTATCTTTCTCTCTCTCTCTAACACACGCACACACTAAATTTCTAAATTAAAATTTTTGTTTCTTTCCTAGTTTTTTTATAATTTTTACTTATTTTTATAAAAGTTGAAAAAGTTAAAATTTTATAACAATTGTCATTTAATGATAATCTAGAGCCTAGCAAATATTTAACCCTGCGTTAGTCATTTCGGATTTCCGCAAATGGATAGCCCACCGGAGTCTGCCTTCCACGACAAATGAACTACAACTGCGTCACACCGCGCGCTCCGCACCCTCAATGAGACGAGAGAGTAGTAGGAGGTAGCGAAAGAAGCAAGTTGCCAACTAGGAATTACGAGTACTTTAAAAAGTTACCTTAACAAAACACCGCATGTGACTAACACAGGACTAAGAAAAACTTGAGACATCTAAGATTTTTTATGAGAGCATCTTATAAATGTCTAGTCTTTCTTTTCTTTTTCCTATTATTTTCGTGAAAAGTAATTTGTTTCTAAGTAAATAGTCATTTACTGTAACTATCCAAATCATCTTCCCAGATTAAGGCCATTTGAAGGAAAAAAAACGATGTAAATTCCACTGTTTGCTGAACAGGCAAACCACAAACGCATGGGAATCTCTCGAGTAGATTTCGTGGTTACAAAATACGTGGCCAACAAGCTAACTGGACTAACTACGTCAGTTCATAGGGATATGTCTTCCGTTGAATAATAAGCAGCACACTATACACTTCACTCCATACCCTCCAAACACTCTCAGTGGAGAAATACGACTTCTATTCTGACCTTGAATTCATTCAAATCTCCTGATAACAAGTAAAGACTTTATTCTTGGTTATTTCACCGCTGAAAATGGAAACAAAAGGGACACATATTGAACACCTGGAAGAGATAGTTGAAATTTCTAGGGTACATAATGAGGAAATAGCGGTTGGGAAATCTGATACTCATAGGACAGATTGAAGGCAAGAGGGAGAGAAGAAAACAACGCTTAACCTACTTAGTAAATGGATAGCAGAACAAGGTTTAGGAGAAATAACAAAAAGACATATTTTATTTAGAGCTACAAATGACAGAAAATTATGGAGAGCCATGATTGCTAACTTTTTTTTTCTTCCTGGGACATAAAAGAAATATCAACTGTCTCTTTCTGATTTCAAGTTTTAGTGAATTTTTTGGTTCCATGATCTTTACAAGTTCCTTGTTACTCACATGTTCAGTCCATAGTATTCTCAGTGCCCTTCGACACAACCGCATCTTTGCCGCCTCATGTTTCTTCTTTACTACTATTGATTGATTGATTGATTTTTACATCTTATTTATTTTTTGCAGGTTATTTAAAGCCAGAAAATATTTTTAGATTGTAATAACCTTTTGGAGATAATAATTATTTTTTAATGATATAAGTTCTACTAATTAACCTATAGCTGACGGGAGAAGCTATACCAGTCAAGAAACAAGGAAAAAATTGATGCAATACTAATCACATTTACGGCAACGAATATTGGACGATATTTTCACGGATAAAAAGACACACTGAAGCAACAAGGATGCGGTACTACCGACGAACGCGTTGAATACCATAAACAGTAAACGAGAAAGATTTAAGGAGAAGAAGAACTTCAAAAGAAGGCATCGATATGTAGAAGTGTTTCTGGAGTGTACAAGTCCTATCAGGATTTGGGTGAGTGTGAGACATTTGCTACAAAGCATTTTTAAAATTATAATTTTCCAACAAACAGCTATAACTTTTTCCAAAACAATTCTTATAAGTACAAATTTTCCGTATTTTCTAATTTGTATTACATCAGTCAGTTATGTGCCATGCGTGATACACACTTAGGCGATCATGTATCTTTCGATACATGACTAACGGGGCAGATTTTTTTCCCGCTGTAGGTTGTTATTTCTTTCTGCGGTAGTCCAGCTACCATCCAAGGCTATAGAACCCGCCCTATCCTGCTATTTACCCATAGCTGGGGAAGAAGAAGTGAATGTAATGGATTCGACTGGAATTCGAATTCGGTTCTCTCCGATTTCTCAACCCAAGTCACAATCCATTACTCCCCTGTACTTCCACTTACTGCGTTAGATGGAATTTCAAAAACACTTCAAAAGTTATTTCTAAAATTGCATCAGTTGCAGTATGAATAAGATATATTGGTTTTATCCGAGTCTTTTGGCAAGATTGAAACGTGTTCATTGGGACTTGTATATTTCTGTGCTTATTTTTGCGCAGGTCAAACTTAAACGAAAGACGACCGGACTGAAAAGAACAGGTGTAAGATGAGATCAAAACCCAGGTGATGCGACAGTAGATCTTGTGTTAGCGTAATTGGCGTTGAACGAAGACTTGGGTCAACATCTCTCGACCGACGGTGTTTACAATGGACATCTGTGACTGACCTCTGTTAGAAGTGATTTGAGAACAACACTCTCTGAAGGATTACTTGAGCTACCGATTACGTAAAAGTGGTAAGCTTTCACCGTGTGTCTGTGTGTGTGCATGTGTGTGCATGTGTGTGTGTTTGCATGTGTGTGTGTGTGTGCGTGTGTGCGTGTGTGTGTGTGTGTGTTCATGCTTGTGTTTTTTTGTCATTTAAAAAATACTTTCGGTGAAAGTATTTAAGACTAGCTTCGTCTGGTGCTCGCTTTGTTTTTGAGCCGCCCACTTACTTAGGTGCATGCGTATCCATGTGGACATTATAAGTGTAAATTTAAGATTAGGAAAAGCGGCAACATAAGAAACACTGTTGTTTTGGTAGAATGTTAAAACAAATGTTGACGTTGTTTTTAGGTGAACGCAAACAGGACATCGTCTCCAATGCTAGTTAGTTAATTATAGGATCAGAGAGATAATATATTTCTCCTTTTTAAATTTTAAAGGTGAACGGCCAGAAAAGGGATGAAGAAGACAGACAGAGAAAAGAATGATAACAAAGAAAAAAGGAAGAAAGAAGAGAAAATTTTTAAAAAAAATCGAAAAATAAAAAAAGAGTTAAAGAAAAACGACTGACAGAAGAAAGAGAAGTTAAATGAAAAAGAAAGAAAGGCAAAACCATCGATAGAGGGAAACAAGAGAGAAATAAAAAAGGAAGGAATGAAAGAATGAATGAGAGGAGGAAGAAAGAAAAGAAAACCATGAAGAAAGAAAAACAGAAATCAGGAAAGAGGGAAGAAAGGTGGAGGAATGAAGTAGAAGAAAAGGAAGGAATAAAAAGGCTTTTAAACACAAAGGAAAAAAGAAAAGGCAAGAGAATTATGTGAGGAATTGAAAGAATAGAAACAGGAAGAAACGAAACAAAGAAATGAAAGAAAAGAGAAAGAAAGGCCTCAAGAGGATTCAAAATAGAAGAAAACATATGACAAATAAAATGCGAGTTAACTGACAAAGCTATAAATAATGAAACAACGAAGAAAAAAATTCGATTTTCCATTAGTTCATTTGTAGCAGTTTTCTCTTTATTATTGTTTTTATTCCAACGTACAAACCGCAGATCTCTCTGACTTTCTTAAAGTGTATATCAGTTGGCCTAACATAGCTATCAACACTATTTATGAAATAAGTGATTTAAAGCCCCCAAAAGACAGTAGCTTAGTGAAGAAAAGCTCATTTGTTTACACCTGCATGTTCGTCTTGCGGCAACAGAGATGTGGTTTCAAGGAAGTGTACCGAGAATACAATGGACAGAGCATATGAACAACGAGGAAGATTTAAAGACGTAGGAAGACACTGACGGGACGTATTGAAAGCAAGAAAGGCAGAGGGAATCCGCCAGTAGCCTCTCTAGCGGGCCTGGTGGTTGCGCCTTCATAAACTGAAAGTGAATCCAGCTGAACTTTGGGTTTAAAAAAACAATCGATTGACAGGATATGATATAAATGCCTGATTTCCGAGTAGGAAAGTATAATCCTTCTCATCCTCGCGAGAAGATCGAAAGTTCGAAGAATGTCTCCAAAACCTCGAACTATATATGTTGGATGTAGGTTAATGGAGATGTGTTTCATTATTCATTCGACGCTTACCACTTGATGAGGGCTGAAGAATGGATCAACCGAAAAATAATATTTTTTTACAGTGGTGTTCACCTCTGTAACCTTCTACCCGGGGTTGATGACGAATTATCTCCCACATAATATATTCAAAAGCTGGGCCTCTTACTCTGCAACACACTACCTCGATTGGCTCTTGGGCCTTGTACAGGGTGAACACCACCATAAAAAAATTCGAAGTCTGCTACCTTTATTTTCAACATCATTTCTTGTTATTATAAACGTCGTAAAGTAGACTCTCTTCATTAAGACTTTCAATTTCTAAGCCGGTAGGCATTAATTTCATTGTTTTAAAAACAACAAAGATCTTTACTCAAACGCATGTATTCACTAAATATAACGTTTATAGAAATAAGAAGGTGAGTATCCAAATATTACTGTTATATTCTTAGTTTCGTTTTAGCCCAAGGTCACATAAACTACATCCGGCAGCAAGACATCTGATCGGGAGATTGGAGGTTTTGAGGAGCATGGAACCACCTCTTAATTGCTGTTGTTCCCAGGTTCACCCTGACCCAGGGTGACAACACCTGTTAAGGACCCAGCTATGGGAAAATAGTGAAATCCCAAACTAAACATTATGAAAGTATAAAATACATTTTTATAGAAAAAATACCAGCAATATATTTTTTTGTAAAAATAAATTAGCAACAATACATTTTTAAAGTAAAATGACCGGCAATACTTTATACGTTTAAAATACATTTAATTGAAGCCAAAAATTGTGTTCAAAATATTTCGGTATTAAATAGCCCATAGAGGTTGATATGCCGCTAAAGAAAGTCAACCAACCAACAAGATCACAATTTCGAGGCACACAGTGAGGATCGAACTCACTACTTAACTAGGTTAGCTCGTTAAGCATTATCCCATGACGAATCTCTCTTTTATTTACTACTCTTGACTTAGTTTAACATAAGGCCACAAGTATAGGATTAGAATACATTGAAGCGCCTTTTTATTCACTAAGCGTACGGCTACAAGAATCATATTCAGTACTCAGTAGTCAAGGTCAACCAGAAGATTTCGTTAACCATTACCCTATTACCGAGAATCTCAATACGAATAGAAAATAAATTGAGCGAGTGAAAAAAAGAGAAAATAACCTAAGACAATGGTGCTTCTTCTCACCGTAATTATCTAACCTTTACAGCGAGGTTATCCGAAGAGTATTAATAATATTATCAGAATTTAATATCGGTAGAGATAATCTTAACATCATGAGATATGCAAATGGAACCTTGTTGAAGACAAACACAGAAAAAAAGACTCCAGGAAAGCAAGCACGAGGAAAGGACAAACCATGAATTGTAAAAAGACAATGAATGGCCGTTAGCATAAGGAAGAGGCCAAGATGCAAACCTAGAATTGGAGATGTTAAAATCAAAGCAAGTATAGAAATTTAAAAGTCTGTGAAGTGTTATAACAAACGATGGAAACTGTGACACAGAAATATTAAAAAATAAAAGATACTTTCCAAAAGTTGAACGAAGTATGAAGAAACATGTCGTTAGTAACAAAGAAGAAAAGAGCTGAACTCTTTTGCAATCTCAATTCTTCTCTTCCTCGCAGATAGAGTTAAGATACAGTTGAAATTTTTGGGATCAGTGATGAGAAAAGAGGGCTTGAAGAACTTGACACTCACAGGACACACTGAAGGCAAGAGAGAAAGAGGGAAACATCGAGTAACCTACCTAAGGGGCGTGTTTAAATGGAACAGGGACTGGTAGTAAGAAGACAAATATTATTTAGAATTACGAAATTATGATGGCGTTATGAATGCCCCACGTGTTGAAGGAAAAAGAAAAACTGGGATATACTACTTCTCTCAAAGAGTTGATGTCCCAAGTACATGTTTCTGTTTTAAGTCTTCCTTCAGGGTGTTAATTACAATTTTATGCAACAGAAGCTAATTGGATGAGTACTTGCTTCAGACAAAGACAATCAGACTGAGATAGACAAATAGATAGATAAATATGAACAGATAGAAATAAAGATTGATTGATTCATTGATTCGTTTTCGACGGCTTATCAACCCTTTTCAGGTTATTTAAAACCAGAAAATATTTTTAGATTGTAAGAATTTTTTTTAGATAATAATGATTTAGTAATACAAGAGTTACTAATTAACCTATAGCTGAGGGAAGGAGCGGTGGACCCACACCTTTCCCAAGGGTACTATTTACACGTAAGTGAATATAATGAATCCAATTGGAATTGGAATTCGACACTCCAATTAACAATTCTGAGCCATGATCCATTACACCACCCGCACGCCCAAGCCTACAGCACCTGGTATTCCCAAGCAGTCACCCATCCAGGTACTGACCAGACTCGACGTGGCTTAAAAGAAAGAAAGAAAATTACCATCGAGTTTGAAATTTTCTCTTAAGTGCGAACTAACACTTGCTAACGAACTTACATATTTTTTCATTTTGACATTTTATTTCATTTTAATTTTGTTCTTAAAATCAAACGTAGTTTATTTTCTCATTTCCTGCCATTCTCTTTCCACATACACCGGTTGTTCGATGCAGCTTGTTTGGTAGCTTCTATTTCTTTCACGCCGTTCGATTGTCTGCCTTTGCCTGAACGACTTTTCTTTACTCCTAACTGGAACTGTCCGTTAAAATTGGATGTAATTTTTCTCACCGGTTTATGTCGCAACCTAGTTGAGTGCAAATTTTAGCAATTACAGGAGAAGGAAAAGAGAAAGAAAAAAAGGAAAGTGAAGAGATGGAGTTAAATGAGGGGAAATAATGCGTAGGAAGATGAAAGGATTAATAAAGTGAGGAGGAAAGGAACGAAGTGAAAGAGGGAAAAAGTGGGAAAATGAAAGATAAAATGAGACAGAAAGGGGATGGTCTACTCTCTCCTTCTTGCCTCTTGTATCTTTCATAGATTGAGGAAGAAAAGACAAAGACAAGGAGGGAACAAGTGGGGAGGTGGACGAGGAAATTATTTAAACCTCGACACGAAGGGAAAACGGCGAAGAAAAGACAAGACTACGAAAAAACAGTAAAGATTCATTGAATTTGAAAGCTTTTCCCAAACACATTCTGTTCGAAAAGTTTACGCAATGCTACCTCCACGGAGTCGAATCAAACTAATTTCCTCCAAAATGGAAGAAGGTAAGTTTATGCAGACAGCTTTTTATCAAGAAGTGCCACCTTGCGGAACAAACCCCTGCGTGGGTACTTTTCTGAACACTTTAGTCTTGACCTCTTTAAATCAACACCAAGAAGCGACAGTATTTCATGCTACAACAGTCTGTCGCCGCTTGGTGTTGAACTCAGTATCCAGTTATATATATACATATATATATACATACATATATATATATATATATATATATATATATATATATATATATATATATATATATATATATATATATATATATATATATATATATATATATATAGGCAGGCTACTTTTATTTAATATCGAATGACTGGATACTTTTCTGGCAGATATGGCACTTCAGAACTAATAAAAAAGCGGAGTTTATTAAAATAAATAAATAATAATTTAAAAGAAAAAAAACAGAATGAAAGCCACAATCGTGATTTTTCACACGTTGCGTTGTCGCACCATTTGTAGCTGATGATTGTCGTCGTCGTACGTCAAATGATTACCACCTTAACATCTCGCATTTTCCATGCCAAACATAGCCTTTTCTTTTTTTAAAAATCGTTTCACCCCAAGTAAGGCAGTAAATAAGACAATCAGTTACAGAGTGTGAAAGAATAAGAAAAGAGAGAAACATTATTAAAGAGCGGGAACAATAGAAGAAGATTAATCAAGAAGACAGTAGATAATTATTGACATTGCAGTTAAATTTTTGAAGATCAAATTTGGCTGCAAACCATGTAGGCGGGAAAGAATTCTACAGGCGAGAAGTGCGAGAAAAGCTGCTCTTATTCATGTGATGGGAAGAGACACGTAAGAAGTTGCATTTAATTTACTTTCCGAGAGTGGCCAGGCACTCATGACGTTTAAAAAGAAGACCTGTTAAATGTCGCACACAAACCATATGTAGTGTCAACGGCCATTTAGGAAAACAGGGTAGACTGTTTCTCCATAGCTATGTATGCGGCCAGGGTGTGGTTGGAGGGCATCTTTGGCTAAAATCAATCGCCAGGGGTGAGTGATTTCTCTGATGGAATCAACATCCACATAACCGTGACCAAATCGAGCCTTTAAGTTGCAGGACATCAGCTATGGTTTGACCTGCTTAAGGATGGGCTTGGCCATTTCTACATGCCCAAGACGCTTTCAACTTCGATATGTGGAGAGAACTGATCAGGTGTCCAGCTGCACAGTGACCCTAACACCACAACCAATCATGGGAATGATGATTATGATTTAATTTGATGCTACTCCCGTTTATATCTGCTTGGTTTGATTGTATTCTGTCAAGTTTTATTAATAGTCAACAGTTTTCAAATCTTCTTGTCGTGGCATAGAAATTAATTGTGAGAGTGTTTTCCCCAAGTGTTTACTCATCCAACTTCCCTTCTTCACGACTTCTTTATTGTGCCATGATAGTGACATAATATATTCTAAGAAATCTGGGGACACAACAAAGTAAACTAAGAAGTAGATTAATGTTTTGCTTCTACGCGGCCTTGTGAGTGATGAATTGCTTTCAACCTTACAACCCCCTTTCCCACAAGCGAAACTCTACCGCTATTGGAAAATGTCCAGACTAAAGTGCTACATTCCTTAGTTCCTCTCCCAGCCACCACATATACTGAGGCGGACTAGCCCCATTCTATTTATATTCCTTTAGGAAGGAGCAAGTTTCATTCGGATAGCATCTTCCCAAGAACTGTTGCTTTGTGGAACACAACCCCAGGAGCATGCTCTCCCGACCACTACTATTTTAACCTCTTCCAGTCTTAAGATTAACTGTTATCTTTCACATATATACGTATGAACTGCGACCCTTACTATAACTGCTCACACAGTCACTTTCCATGCCGCTCTACCGCGAGTGGCCCTTGAGCCATGTATAGGATGAACATTAGAATGAAAAAGCTTGAATTTCAACTCACTTCATAGATTCAGTCACTTCACCTTATAACCATTGCAATAGAAATTATTTTAAAGCAGGGGAGATAATTCTGTGTAATCGTTACCTCCCTTTGTATGTAAAATGCTTCCATTTTATTTTGCCAAGATAGTAGTTCTTTTGCATACTGATGGGTGGAAAACCAGAAGTCCACACATTTTAATAACTGTTTAATTGGGATATCCTGAGTTCTTTTTTGACAGTCATCTGGGAAATGGACAAATATATTTGATAACGGTCCTTCCGAAAAGATCAGGGATTCTTTTAAATGCTATGTGTCGAAACCTCCAAAATCATGCAGACTTTCGATACGTGAAGAAAATATACTTTCAAAAATTTACCAAAAATTTGAAAATTATCGCATTCCATTGAAATTTACAAGATATATACATAAATAATTTTTTTTAATCTTTTTTATTTTTATGTTTTGTGGAAGTATTTTTCAGGTTAGTTATACGCAAAAATGGCATCCAAAAATTTCTAGGAACCGGTTCTATAAAGGCGTGTAATCTTTAGGAAACAATTCTGCTTCTTTTTAATCTGAGAATGTAAACAAATCACTTCACATTATCACAAAGAATTAAGCCATTTTGATAATTTAATAGAAAACATTTATTTATTAAGATATTTCCAGATTGAAATTTTGTTTTTGTTTTTGTTCTTGTCGTTTTCACTAAAATATGCAACATATTTTACACAATATGTATAAATATATAAACTTAATTACAAACTGAATTACAAACTTAATTACAAACTGAATTATAAACTTTTTAATTTTAAAAATGAGAAACATTTTCAGCTAACAATACCTACATAAACATAAAAACACTCCTGTAAAATATTTATAAACCAATAACACGAAATAAAATGCTTACATCTTAAAAAACACCAATTAAACCGTACAGTACAAAATGATATTATTGTATCAAATCCCGGCACTCCGAATTTTGGTTTTTAACAAAAAACCGAATAGAAGAATTCCTAAATTCTCATCATACTTCTGTTCAAAAGTATGATGCCTTTTTACTTTCGTGTCATCAGCTCTGTTATGCCATATGGTTTCTTAGTCACATTGGAACTGAATCCCTGCAGCCCGAAAGATCCAATTGAAGACCGATCAAATTTATGACTAGAAGACTTGCCACATTTTCTCTTGTCATCTCAGAAAACCATTGTTATGCCTCTTATATTTTTCTTCACAAACCGGATGTTGACCGCTCAGTAGCAGTTCTTCAGATTCTACAGATGAATAGAAAACACTGTTTCATAAAAAAAAGACGATGATTATTTTTATTGCTATGACACTCCGTTCTTATGGGGGAACTTCTGTTATGATCCAGAATGACGGCCATCAGTGATGGTATATTTCATCATCCCTGAAATAAAGGTAAAAAATTTTATCATCCTTGCTGATGAAAGTGATGAAAGATGAGATAAATATTTCATCATTCTGAAATCTGATTATAAAAACGACCCTTCTACGACAAGCGAGGTCAGTCAGGACAATAGGGACAGAAGAGTAGACTGGAGTAGCAAGTGGTAGTAGCAGTAGTAAAAAGGCCCAGTACATACGTATCTTCACCCCCAGCTCCGTGAAAATCAAAAACTGACGGTCTCAAATGTTATCCTCACCAACGAAATTCTCAGAACAAGCGAAAAACAAGTAACCAAAAACATTTAAAGAAACAAAAGAGACAGTAACACAGAACATTTTTAATACAAACCTTACCTATATCTGTAATTCAAATCACGAGAAAGAAAAATTCAAATCTTTGTTATTAATGTCAACACGTGTCTGGAGTATTATTGTTTATAGCGGCTCGGATTGAGGAACTGGAAAGCCTAGTTCGAATTCCAGTCGAATCCATTACATTCACTTATTTGCTAATATCCTTGGGAACGGTATGAATCTTCTTCTTCTCCCCATCATCCAGCTATGGGTAAATAGCAGGACAGACCGGGTTCTATAGGCTTGGATGGCAACTGGTCTACCGCATAAAGAAGTGGCAACCTACTGCGGGAAAAAGTCTGCCTTGTCAGTCATGTATCGAAAGATACATGATCGCCTAAGCGTGTATCACGAATGGCACATAATTTTAAAAAGGATTCTTCTATCAACTACTACTACAAATACTTATAACAACGAGGTAATTACATTAACTACCTCCACATACAACCCCGTTACATATTTTCTAATTAAAACAAATTCAACACACACCAACTTGGACGTCAACACTGGCGCAAGCTGATAGCCTTCATGTCAACACCAACGCGCTGATAGAGAAACGACAACAACAGCCATCAGCAATGTTTAATTTCACCATTCTCTCTCCTTGTTGCCTTAGTAACAGCAACAAATAAAAGTTACTAGTTTTGTATGTATGTAAGTAAATTATACATTTATTTACTTATGCTGAATGTATTCTTTTTACTTGAATTTACATTTACCAAGGCGGTGAAGGAATTAACCGCCACCACAACAACAACAACAACAATAACAACCAATGTTCTGTCTTCCAAATTTACACCCACCCCGCATCACCATCTTTCTGCATTCGTAGAATTTGAAGCAATGGTATTAATTATATTTTTAGTTATAATATATCGGCTATTAATATATAAGATTATTTTTGGATAATCCAACAAAAGGTTCGTTACGCTTTTATAATTTTAAGAATAGGTTCGTGCAAAACTGTGTCAACCGGTAGGACGTCACCATTGCTTATACCTCACTTTTACTAAACTATTGGTTATCCGTACAAGTGAATGTTGGATGTTCCTAATTTTTTAATCTTTATAATGCTAATTTCCTGAAAGTATTATATTAGGTACCTCCATGAGATCGCTAAAAAAGAGCATAGCATGATGAAAAAGACACCAAACTTGACGAAAACAAAATTTTATCATCTGAATGTTTATGTTATTATTAAGAGGAAAGATCAAAGTATTTCGGGGGTATTTTTTTACATTTTTTAATCGTTCCTAGAAAGTCCGAAATTTTCGTTAAAAATCTTGTTTTTTGTGTCAGCAAAATTGACAGATAATCAATCATGTCAAACATTTTATTTCCATTTTATAAAAATATGAAAATCTCAGTTTCAAATTCTTTTAAAAATCAATTATAATTTTTCATAACTAATTTTAAGAAAATTAGAAATTATAATATTTATTTAAAATATTTTGAAACAAGCATTACTTAGTTTCTGTGCCGAAAAGATGTAGTTTAAAAATAAATCAAAGCAGATCATAACATTTCGCGTCACTTGACAGGTGATGAGTGATGATTTCATCACGTATTGACAGCTTACGCGAGGAAAAGTTATCGTACGGAACGACAGAAGTAACATTTAGATTTAAGTGAGCAAATTATTTACCTCGTTATTTTTAAGGAAAACTTTCAGCGTTCTATTTTTTTTTTGTACTTAGCTTTCACCTTTACGTTTACGATGCTTTATGGAAAATATATTATAAAAAAATTAAAATAAGACTGTTAAGAGTGAGATTAAATTTCATAAGAAAGGTATCTAATTAATTTATAGGCACCTTTCTTATGAAATTTTATCAGAAGTGTACATAAAATACTATAATTTTATGTACATTTATTACATTTTACTGTTATTTGTATTTCCATTCATTTTATTATTAAGTTTGATATTTCATTTAAGGAAAAATGTCATAACTGAGATTAATATAAAAAGAAGATCATATAAATTTCATAAGATGATACTAATACTTGTAGATACCCTTCTCAGTTGAAATTGAAAAATCAAATTAACTTCTCCACACGTGTTTCGCAAAAGTAAAGGTCTTAACAGCGGAGAACAATACTTAACTCAAATAACGCAACTTAATTGTATTCTTGCTGGTCTTCCGTACTTTATAATTACAGCCGTATTATGAACACAAAATTACATTTCTTAATTACTGCGAGTCTTCTGATTGGTCGAAGCGATACAATTTACAATGTGGTAAAAAAGATCTATCTTATAAGGTCATTTACAAAACTGAATGCGGCTTTCAGCTAATTTTATAATATTTTAACAACTTAAATGTAAAAATCTAAATAATTAAAGAAATAACAAATAATTGTATTAAAAATTCATTTTTCATCGAAAACCTTTTTGTTTTCAGAAAATATTGCCCATATTCATGAAAACAACTAAAAGGAAATAAAAGCATTTGGAATTAAATAATATCTTTGTTTTATTGAGTTTTGTATGTTACAATTCAGAGCTGGTTTTCAGGTAGGGGTGGGGGTCCAATTAAAAAAATGCAATATTTGCTTTCCGTAAAGCCTTGTACTTTTAACTAATATAATCACTGAACTGAATGCGACTGAATATCTAGAGTTTTCATAAAATTAGTTATGGGTGGAGGTAATAAATATAAAAAATATTTTGCCATGACTTTAAAAAAAGAAAACATATTTATAATAATTTCCGTCATTTGTGAATAGTTTCTGAAAGTTTCATTAGCATCCGACAATTATTTTTATTTTTGCAAGATTTTCTAAATTAATGTCTGTCATAACTGTATTTCACATCCGCATGAAAAGGAAACGTTGAAAACCAATCAAAGCAGCAATACAGTACTCATAAAAATCTATGAAATAATAAAATATGTTTTTTTATATACCTTTGACTGCATTGTGAGCAGCTTTTTGTACAAATCGATGACATTACGTTACTTTTGTAGATGAATGCCAACTGGGTTTAAAAACATCATCATTGCTGTTTGAGGGTATAAATACCTGCTTCCATTTATATCATATTCAGTGTTGATGTTTAACAGTTTGCTGATACATTGTTAGTATCAACTCTCTTTCCTTATCGTATCGATGGTTTTGGGGTATAAAGTGTGATAGCAACAGGTTAGTGCACAAGCGAACTATGACATTCAAAAGCTATATAAGGTAGCCAAATATGTATTGAGCAATCTTGGCAATAATATTTGACTGTCGAAAGTCGATTATTACTCACAAAATTACTGTTAGGGAGGAGTCGGAAGAATGTAAACGAAATTCTTATTTTTTACAAAGAGGACATGCTGACAAAGTACAGAAATGTGTTACATGCCTTCTCTCTGAACCTGAAAAGGAAAGCTAGTGAATGTTTCAAAAGCTGTCTTTATGAGTAAAGTCCGGCACTTCATGTTGCAAAAGCTGTCTGTATTCACGGTTTCTAGGGTATATTTTTTCATAGACGTGTTTACCAAAGAGCTATTGATTCGCTATGTACTTAAGTGTTTTAAAATGGAAATGATGTCTTTTGTTAGCATCTACATTGCTTTCGTAGATGATACCGAATAATAGATTTAGTAAAGAGGTATGTTTATGTAATTAAAAAGTTAGACATCAACAGTAATTTATTGATCAACTGTGTTCTGTTAACGAACAGTTATGAGATAAATGAGTACTCTGTTGTTTCGATGGCTTGATGAACTACAGAAATAATTGACTTTTTATCATTAATTATGGTGTGGAAAACGCACATATCAGCATGGCCAGCTAGTATTATACAGCCCCATATGTCACATGAAAAGCTAAATTCTAACAGGCCGATATAATGTAGACAAAAAAATGTGAATAGCTGCTTAGAAAATTGATGATCTAAAAGGGGGGGGGTAAATTTCAAAATTGAATTTTTAGAACGTAAATTAATAACGTACAATTATGTATAATTTATCAGACCTTATTTCAATTTCCTAGAAATGTTTTCAGTACTAAAATGCATTTATTTTTCTTTTTTTACTCATCCACGAATTATAAACGCCTGTAACTTACCTCGCTTTTATGATTTTTAGTTGCGTATACGGCCCGTTTTGTAAATGAACGCCATTAGGTAAATTTTCTACTTCATAGACCAATGAATTTAAAGATTAAATTATAAATTTCGTCTTAAGTTTAGGCAGCCTCTTCTGCGTAAAAATAGAAATGTCTGCATTTAAATATATTGACGTTAGTATATTACTAACGTATGTATTTTGTTTTCTTTTTAATCGGTACATACTTTTTTATTATGCTCGATCGAGTTTTGATAATAAACCAGCGAAACTGGTAAATTCTTTTTGTTTTTTTGTTTTTATGTTCTTACTTTTTCTTATAAATAACAGTCGGCAATTAAATTTACGTTTTGAAGCTTCGTGTGTTTCATGATAGTCGGCAGATGAATATCCAGTCTTCTTCTATGAGCCGTTTCTCTTCAGAACGTGTGCGAACATAGACAGGGTCAGTGCAAGGGTCATGTGCCCCACCCTAAATATATGATACGGGCCACTGAATCTATGATACGGGGCCACACTCTACTGCATCTCAATTTTACTAAGGTAGTATTCATATAAAATACAACTTTTATTGGAACCTAATTACATACAATAAAGAATCATATGCAATATAGGTGAAAAATTCAACTAGTAAAATTGAAAATAAATCCAATGTATCTGAATAAAAATTAGAGACATGTCATCATAGATCATTCCATTTGAAATAAATCAACAATGTTCTGGGGAAATTTTTAACATCAGCTTAAAATTTTTCTTGTTAAAATGTTGCCTAATTTTAACACTTTCAACATTATGGATAAGAATAGTGAATTTTATATAGTGTTTATCGAAACTTAGCATGATTCAGGGATCTGTACAAAAACAAAACAAAACAGAATGATGTCAAAATCAGCGAAAACATTTTATCCATTAAAAATGTAAGTAGAAAAAAGCAAAAGTTGATTATATAGCGAGGGACAAAAAAAAAACACTGCCGAGGCCCCAAAGCAGGCTACCCTGCTGGTTGGGGGTTTGGGAGGGGGAAGTACACCTCGACCTTGATCATGCCTCCCACAAGTTCCTATCACTTGCAGCCCTTAGTAACATTTGACTTTTTGCCATCTTTTCCCCACGTTCTGCCATCCATTCACATAAACGGTCATGTAGGCCGCCCGCTGACTTTCCCTGTTCCTTTTGACTTCGATATGTCCCGGAGGTGTCAAATTCTCCAATTCACTCTGACTCATTATGCATCCAAGAAATTTCAGCCTTCTCTCTGATTTTGAGTATAAGAATCCTTTTTCTTTCCATTTTTCTTAAGACTTCATAGTTGCTTACACGTTCTGTCCGGGTTATTCTTAGGATTCTTCTGTAGAAACCCATTTATGTTGCCTTTGTCTGAGGGAAAATTGTCCAGCATTGATCTTACATGTCAGTTCAGCATTCTTTTCTTTGAAGCGGATGTGTGAGCCGTGTCATGAGAAAATCAGATTCGTTAGATCCACTTACACATAAATGATTTTGGAAAATGTATGAATCCCCCAACTATAGGTTAAATAGTAGGAAAAATTGTTGATGCAATATTCTTTCGCAAAAAAGAAAATAATTATTTTTAAAATCCAAAATATGCTTCGGCTTTAAATAACAGATAAATGGTTGATAAACGGTAAAAAACTCAATCAATTAATCAATCATTGTTTCTAACGGCATTTTCCTGTTCCTTAATATTTTGCTTTGCTTCTGGAAGGCAACTTTCGCTATCCCAACCCGCCTTCGGATTTCTATATCACATTTTCAAACCTCTCCAGATCATAAAACTTCTGCTGGTTGATTTTGACATCTTGCGGATAACCATGCATTGCGGATAATGTTGGGTATTCAGGCTGATAAGTATATTTAGTATGCGCTAAAGGAAAGAACACAGCACCATTTTTTATTTTGATGTTGCAAAGACAACAACAAACACGCTAAGACAGAAGGAGACCTTAGAGTTATTTGCTTTATTTCTCCGTTGGGATCTTTCGGAATGGAGCCTTCAGAAAGACGGAAGCGAATATAATGGGAAGTTCCATGGTAACAGTGAGGATTAATCAATCTGGAAAAACTGGGAAAGCCACATACACAAACGCGCGCATACACATACATGCACGAGTATACTCAAATAAACACATCGAAATTCCAAGCATATAACATTCACCAGAGTATAACACGCACCTATAATTCGGAAAGGGATATTTCAGAAATAAATATTTAACTGTTGATTTATCTATACTGATATATATATGTATATATATATATATATATATGCACATACAGTGGGGGGGGAAACAAATATTCGTACACATAAAATGTTTAAATTATTGTATTTCCAACTAATCAATAAACATACTTTTCATACAATTAAATGTACACAAGTACATAATAACAAAATATGCATAGAAACTAGAAAAAATTTGATTAATAGATATAAATCCCATTTATCAATTTTAATGGGTGAAAAAAATATTCGTACAATACAAATTTTAGATTTTAAAACTTTTAATTGCTTTAATAATCTAGATAATTTAAGTGGATTATTCCAGAATGTTTCAATAATTTTTCATGACAATAGGTAAAGAAATGAAAATTCGCAAAAAGAACTGATTGTTAAGTTCTGGAAAGAAGGTAAAAGTTCCAGGAAAATCTCAGACAACCTGAATATCCCATTTACTACCACTAGTTCATTCATTGCAAGGTATAAAAAACTCAAAACAGGTGAAAACCAAAGAACAGGTACTCTACAGAAGATTTCTTCAAGACCTTCGAAGAAATTAATGTGACAAATTAAACAAAATCGAACGGTTACTCGTTGCAGGATGATTTGCTTTCATCAGGAATCTGTGCCACTAAACGGACGATAAGCAATGAAATACATAGCAACAACCCCACCACCCACAGGAAAACTTTACTGCTGTTGCAAAGACACAGAGATGCCAAGTTGAAATTTGTTCATGAACATAAGGATTAGGAAAAATCGTCTTGGGAAACAGTCTTATGGACAGACGAACCAAAATTGAGTTGTTTGGGCGTCATTCTAGAAATCATGTATGGATGAAAGATGGCGATGCCTTTGAACAAAAGAACACAGTTCCAACAGTGAAAACATCATGGTTTGGGGATGTTTTTCTGCAAAAGGTACTCGCAACGTATCAGTAATAGAATGAATGCCGCAGCATATCAAAATATTCTGGAAGCAAATTTAATGATTTCCATTGAAAATCTTGAACTTCCTCCTGAATGGATCTTCAACAAGATCCTAAGCACACTGCAAAATCTATGAAGAAATGGCTTGCTGAAAATAATGTAAATATCCTGAAATGGCCAAGTTAGTCCCCAGATTTAAACCCAATCAAGAATCTGTGGTGTTATTTGAAAATTCAAATCCGGATCTGAAGAACATATGCGAAGAAGAATGGAACAAAGTACCAACTAAAATTTGCAAATCATTAATTGAGAAATACAAGAAGAGGTTGGTTGCTGTAGAAGTGAATAATGGCTATTCTACAAAGTATTAAATGAAGATTTTGTATTCTTTTTTGTATTGTACGAATACTTTTTTACCCATCAAAATGGATAAATAAGATTTATTTCTATTATATCAAAACAATTTCTGTTTTTTGTTTGGTGATACTCTATATCAAGTGCCTTGACGAGATAACGCTGCCCTGGGTCAAAGAGGGTGGCTTCTGGAAGTCCTTATCCTTGGCAACAGGACTCTGCACCATGCCATACAAGCAGGAGAACAAAGTCATAGCTGTCTACATCAACCCTTACATCTGACCACTTAACTCCACAGACTGCAACCTCTTTGATTATTATATGTGCGGCGCAGTTGAGCTAGAGACCAACAAAATTCCTTGTAACACTAAAGATTAATGAAGGCAAGGATTATGGCAGCATTCACCAACTTAAACAGGGAGAACACCCGCAAGAGATGCAGGAGATTCCGGGTCATCTGGTAATTTTATTGAATAAATTTACTGTTTAATATTTCAATATTTGTGTGTGATTTTGGTAAATATATCTGCTAAAATCAGATGTCAGTGTTATTTCCATTTTTGCGTAATTTAGATGACAATTTTCCATCGCAAACTGCAGTAGAACGGATTTGGTCATATAGCCTTGGGTAGCGACCGCGGGTCTGAATTCAAAACATGAAGAACATCTTTCGGAGACCTTGGGACATACTATGCATAACAGTTCTCTGTATTCGGACATTCCAAAAAGTGTGAATGGTTCAGCACAAACCTTCAACACTATAATCAAATCATATTTGTGGATGGTACTGGCTGTTTGGTTCTAAGAACTGAGTTTCTGTGCCCTAATACGTAAAAAATGATGAGAGAATCCAGTATATAGGTGTCAACTTTATTTTGCTTTGTAAATGAATGACAGAAGTAGTGTGAATGAGAGAGAATGTGAAAAGAAAAGGCAAAACAAAAAGGAAGCAGATTTATATTTTATATATTTTACATTTTGGAATCATCAATGTATTAACGTCTAATCTAAGATGTTTAAGTGCTACTTTCGTAACGTTAGCATAAAACATGGTGTATAAAAAGCTAAGAAGAAAAAACAAACAAACGTGAAAAATGTGCGCTTATAGGTGTTTTAACAGAAGACAGAAAGTGTGACACCAAAATGGAATAGCAAAAAAGAATGGCTCTCAAGAATTAAGCAATGTTGAATAAAAAGGAAAATTTCGTTAGAAATAAAGAAAAGTGTACTGAATTGTTATGAAATATCAGTCTTCCTATCCAGCAGTGAATGCTGGACAATCTCCTCGCGCCGATGATGAAAAAACTTGAGGCAACAAAGATGTAGCTATACAGAAAGATGCTGAGAATACCATTGACTGAACATGTGAGTAACAAGGAAGTTTTAAAAAGAGGAAAACAAAAAAGCAAGAGAGAGTTGAAATTTCAAGGGCACATAATGCGGAAAGAGTGCTTGGAGAATTCGATTGACATACTGAAGGCAAGAGGGACACAGCGAAGCAACGATTAACTTACCCAACGAGCTTGTGTAAAACATTGTCAGAATAGTGAGTGTAGAGTATGATAAAAAGACAAATCTTACTAAGATCTACAAAGATATGAATTTGTGGAGAGTCATGATCAATCACGCTCTGATGGTTATTGCAGGGATCACCTCTTCTGTTGCGAGGTGGAGACATTTTTCATGTTCCTGGAACATGTGTCTGGCAAACAGTATTTGGCGGACTCATATGGGTCCGGGTAAAATTAAGAAACACAAAATATGGATTTTAAACAAATGAAATTTAATTTGTATTAACACAAAGGTATTACATTAAGGTGTACACAGTTCAAAGGAAAGGAAAAGACATTAAAAATGATCTATTAAGAATGTGCTTCGTTTTGCTTGTGATACAAGCGTGTGTGTATGTGAGCGTGAGTAAGAGTTCAGTCGTTAGTCGACCGGGAAAATGAACGCGATCCAGTGAGGTCACCTTTATCTCCAATCTGCTGCATCTTGGCCCAAGAAGAAAGTGAAAGAAAGAGGAATGTGTTTGTCTTTTTATAGAATTAAACAATGCCGTCTATACCTTTGTACACACAGAAACACACACACACACACACACACACACACACACACACACACACACATATGCGTGTGTGTGTGTGTGCAAGATGAATTTTCTCTTAGAAACATTATAAAGAAATACACAATCCCAGTCGACCAGAACAAGAAAATTAAATTATCTACTATAAATAATTTAAACAGCTAGTCTTATCATCAACAATAAGAACACATCTGCAAGATCTAAATTAAGGAGATCCAATAATATTTATGAATTCACATGTCCCTTCAGGAACTGCTTTCATGAAACTAAATTCATGAATAATTATATTGGACATACTACTACATGCCTATCAAGAAGACTCACATTACAGATCTCTGACTATCGCTCAATTAGGATACATTTACACACGCACAGAGCCCTACCAAACTCCATCCACAACATACTTGTAGAAAATGCAAGTATAATATCCTCATCCACATCTAAAAAGTCTGAAAATAATGGAAGCACTATTAATAAAAAGAAAAATCCTAAAATCAATTTAAACAACTATGAACACGGTCACAATGTGCTGACCGTGTTTGGAAAATAATAAAACATTTCCATCACTCTAAAAACATACAAAAAAATCTACACATTAAGTTTAAAAAAAGTAAAAATAAAAGCATTCTTGATAATGTCTAATAGAACAGCCGAAAGTGCTCAGATATACAGAACATTTGGACATTTTTTACACACTTTAACGAAAACGCTTATACAAATACAGGAAAAACTGATTAAAAATCTTAATCATAGCACCTTGTCTTTCCTCTTTAATGAAACTTGTAGGAAAGAGGCTGGTTGGTTGATTTTGTTTAGCGACATATCAACCTCTATGGGTTATTTAATGCTAAAATCTAAATAATTCAAACTCAATTTTATGGCTTCAACTAGAGAAAATGTATCGTTGACCACTTTGATTTAAATAGGTATTGTTGTTAATTTTAATATAAATAGGTATTGTTGGTAATTTTACTATAAAGATATATTCATAATTACACAGCGTTTTGTTTTTGTTTGGGAGTTCACTATTTTCCCACAGCTGGGACCCTAACAAGTGATACTACCACGGGTCAGGATAGACCTGCGAACAAAAACAATTAAAAGGTGGTTCCACGTTCCTGAAAACCTCTAACCTCCCGACCACTTACCTTGCTCATAAAATAGGGATTGATGCCTAAATGCACAATATATATATATATATATATATATATATATATATATATATATATATATATATATATATTAAAGTCAATATCTCCTATATCTATATAAGATATGCGAAAATGTCTGTGTATGCCACTTTTTCAATTAAAGAGACACAACTTAAGTTTTAAATATCACATCTTCTTCAAATGATACTTGTCCATTCAGGATTGGAATTGAATCAAATTTATCTCTCTGTGAAATTGAAGACAAAGTGATGAACTTGGCTCAAATAAAATCTCAGCAATTTTGGTCTGCCACACCAACCAGAGAAACTGGACAAATCAACAAAGAAATCTTTAGAGAAACAGGATACAACATGGAAGAAATGTGTCAGTGTGTTCAGAACAATGAGCCCCTGATGAACCAAGACCAATAGAAAATGTATCAGAACGTCCTTGACTTGATGACATCAGCAACAACAATGGCGGGATTTTCTTCTTGGGTCAACCTGGGGAGGTACTGGTAAAACTTTTGTAACTATCTTATCTGCAGTGAAGAGAATGAAAGAAAAGTAGCAACAACATCTGGAATTGCTGCTACCCTCCTGGGATGAATGTACCATGGCAAACAAGCAAGCATTTGAGGCCCTGGACAAAATATTTCACTCCCAAATGGTTATGGAGTTTCAATCCCAAGTATCCAAGACTTGATTAACCATGGTTATCCACAAATTAAACACCATTTAAATGGATTGAAACTGACTTTGTGAGAGAGCCATATTAGCTCCCAAGAATCAAACTGTTAATAGCATCAACTGGAAATTTCTCCAAGAAATTCCAAAAGAAAGCATGAAGTACTTTTCCGTTGACACTGTGGTTGAACAAGAGCAGGCAGTGAATTATCCAATAGAGATCCTGAACTCAATGAATCTTCCTGGAATGCCATCACACAAGCTGGAACTAAAAGAAAACGTGCCAGTTATGCTATTGAGAAATCTGGATTCTCTAGAGCTTTGTAATAGAATAAGGTTAATTGTCAAGAAGATGCTTCCTCATCTATTGGAAGCAGAGATCCTTAGTGGTCCAGCAAAGAAGGGAATCGTTTTAATTCCCCAAATCGCCTTACTTCCTTTTGAGTTCCAATGACTTCAGTTTTCAGTGAGAATGAGCTATGCAATGTCAGTCTATAAGTCCCAAGGAGAATCACTGAAAGTAACGGGACATCATCTGATGGAACCATGCTTATCTCATGGCCAGCTCTATGTTGGTTGTCCAAGGGTTTGGAATGGAAAAAAGCAATTTCTACTGACCCCGAATGAGAAAACCAAAAATGTTGTTTATCATGCAGCTTTGCAATAAGTTCCAAATAGACAAATTATATCATTGTTTTGATGAAAACTGTTAATTGTTTGAAAAACATTGTTCAAGTTTAATAAAAATTAATATATACTCAATGCATGAAGTGTCGTTGTTGGGCCGCAGGAGCTAATTAAATGCCGCCCGATAGGGCGACTTTTTAGATTAAATATATATATATATATATATATATATATATATATATAATTTTCTGGCGTACATGAACCAATAATGACTACTTGACACGCAAAAACCAGTCAGGTGATTGCTGAAAAGATATCATCTTGACCAAGAAAGAATTTTAAATAGTTACTGATATTTGGTCACACTTTAGAAAGTGGTCAGGAAGATAACTTTCTCAACACACACAGATACAGACACGCATACACACACACGCAATTTATATATATATATACATGTGTGTGTGTTTGCGCTTATATATATATATATATATATAGTGTAGCCTCAGTTCTTGAATGTCTTACATGTCAAAAAATCGGTTTTCTAACAGAAAATTCGAGATAGAAATACCTCGGCTTTCGAACCAAATTTCGGTTATTGAACAACATTGCTGAACCGAGTTAACCCGAACGGAATAATTTCTGAGTCGACCGCCGTGTTGTATATATTCGTGTGTTGTGGCGTGCTTTTCTTTTCCAATTTTGTTGTACTGTGACTTTTTTTCTCTACATTGATTCCTATTGAAAATATGGTTTCGGTATACGAACATTCCGGGTTACGAACGGCCTTCAGGAACGAATTAAATTCGTGAACCGATGTTCCACTCTCTATATATAATTAGATCCAACCAGATGAAATCACATACATACAATGGACAAACACACACAGAATAAGGAAAATCAAATATATACGAGGTTGTGCTGCTCGACCTAATTCCAAAAATCTAACCAAACATCAGAATTTTTTTCTGATATCGCTTCTTGGTTGAACTGAGAACTTTTCAACATCCTTTCTTATATTTGTTCATTCCGTGTTTGTTTTGTGTTTTTTTTTAAAGCGCTAGTCAAATAAACAAATAAAGATATTATCGAATAATATTCCAAGGCTTCAGGCAAGATCAAAGATTGTCTAAAGTAGAGATATGTCGATCCGTCCTGGAAGACAATGTCATTATTTTTTGTTAATCGGAGGAAAAGATCTTACAGTTGCTGAACGAACCGATTATCATCGCTTGAATCCCTTTCAGGCAACAAATCATTATTTTACTATAAACCTAACAACATCATGTCTGAAACTGTCTTCTCGGCAACATTCACAACAACCGTTTCATCTTATGATATTCATTCTCCATTTTTTTCGGTATGCAGATCTAAGAAAACTGAAACTTGAAGGGATAGATATGCCTGATCTTTTTTCTTTTGCTTCTAACAGACGATTATTTTTTTCACTCGTTAAATTCAGCTTTTTTTTCTTCATTTTCTTTCTTTTCTACGGACACCGAAACCTTCGCTATCTTTTGGCGCCAAACACAATACCGTCTGCTGATACTGTTTGTGTTTACGCATACTCACCACACAGACACCATAATTCACAAAATGTACAAAATGTTTACCTACGTGTATACTTAGGGGATAAATCAGGAAACCCTCTGAGCTGTGAGATGCTGTGACGATTATGTGGTTGGAAAATAAAATCAATGAACCGGTTTCGAATTTCAGCTGAGAAGTTCATTTCATTCTTAAGTAAGTAAATGGCTGACTGTTTGTTTCCGAGTATGCCCGTCTGTTAGCGTGGCTGGATAATCCCTGTTGCAGACACTTGCTCAGGTACATTTGTGCTTTTCTATCGCTAACAGAGCCAACCTGTAGCTTATACTGTAACTATATTGAGTGGACAGTAGTTACAGTTTGTGGAGGAGTGCGCACAACATCACGTGAGCGAAACTAGTACCCTCAGACTCTCGGTCACGATGACTTGTCACTTCGTGCTAGCACAACCATCGTCGGATTACAAACAGCTGTATTTTGTGCTATGACCATGCAGGACGTAGACGGTTGTGGTTCTCCCCGATTTCTCCTCTTTTGTTACTCTGTCCTATCCTTTACATTAACTGTTTATCATTGATCTGCTCTCTATTCGCACAAGCTCGTTAAGGAGGTGACTCACTGTTTCAACTTGCTTCTCTTGCCTCCTTGTCATATGTGTGTTAAATTCTCCAAACCTTCTTTCTTCATGATATGTCTCAGAAATTTCAATCAGAAGATTGTAAGCCTAAGTTTCTTTGTAGGTTCTAGTTTCTTTAAACTTCCTCGTTCATCACATGTTCTAGCTATAGTATTCTCAGTGATCGTTAGTACAACTACATCTCTGTCGCTTTCAGTCTTCAGCTGTGAGACGTTTATCCAGTATTCACTGTTATATATTAAATATTACATCGCGGTTCATCACTCTTTCCTTTGTTTCTAGTGAACTTTTCCTATTTCTTAATAGTTTACTAATCTTCTGGAAGACACCTTTCTCTACTTCTTTACATTTTAGACAAGTTTCTCTGGAAAAATATGATACATAAATTTTTATATACCAGAATAATGTTGGGTAATTGAATGACAAATTGAAAAAGTTCCATGTAACGCTTTTCCTCTAAAAGATCTTCATTAGACTAAAGTAATGTTTTTATTGATGGAATTATATATAGGTAGGAGGAAGATGAGATATAAACGTAGACGCTGGTTATATTGAGAAACGCTGAAGATATAAGAACGCTAAATCTTAAAATTTTCTATCGGCGGATGAGTCAGGACGCACAGCTTAGCCGATCTCATTCGGCTTATCAACACTTTTGTTTTTGTTTTTATTTTTGTTATTTAATTTTTGTAGGAAAAGGTAATGGCTTCTCCCCATGTCAACCGTTAAAAGTTGGCAATTTCTTATTTAAAACTTTGTAAATGATTCCAATTGCATATAAAGATTTCACCATAAGGTGAAATCATAGAGTTAATTAAAAAAAAAAACGATAAGAAAAGCGAGAATTATTGGTTCAGGGCGTTAAATGTTAAAAACTTGATATATGTTGTCAGTAAGAAACTAAAATCAAAGAAGCACTTGATATTAATATCAGAGTTATACAACAGAAGGTAATAACTTTGGAAACAGTAAATATTATGGAAATGGTTTTGTCACCAATACCAAAGGGTATTGGTGATATGTTATTCAATACCAAATGGTATTGAATAACATTCACAGAACTTGGACGAACAACAATGGTATGCACATTGAACTACGACATTAAAGAACTATCAATAAAATTCCATCATTCCACATATAAAACTTTAAAGAGCTTGGAAGTCCTGCACTATTTTCATCATGAGTTAGACAAGGAGGGACTGATAAGAGTTATTTTTAAAGTGACTGTAGATGAAAATTTATACAGATGTGCAGTGTGCCTTCAAAAGTCGAGACAGCTCTCATGATGGTGATAATATTTAAATATCCCACTTTGTGAAAGACGAATATTTGTTAGGAAAATGTGAATGTTGCAAGAACCTCAATGCAAATTTAACAGGGAAGATTCAGAAATCAGTGTACTTTCTATATATTTTCAATTTAGTAAATTACTTATTTTTTATTTACTTTCAGGTGAATTACAAAGTTTCAGTGCTCTATTTAAAATTCCTGTCATATTTGGGAACATTTCTTTTAAGGGTAAACAGAAATTAT
The DNA here is from genome assembly GCA_964036315.1 of Acanthosepion esculentum. NCBI lineage: Eukaryota > Metazoa > Mollusca > Cephalopoda > Sepiida > Sepiidae > Acanthosepion > Acanthosepion esculentum. The sequence goes on from OZ038495.1 coordinate 73,082,188, forward strand.
ATTGATACTCTAGTGGATAAAAACGCACGATTTTTGAGTTTAATTTCTGGGTTCGGGATTACATCTTTACCGATAAGTATCATGAGAAAAGATGGATAAGAATTCTTAAGAATAGTGAGGTGACAACATTTCACCGTAGCTGAAATAAACATTTCCCCGTTGACTTACCCAGAAAGTTACTGAATACGGATAACTGGGAGTATAGCAGCCGAAATGTTGTGATAGAGAAAACGAACAATAGTTTTGTCGAAAGAAGAAAGAATTGACTTCTTTTTCTGGGGTATGGTAAGGAAGAAGGTGTACTCAATTGTTGTGGATTCCGGGATGAATCCGATATCAATGAATAACAAACGCCAGGAATGGATAAGGAAAATAAATGTATTAACGTAATAATACAAACTGGTAATACGGGTTAGTAGATCCAGGAATGCGGGTTAGTAGTAATAATATATATACAGTCCTGGTATTGAAGCATCGCGGATGACTCCTTACTGAGTATACGTGCTCGCTAACTGTGACTCTTGTGCTACCCTCCTCTATTACAGACTGTTCGGGTATTCACTGGTAGTAGTATATGTATACCTCGGGTGGGTCCATTCGTGTGAAAAGGGAAGACCCCTCAATACCCCCTCCTTAAATCCCTTTTGGGGGGAGTTAATATCTTTTTCTCTTCCTGCTAGTCCTTCCAATTTCTGTGTCTTCTTGTGGTCTTTGAATCTCAAAAACTTCAAAGATCGCCTCCATCGACTCGTCATTTTCTGCGTGTGACGAGCTTGGCTCTTCACCTTGTCTTTTTTGTATTTGGTCAATATTTTTTCTGTGGGTAAATTTTTCGCCTTTTGTGTACATCACGTTTCCTAGTCTGTTAATTATTGTATTTGGTTCCTCATAAGCCATATTGTTACTGGAATAGACCCATTCTTGTTTGAATGATCTCTTGAGTACTGTAGGTGTATACCGGTTTTTATTTATTTTTTTCCTTCGTCCTCTGAATAAAATCATCCATTTTCGTTTCTTTTCTTATCTCTCGCAAGGTCACAGGTAGTTCCTTTACTGCCTTGTATAACTCTTTACTGTTTTCATCTGTGGTAGCAAATGGCGCGTTTCGCTTCTTTTTACATACTGGTTGGACATTTTCTTTCAATTCAATTCTAGCTGCACCCTTACAAAACGAGCTGATAGGTGAATCCCATACGTTGAACTTTTGCAGACAGTCTGTACCCACTAGATTTTCTGTATCTTTCATTACGTATATCTTCAGTTTTCTTGTTTTTCCGTGAAATTTAACATTTACGATTAATTCTCCTTCGAATTTTATACGCTTTCCTGTCACCGACTTAGGAAATTTTTGTGTATGTAACATGGTTGGTCTGTTAAGCTTTTTCCATGTCTGTAGGTTAATTATCGGAACCCGAGTCTAGTTGCAATTTTATCTTTTTATTTAAGATTACAAGTTCCACATATTTCCTTATGTTGGTATTGTCTTCGTCATGCATCCTAGTAGCTCTTATCCTACTAGTAGCTTTTCTGTTCCGACATTGGGATGCCTTGTGCTCCATTTTTCCACACACAAGACTGTTTTTATATTTAAAACGGCAATCCTTATTCCAGTGTAGTCCTCCACATTGATAACATGCAGATGGGGGGGATTATATTTGTTTCGATTCTCGTCATAATTTTCCTTATATGTTGTACTTTTTCCCTTATTATAGAATTTTTGTTTTCTTTCCGGGGAGGGTGAAGAACGTAAACTTTTGTTTAACTTACGTATATGTGATACTCCTGACTCCTCAATATCCTTCGAGTCTTTCTTTATATTCAGGCATTTTTGGTAATCTTCTGATAATTGTTGTAGTGTTAGTCCAGGTTCATTTTGTAGTTTTGAAAGTATTCTTTTGCGCATTTCACTATCTTTTGCTGAGACTAACCCTTGAACAAAGATGAGACACTTGAAATTGTCCGGTGTTAATTCTGCCAACTTGAAGTCGTCGCAATGTTTATTCACGATTGCGGCAAACGTGGAATAGTCCTCATTTTCGCCCATTACCAGGTTAAGACATTTCCACCTCTTGTGAAAAAGTGACGTTTTTGGACTGAACAGCTCTGTAAGACATGTAACTGCTTCGTCAAACGTTAATTCGTTCGTCTTTTATGGCAAAAAAGTATTACACAAATTGTGTTTATTCTTCAGTTCCTAATTTTCTGAGCAACAGACGTAGCTTCTTTGCTTCTGTCCAGTTTTGACAATCGATGTTAAAGATGTCTTCGTGGCGTCTAAAATAATCCCCGAAATTTTTATCCTCTTCTAGAGAGTATTTGAAAGTTTCTATCGTATTCCACACTGCGTTTTGGGAAAGTGTCGCCTGTTTTTCGATATTTTGTTGTTTGTTACCCGCTAGCTTTAATATTAGTCCCTGCTTTTTTAGCAATTGTTTTTGCCATTTTTCTTCCATTCTTTCCTGGAGTATAATTGTTGTTCATTTTGTTATTTTAAAAGTTCTACTAAAATATTTTAAAAATCCTCCATGATAAAAGTCTTTCGAAATACTCGCTTTTCCGTATTTTAGTCCTCGTAATACTTTTGTCGCCAAATTGTTGTGGACACTGGCAAAAAACGGCAAAGGAGACTTTTGTTTGTTTTTTCTCTGTGTGAGTTCGAATACCTCGTCGTCAATTTGTTGTGGACAACGAGGAAGAATTTTGTTTCGTTTTCCTTCCCGTGTGAGTTCGAATTCCTAGTTGCCAATTGGTTGTGAACAACGAGGGAGAATTTTCTTTCGATTTCCTTCCCGTGTGAGTTCGAATTCCTCGTCGCCAATTTGTTATGGATTCCGGGTGAATCCGATATCAATGAATAACAAACGCCAGAAATTCATAAGGAAAATAAATGTATTAACGTAATAATACAAACTGGTAATACGGGTTAGTAGATCCAGGAATGCGGGTTAGTAGCAATAATATATATACAGTCTTGGTATTGAAGTATCGCGGATGACTCTTTACTGACAAATAACAGCCCAAGACACGTGCTCGCTAACTGTGACTCTTGTGCTACCCTCCTCTATTACAGACTGTCCGGGTATTCACTGGTAGTATTATATGTATACCTCGGGTGAGTCCATTTGTGTGAACAGGGGAGACCCCTAAATATCAATGAAAATCACAGATGCAACACGCTTGATTGAACGCATAAAGAGTGAATCTGCTAAAATTGACGGCAATGTACAGTTATTACATCGAGTTCACGCGAATGTTGCAAAGCGCATCAACCTTTGCATCACAAATGATGGAAATCATATTGAAAATGTTATTTATTAATATTCCAATTCAATAAAATGTTGTTGAAAATTTAATTTCTTGAATATATGTATTTTTGCCCAGGTGTCCAGATTTTAGGGACACCCATTATAATCGTAGATAACAATTTCAATTCTTAACTTCTGGCTCGATGGTGCTTAATCCAATCAAGTCAAATGAAAGGTAACTTATCTCATTCACTAATCGAACCTTCCGCTTCAACCTTGACCTGAATAGATTGTGTTTGAGTGTGGAGAGGATGAAGCGTTCGATTTTCAATTTTATCAGAATTCTCTTACCCCAACTCAGGCCTCTTTGTTTTTCATAATTGGCGTCCCGTTTCAAAATTCCATCGAATCAACAACTTTCTTTAAAACTTCATATAAAAACCTATAGTTCGTGCTAGTGTATTCACCCACTGCCTGAACATCGTATTTTGCTTCTGGCTATTTAATGTAAACTTAATTAATAACACCTTGGATTTTAAGTGATCTGAACACGACATTCTTTCAAGTTATTCCCTGATTGAGTCACAGATTTTACAAGTATTTACTTATATCAGCATAGGAGAGAGAGAGAGAGAGAGAGAGAGAGAGAGAGAGAGAAGATTATTTATCTTCAAATATCTATGGCGGTGCGATATAGCGCGAAAAATGTATTCGGTTAACCGAGAACGAATTATGACCCGCTAGTTCATTCATAATTCGTTCTCGTTTCACTGCCTGAATGAACTTTGTAAAGGCATGGAACCACATTTCCTTGATCTGTATCTTGTAAGATCGCCCGCGGCGTGGTTGATCATTTAGGTTACAATCACCCTGACCAAATCTGCTAGAGCACTTTATGACCGTCTGAAGAGCTGGAGCAAGATTCAAATAAACATTCTGAAAGTATTTTTATTGCAGTTCCGACATTTAAACCTTTCCGAAATTCCTAGAACATAATATGGCGAAAATGCAACTTTTCACCCTCCATCTTTAAAGCATTTCTCTGTGAACAAAACAACTTTTAACAAAGTCTGATTCGCGATGGAACGATGGAAACTTTAAATCTAGAATACACAAGAAATCGGCGCCAAAACAAACGCCAGTGATAACTTGCGGTCATTTTATATTGACAATGAAAATCCGGCACGAATTTTTGCAATGATCTGATATTTTCTGCCAAAATATGTTGTCTGTATTTAAGGTTTTTATTTGACAACAGAGGTTTCGTAGAATATATTTTGCGGCACAAAAATGTTATTTTTTTCGGGTCGAGAAATTATCAACATTTCCTTGTAACTAATTCGAGTACCGATGGGTAGAAATGTTGATTACTCTACCGGAGCAAGTTATACCGAGTTATATAAATTCGATCAACATGTGAATGAACAATGTTGATTAATTGATTACTTGCACGAGTAAAACCGCCGACATACAGTCAAAAAATTAATTGAGCAGAAACACAAAAGACAGGTATGCATTTTTTCTATGAGATCAATTCAATTTAAACAGCGAGGTGATTTTAACAGAACTAAAAGTCCTACCATGATTTATTATTGGCAGTCACAATATTAACAACATAAGATACGCAGGTGACACCGTGTTTATGGCAGACATGAAAGAAACTTCAAGAACGCTTACAGAAGCGAGTAAAGGAAAGTGAGAAGAGAAGATTACACACCGATTATAAGAAGACAGAATGTGTGTCGCCCTTAGCACAAATAACAGCCCAAGACACGAGCTGCAAAAGCAAACAGGAATGTAACTATCTGGGAAGCCTTTTAATAGACGACAGAAATGTAACACCGAAATTTTCTAAAGGTTGAAAAGGAAACTTGAAATATGATAGATGTGGTCTTACAGAACGATGCTGAAAATACTATGTAGGGAGCATGTGAGCAAGGAGGAAGATTTAAGAAACACGTACACTTATACTTAATATAAGAGAGTGGGATTTGAAATTTCTGGGACACATGATAAGGCAAGAAAGTTTGGATAATTCGTCACTCGCAGGGCTCATTGAAGGGAAAAAGGAGTCAAACATTACGTAGATTTACGAAGGAGAGGAAGATGTCGAGTGGAGAGGCATGACCGTTCGAATCTAAAGGAATATAGAACACTATTGATTAATGTGCATTGTCTAATGACTGATCAAGATTATCAACAACACCGAATTCGAACCTTCTGATCCTGTGTCTCCCTTCTCTTCGCCAATAAAGTGTGGGAAAGTGAGAATTTGAGAGCAAGCTTTCTCCTATTACCTGTCAAGGCAGCAGCAAACACTTCTACCACTCTTGTCAGCCTTGACAGAGGTTAATTAGAATTACAGTCTTGTAGCAGATTGTGAGAAATCTGAGCTCTGGTTTGGGTTGGTATGAGTTGATTCCTTTATGAGATGTTTTGATTATCTAAACCCTGATCAGTTAATTATTATCGATCATTCCGGGCATGGTCAAAATCTACCAAGAGTGATTTGCACAAATTGTTCAGCTCAACAACTGACCCAAGTATTTGTAATGATGCATATACCGTAACTCCACGTGATAGGCGTGGGAATAAGAGGTCGGAAGATTCTGAACGTTTATAAAGCATCGATTGATTAGCGTCAATTTAGCGTCTCAGATCTCGTACAAAATTTGATTAATAACAAGAGATGGGTACCGGACAATTTCTCCTGAAATTAGAACTCTTTCTCCAAAGGCGGAATTCGTTTGTCTGGACATAGAAGCACAGAGTAAAAGAATTAGTAGATTTCAACCAGGTTTTCATTGTTTTCCAGTTACATTTTTACACGTCATTCGCTTATCACATTTCGCTGTGAAATTAGCGTTAAAATAGTTAAAGTAGTAGTTCTCAACATTTTTTTTTTAACCATGAACTATTTTTATACTTAATTTATTTTTGGTAGACCCCCATAACCATTCGATGAAAAAAAAATTTATTTAATTTTTTAATTAATGATAAGTTTAGGAATTGTATTATAGATATAGAAAATTTATATGATTTATTTTGAAGTAAAACTAATTTAATGAAAATAAACTTGTATTTAACAGCTACATTCTATGGAACAGTTATGCACATTAGAAAAATAACTATATTTTGTGTGGGCCTAAGTAATGTTGCATGCATCCCCCCCCCAATGACACTAATGGTAAGGGTAACGATGAGATTAACTGTTTCCTTATAAGGAAATATTTTACATTTATTGGCTGAACAGTTAGCATTACTGCCGCCTGAAATTTATAAAATGTTTTTTTCTTAAAATAGTTTTCCAGTAAAATAGATTACCAACTGTTTTTGTTCTTTCTAGTAGTGATGGGAGTTTCCTTCCTCTCCTTTTGTTTAAGGTAGTGTGGAAAGTCAACAGCTTGGTTATGTCATTATTTTCTCTTCGAGTTACATGTGCTGTTCATGTCTGTTGTTGATGCTGTTGGAAGTCTTCAAGTAATGAGTTATTTGATAAATTTCTTTGTGATTCTGCAGCGCCAACTCATGTCATCTGATTAAGAATAGTCTTCTTTAAGACTCACAAGATTCATTCGCTTGAAATAATTTTTAATCATTCATCTGAGAAATCTCTTGCATATAGTTGATAGTTTAGACTTTACTCAATATTCTGGATATCCATAAGAATGTCTGGATGTGATGAAGCTATTTACAAACACGTCGCGAGTTCTTAGATTAATATTATGGTTTTGTAACATCTTCACCACAAGATGTTACAAAACTATAATATTAATCTGACAAAAATAACTTAGCTCAGCCTATTCTTTGTTCATTTTTATCCACATATTCCTCATCTTAATTATCACATGGTTACACAGAAATAAATGCGTTGTATCGCCCCTCGACTTCTTTACCCCGTATTGTTAGTTTAACATGTTGTGGCAACAGAAACCCTTTAATTATCTGAATTCTGAAGCCCTTTACATTAAACGACCAGCCTCACTTCATCGACTACAGTCGAGAATATATAATCCATAAATCTGCACCATAGTTAACTGTAAATTCCATAATCTTTACTTTTTAAATCATTTCACCCCAAGCAAGGCGATAACACCACTAAGACGCGAGGAAAAGGACGATAAAAGAACAGGATTCAAAAAGATAGAAGATAGCGAGTGACGTTGAATTTAAATTTTTGCAAAATCTTTCAGTAATAATTGTTAACACATCGGCGGATTGCCCAGAGAAGTGAAAGCCATATTGTTTGTTTGAATGAAAGCCGTGCGAGCTGGAGTGTTGAACAATTCGAAAGTGATTACTGTAGAGAACCTGACCCGTCAAGACTACATGTTGTTCCACTTCAAAGTTATCTTTCACCTAGACTAGCTGCTAACCACGGCAATAGAACCAAATCTACTCTACTATTTATATAATGAACTCGTCCGGAATTGGAACACGGACAGACGATTTTTCGTTCCGAGTCGCTTACCTGTACACCCTACATTTAAACTTTGAAGTTTGAAATAAAAATATATTTTCCTGCTACTACAATGGAATCACGTGGGTAAAACATGACTTCACAGTTTCAAGGTAAATGAATATCTTATGAATACCTTAATCGAAACAAATTACATTGCATTGTTTCTTACCTAAAATTAAAGATACGTTCATTTCAAACCTTTCAAACATTAGATTCTTAGTAACACTGGCTATTTCACAGGTTTCTGTCATCTTTCTTTGAAAATGACCAACGATGTCGTATAAACTCGGAGCATAAAACATAATTACGTCCGTTTGCATTTGCATTGTTCGCTCTGAGAGCATTCTGGTCATAATGATCGCAACCCTTCTCCAAGTCTTTTAACGAAGCCTTACTGTCCTTGTCCTTTTTCCGATCTAATTCTGCCACGCAAACTATTCATCAAAATCCGAATGATAAGCTTGTGTGGCTCATTAAGCGGATTGTCCAATGGAGCTCGCATTTATTTGCATTTGGCGTCTGAGGCAACGTTACAAAGATGGATCTACTAAGGTCTTTCGATATGTCGCCACTGTCGTATATTTCATTTATTATTTTCGTAATCATGTTGATCTCAAAGTCGTCTAAGGCTGGTAGCATCCATATTAAAATACCATATGGTCCTGTTGTTTTGTTCCTGTTCATCTTGGGCAACGCCGAACTTAACTGAAACTTTAATATTTCAGATTCTTCCATGTTTTTATGTTTTGTACGCTTCCCATATTTGTCCTGGAACGGTTCGCCGATGTATTCGTTCGATCTATTCTGTATCTATTATGTGTCTTTCGATCCAATGCTCCCTGTCGAGGAACACGTCTTCCGTCCTGTTATTTCTTTTATCCTTCTGTGCATGCCTGTCGTATCTATGATACTCAGTTTTTCTAACCCTGCATGCTTTTCATCGAGCCATTCATCTTTTTCCTGTCTACATTTGTTCTTAATATTCTATATTCTTCGTATTATTTGCTGTCTTTCTTTCATCATCTCCAAAATTTCTTATCATTCACTTCTTTTTTTTCTGGTTTCTCTTTCCTTGTGATGATCTTATTTACCGATGGGACTAGAGCTTACCTTACTTAGCTTACTTTGTCACTCGTATGCATTTCGATCCTCGTTGCTTAACTTATACATGAATCTTAGGCTTCCTCACTGGGTGCCCCGTACATCGGCCTCGTGCCACATCTAAGCCGGGCTTAGAAAATCACTATCTTGGGCACCTCGAGGCCGTGTAATGGTTAGCAAGCTTGTCTCGCTAGAACAGTTACAACTGAGTAGTGAGTTCGATCCTCACTGGGTGCCCCATACTTTCGGTCTTGTGCCATATCCGAGTTACGCTTGGAAAATCGCTACATGAATCTTAGCTTTATAAGTATTTCAATGTTGATCAATTGCTTTTGTCAGTTCATTCTCACAAGCCAATGATAGTGGATCGAGTCTTTCTTGTTGGTTTGATCTTTTAACATGACCCCAATATATACTAAGCTGAGAAAGCATTTATGTGTATATAGATTAACTGTTTGGAATTGAATTCACTTGTAGAAAAAAAGCCCAAATACTACAGTCGTCAACTTCACATTACTCAAAATCCTATTAATATAATCATTGTTAAAATGTCTCCACCCTCATATTTCCGATAACTCACCCATGTGACGCTTTCAAAATGGTGACCTTTTACGCGAAAACTATCCAAGAGGAAATTTCATTCAACTTTTCCTCTGCATATTTTTACAACCCGTTTCCCACTGAAAATAACAGCTCACGCCATCTGTCGGTCTTGTTCACTGGTTTAATTGGTTAAGTTCAGTATCACGTGCCACTGGGAAGAGATCATTATAGAAGAATCCCGTGTCTGTCGGTCAGAAATGGTTTGGCACTGCTGAGCTGTTGTAATATTTTGCTCTCTCCTTTGAAATGAGCAGCAGCCAGGAAATTAATTCTGCGATCGATTCGTGCCTTCCACTTCGGGCCGCGGTTAATTGGTGAGTTGTACATTTATTAAAAGGTAATTATTAATAGAGAATAAACGTTTGTTGAAAATAAGTGAACAAGAAATAAAATGCATGAAAAATAAAAAAATAAAAAGTTATAGCGAAACTGACATGGGCATTGCACTATAGAATAGCAATAACAATCTTGAATCGCCGAATATTACTACTTGAATGAGTGAATATCCTTACATCAGACTTGTATCAACTAAGTCAGCACCATGTAGAGTGGCTGTTAGTAAGCTAGTTTCGCCAGTCATTAAAAGTAAAAAAACAAAACAAAAAAAAAAAACTAAAGCAAACTCACTATATATAATCCAGGTGCCTTAAAAAAAAAGTAATAAGCTAATTTCAAAGAACAGTTACTACCGAGTGAATTTAGTCTTTGAACTTTGTGACAGACATAACTTAGCATTTATAATTACGGTGTCATAGTAAGCTAGTCACACTGAATATTAGTATTGTAATTGGTTTAACTCTCAATGAGTACCCTATAGTTGTGGTCTTGTGTCAGTTTAGGCTAATTAATCAAATACCCTTAAAAAGACCGACTTGGCGCTTATAGTAACTCGACTGAAGTGACGTAAGGAGGGGGGCAAATGTGTGGCAGACTAAGCTAAGTTTAGTAAATAACTTATGAAATTGACAGACTGATAAATATAAAAATGGCTGTGTGTGTTTGTGTGTGTGTCAGTGTGCGTGATAAAGAGAGATAAAGAGAGAGAGAGAGAGAAGCTTAAAAAGAATGACAGACGGATGGATAGAAAGCTTGATAGAACGACAGACAAAAAAGCATAAATAGAAAACTAGACTGATAGCAAGATAGAAATATAGCAAGATAGAAGTCTTGACAGAAAGAAACAGAGATAGATATAACGACTAATATAAACACAGTAACCCTGTACATTTTACTGGGTGAACAAAAATAAAGATACATAAAAGAAAAAAGAATGCCGGAGACATAGATAGATAGATAGATAGATAGATAGATACACACACATTATATATATATATATATATATATATATATATATATATATATATATATATATATATATAGTGAGAGAGAGAGAGAGAGAGAGAGAGAGAGAGAGAGAGAGAGAAAACGTGTTAAAGTTTTCTGCCGACATAAAGAGGAAAGATTATGCTGAAGGAATTGCTAGGTATCCGGTACGAAATGTTGTTTCACTGTCTCGTGCTAGACAATATTTTTTTCGTCAGAATCTATTTCACATATTTATAAGTCTACCATTCGTCCATGCATTGGATATTGCTATCATCTGGTCTGGTGCTTCTGTATTTAGAGATTCTTCATAAAATACAGAGAAGAATCTGCAATGTCATTGGTCCTGACCTAGCATCTCGGCTTCAGTCCAAGTTTAAGGCCCTTTTTATTCTTTTTCCTATAAATATTTGTTTTTATTCGCTTTTTTTTTATTCGCTTTCCTATAAATATTTTTAATGGTAATTGTTCTGATGAGATTTCCTCTTTCGTGCCTAGATTTATGAATTTAAGCACCGTTCACGATTGGGAGAAACGTCTAATCATTTTACAGATGAAATGACTAAATATAACCGCAAGTTCTATGCCAACAGTTTATTCTCTCGGACGTTTCGCTTTTTAAACTCTTCAGTCAACTATGATCGTAAAATGGCCGGTACAGTGCATACTACGCAGGAAGGCTCGTCAAGGTTGGAGCCCCAAAAGTGCTAGTTTCAGCAGCGTTTTTTTATTTCATAGTTTTTGCTTTTTCTACCTAAGTTATATTGTCAATCATGAACTATAATAATCAACAGGACCGGTGCTTACTACCCCGAACCTCTCAACCGTGTGGGGGCCCCATGCTTACTGGGGAGGCGGGGCAGAAGTGCTAATTTCAGTAGCGCTTTTTTTATTGTAATTTTCTTTCTGAACAGTTCTTTTAAAACAGTTAAGAGGCTAATATATCTCGGTAAAATCAGTTTTTATTCCGAGATCATCCACTAAGGAGGCTGACTTTCTTTTTTTTTTTTACTAATAGTAATACTAACCTAGGTACCTCCATGAGATTGCTAAAAAAGATCATAGCATGAATAAAAAGGACCTTAAACTTGATGAAAATATTTTTTTATTGTCTAATGATTTAGCGAAGGCATGAATCCGTGTTTCCCAGTAGGCCAGGTCAGTAACATCATTGTCCTGGGTATGATCGGGAGATTGAACTTATTAAGGAGTGTGGAACCACCTCTTAGGTGCCGTTGCTCTGAGCTCTATCCTGACCTTGGATGGTAGCACCTGTTAGGACCACAGCTATGGACAAACAGTTAACCGCCAAACTGGAGTCAAACACTATGAAGGTATAAAAGTACATTTTTATAGTGAAAATACCAGCAATGCATTTTCATAATAAAAACATACAGCAATACATTTTTGTAAAAGAAATTACTAATGCTCGCAAGAAAATTAAATTTCAGCATTAAATGACCAATACGGAGTTGATATGCCGCTAAAAAAACAAGCAAACAGTAACATCAAGTAATATCCCATTGAACAGAGAAAGGCGATGAAATACATCTCATTATACTCCACCTACTCATTCAAGGAATAGTTTGAGTTTTAATGAAAGTAATAAAATATTATGGACGAGCGTTAGACAGGGTGGCATCTTTCATTTACTGAGAACAGTGCAAATGGTTTGGCTCAGCAGAAATCAGAGACTGTTCTGCAAAACGAAAATCACAAGATACTTTCTGATTCCAACCAATCTGTACAAATAGGAACTGATAATGGTGAATAAAGTGAAAGAAAAAATCTGCCAGATCGTGGCCGTGGTTGTGCCGTAAGTGAACGTGAAGTAAATTGAGAAATTAGACAAATATCAGCTGAGAAAGATACGGAATATTGTTATAATGCTCGAATCAACTCGTAGTTCTGGTTAATAATACTCCAAAGTACACCAGAGTAGTGAAGGAACTGTTTAATCACGTGGATTAATATTACAATGATAGCGAATTTCGTTGTTATTGCGTCACACTTTGCGACGACTTTCATAGTCAATATGAAGAGTCCCATGTTCAACACTTCAGTGTAGCGAATGGCGGTCATCTTTCTCCACAACATTTATGACGGTCAGAACTGCACCCCAAATAGTAGGTGCACCTGGAAATGTGCAAAAAATGGAATTGACAGTGTGTGAATTAGAATTTCGAATTGATTTAAGATTGTCCAGTCTATAGTGTTGCTGTCACAATACTCAGCAATGACCACAGGAATGTGGTGTTTTCAGGCAAATACATGAATTATTATTATTAATAATAATAATAACAATAATAATAATAATGGTGAAGCTCCTCATCGAATACTAAATTATTTGGGAGTTATATAAAGAACATTCTTCAGATTTGAATGAGATTTATTCGAACAACAATGATGTCGGTGATATTTATATAAGTTGAAGATAGAATAATTTCAAAGTTTTGCCTTGGAAATCTGTTGCATAATATAAGCAGAGGAAATATAAAATGCAAAATAAATGCCTTTGGCGCGATAAATGGTTCGAAGAGTCCAGCATGTTACTTCCACGATCCAGTAATTCATGGTATAATTTGACGTACGTACGGCATTATCCTTTAACAGAAAATCCTTCCTGTCAACTATAAAGCTAACACTATTTTTTCACACATCTCTATGGAGAGTAGGGATTCTTTTCATGCTAAACCATTACGAATGATTTGGTTGTTAGAGAAGCGAGAAGCAAAAATTTATTGTGTTGATAATAACAATCTCTACACAGACTTTGCCCAAATTCATCCGGAAGCCAACGCACTTGTGGAAAACACATAATTTAGTGGCAGTTGCAGCAAAGATTTCCTCTACCCACGAATGGACACAAGCAACCCCATAATGAGTTGTTGCTATTGATTTCGATTTGGACCTTCTTCTTTGGCACACAAAGAACACGACCAAAGAAAAGGAAAATCGATTTGAACAAAGAAAATATCCGACCAGTTTGCTCCGGTTCAGCAAAGAAAATATTACGTAAGAAATGCGTACAGACGGCTTTGTTATCTAATGGCCACTCACAAAGCCTGAAAAGGTGATAAAGTTACAGGCCAACTATTCTGGGGTGGATGATGTGTCGGATCTGCTAAAGAATTGTCTTTTTCTCTCGCTGATATTAGTTGAAACATGGTTTACTCCAATTTCAAGTCCATTCTCATTCCTTCCCTCTCCCCTTTTATCGCTTCTACACAGCTTTCATAAACAAAGTTCTCTCTCTCTCTCTCTCTGTCTCTCTGTCTCTCTCTCTCTCTCTCTCTCTCTCTATATATATATATATATATATATATATATATATATAATTTCAAAACCAACCCTGTATGCAGACTCATAAACCCAGCCAAAAGCGAACTAGGTAAAATAAGTAAAACGATACTAGAAAGAATTAATTCTGAACTTAGGAAGAAGTTAGGAGTAAACCAGTGGAAAAACACAAAAGCAACTATTGACTGGTTCCACAGCATAAATAACAAACAAAATTGCCAATTCCTACAATTAGACATAAAAGAATTTTACCCATCCATAACAGAACGCATGTTAGATAAGGCCATCAACTTAGCTCAGGAACAAATAATAACAAAACCAAACGAAATCGACATCATTAAGCACTCCCGTAAATCATTACTATTTCACAATGAAGAAGCATGGATAAAGAAAGATGGGATATTTGACACAAAATGGGAAGCTTTGACGGTGCTAGGGCATGCGAAATCTTAGGTATTTACTTACTACACGAAATAAGCAAAATAATAGATAGAAATGACTCTACAGGGACGACGCACACATAATCTTAAGAAACTGTAACAAACAAAACACAGACAAAACTAGAAAAGCAATAATAAAGATTTTAAAAAATAACGGATTCGACATAGATATAAAAAGTAACCTAAACGAAGTAGATTTTCTAGATGTTACCTTCAACCTAAGAAAAGGCACATACAAACCATACAGAAAACCCAATGATAAACCACTCTATATACACACATCTTCCAACCACCCGCCTTCTATAATCAAACAGATACCAAAATCGATTAACCGTAGGCTTTCCGACAATTACTTCAATGAATCTATATTTAACAAAGCTAAGAAAGAATAGGAAACAGCCCTAAAAGATATCGGATTCCCAGCAACACTCACATACTCACCACAGAACACAAAAAAGGCCAACAGGAAAAGAAATATAATATGGTTCAACCCACAGTACAGCAAAAACGTAAAAACAAACATAGGAAAAATATTCTTCAAACTCTTACACAAACACTTCCCGAAATCAAGCACCCTACACAAAATATTCAACAAAACAGTAAAAATCAGCTACAATTGCACCGAGAACATGGCAAAAATAATAAAAAAGCACAACAGGAAAATTATCAACAAACCAAACGAACAAATTAAACCCACGTGCAACTGCAGAATAAAGAACGAATGTCCCTTAAACGGTAATTGTTTACAAAACAACGTAATATACCAAGCCACGATAAAATCACCAGATAATGAAGAAAAAGTATACATAGGAGTAACTGAAAGATCCTGGAAACAAAGAAATTATGTACACAAAACATCTTTCACAAATAGTAAATATACGAACAGCACAATGCTTTCTAAGTATATCTGGGAAATTAAAAACAAAACGCAGACGACACCAAAAATATCTATATAGCCTACAACAACCAATCAAAAACTTGCAAACTTTGCTTGGAGGAAAAAATAGCTATCATTACCTTCCCAGACCCAAATAAATTATTAAATAAAAGATACGAGCTCATCTCAAAATGCAGACATGAAAACAAATTTTTAATTCGTTACTTAAAAATCGAAAACGGAAAAAAAATAAACAAAATGACAATAAAATAATCAAAATAAATTAATCTAAACAAATTACCAAATCACACCTGTTAGAATAGACGAAATAGAATAAAAAATGAGAAACAAAATCAATAAATAAACTAAATAATAAACAAATTAGCAAACTATTATGACGAAAATATTAGTTAGACTATAAAAATTAAACCAAAATTCGGACGAAAAAATAGCTATAACTGTTATATAACGATAAAAAATGAAAAAAAAAATAATATACTACGTTACTTAAAAATTGAAAACCAAAAAGAGGAAATATACAGTATAACAAATAAATAATAACAATTAAAATAAATTGATCTAAATACATCCAAATATATAAATAAACTAACAACCGATACCGATAAACTAGACGTTAGAAAAAACAAATAAAGATAATCAATCCAAATAAATACATGAAGTAATAAACAAATTAAAAACTGTTCCCGCCAAAATAATAGTTAGAACAAACTACAACAATCAACCCCAAAATTGAACAAATAGCTTTAATTATCTTCCCAAACAAAAACAGAACTATTAAATAAGCTATATAAACAAATTTTTACTACATTAGTAAAAACACTGATCAAAATAAAAATAAATAAATAAATATATAAGATAAGAAATAAATATAAAAATAAAAATAAAAATAAATAAAAACAAGCAAAATAATTTAACCCAAATAAATAAAGAAATAAACGACTTCCGGTAAAATAACCGCCAAAATAGACTACCCACAATGCACCACTGACCCGTATATATAAATAGCCGAGAAAAATAACAGCACTCGTGGCCTGACGATTGCATCTAGCATGAAACAGACTGTCGCCTCTAAGTGTTGACTTGCATGTTCACTTTATATATATATATATATATATATATATATATATATATATATATATATATATATATATATATATATATATATTCCTATAACTCTAGATACATATATACAACAATCCAAACATTCAGTTAAGAATAAAAATTAAATCATCCTTGATAATGACTAAAAGTATGGCCGAAAGCGCTCGGACAATTTCTACGTAATTTACGTCCTGGAAAGAAGATAATTATAAGAACAGATAAAAAATGAAATAAAAAAACCTAACCGAAACTTGAATAAAAGCGGGATTGCTGCCCAAATACACAATTATATATATATGCATATATTATCATACGGAAACAGACTGTTTCGTTTTTTCACAGTTCATCAGTATGGCTAAATATCTGATTGCCTCAAACCGGGATCGAATCCCGACTGATTTGGTATTAGTCAGAGACTCTAACCCTAAGCAATTGGTGCACAGCAGGGATGAGACGTATTTATTTTTAGATACACACGCCAGTGACTCGGAGAACTCGATTCATCTTAACGAAGTGTCTTGCATCAGCAGCAGTAATAGTGACTGTTTACTTCTCTCATATATATATTTGTTGTATAAGAGATAGTGTCATTGCCGACACTGAGGTTTGAATAATATATATATATATATATATATATATATATATATATATATATATATATATATATATGTATATATATGGCTTGAAGATTGCGGTTATGCATGAAACAAACTGTTGCTACTGGTTGTTGACATCAATTAGCACTTTTATATTTACATACGCTTTATCCTTGATATCGAGCAGTTTAACAATTAAACATAGCATACCTTAAAACTATATTTACATCATATGATGATGATAGACTCTCTTGTCGATTTCAATGTCTAGGGATCCAACAACCTCATTCAATTGTTATGTTTTTGTGTCGTCTGTGACACCTCAGTCCCGCTAGTGACCTGCATACAAGTCCACATATTGTGCAACAGCGAGGATCTCGGGACATAGCCAGAGGAATATTTCCTGGTGCTTTTCGCCGTCGTCTTTCGTCTCTTAGCTGGTCAATACGATTGATTTGAAAATTTCTGATAGCATTCGCTCGAAATTAGTATGAGGCACATTTACAGCTGAGAGGTTACTCTTTAGCTTATCTTTATATCTTTATCTGAGCCACGGCCGTCCAACACTCCTTTGTCCAATGTCAAAGCTGACTCAACTTGTGGACCTTAGATATTGTGCTGTCACTCATCCTTGCAACATGGCCAGTTGTGAGTGCACCAGGAAAGTTTCAGTTCCACCAATGTTACATTTTGCGAGAAGATCAGTAATGGACACCCTATCATCAGAAGTATACCCACAGATCGCGCGAAGATAACTTTTGTACCATATATATATATATATATATATATATATATATATATATATATATATTCTAGCTGAATGTGAGATTTCCTTTCAAACTTTAGGGAACCAACAGTTTAAGCCTCGGCTGAAAATGATTTCGGCAAATTATGGTACAAGGTGTGCAGACATTTCATTTGTAGTTATAGGAACACATTAGATTTTAGCAGACATACGCGAAATGGAATTGAAAGACTAAAACACTACATATTCAGAAGTTTTCTCCTTAACTCCAAATGAACTATTTTTAAAGGATATTCTTAAAAATGCCTTAGGAAAAGGCATGGATCCCCTTTCATCCAGCTTATGGCTTAAATAAGAGGTTAAACTGGGCATATTTTTTCTAAGTTGCAGTCAGACTAGGAGAATAAAAATGAATTTAGATCCCGACAACCTTGTGTGCATCTTTGGGCGGAGGTAATGCGAAGGAATAATTCCTGTAAGAACCAGTAGAAGAGTATCCAAGGATGTTAGATGGCGTACTGCAAATCTTGCAGTTGCTCTGGTTGAAAACTTCTTTGGCCTACACTTTTATTTGCTCAAGTTCGTAGCTCTCTGCGCTACACCATCGTCTCCTGAGATGGACTAATGCAACTAGATCAATATTCTAGCCGAACAACTATTTACGCTGGATAAGAGTTTACGGTATGAAGTCGATTATTCTGACAGTAAAACTTCTATAGTCCTGAAAGGTAGTCCCACGTGATTTCTTATATCAACATAAAAGAAAGGAAATTCGCATGCAATTTTTGCTGCACTGTTTGAATTGTAGATTACTAACTGAAGTAACCTTCTCGTAAGAGGTCAAAATCGGGATGGAAGCTAATTATAATCACACTAGTCATGAGTGCTCGTCTTGTTAGAAAAATATGCGCCTTCCGAATTTCTCGAATATTCAGGCCTATAGTTGTAAATAAATAAATATAGTGTTTAATAAATAAAAACAGAGCATCTATTCAAATGTGAGCATACGCTTAAAATAACATCTCAACAAATAAAATTAGAATGTGTCGGATTTAATGCATTTCCTATATATATATATATATATATATATATATATAAATAAATAAAAATGCCACAAGGTCCCAAAATGACACTCCGCAGGCTTTGAATTTAGAGTTGTCCTTCTCCTAGACCGGTTGTCACCCAAGGTTATAAAATCCATTCTGTCGTGCTAGCTGGGGGGGGGGATAAAGTTATACCTTTCCCAAAGTTATTAGCACTTAAGTGAATGTAATAAATACGACTGAAATTCGAACTCGGTTCTCCGATTCTTCAATCCGAACCGCTAACCATTATCCTACTCTTTACCAGTTCTCCGTATTTGGCATTTCCAAATAGTGCAGTTGGTTCTGCACAAGCCTTCACCACTATAATCAAATGATATGTGCAGCTAGTCTGCTTGTTGATTCTAAAAACTGAGCTGTTTGACCGTCATACGTCGAAAACGACGAGAGAGTCCGTTATACATTATTACTAATGATTGTGAAGCTCTTTCAAGCCGAGTGGTTAAAGCATACACTGGCTTCTCCTGTAAAGAGGGGCGCAGGTTCGAATCTTACAGGAGTGCACATTTTCTTTAATAAGTTTTCTCGAGTGTGAGGGTGGTTGACGAAATAAATGCTGCTTAAATTTTAAAATAAAACGGAGCGTTTACTCACATACTGGTATCCATATTTATAATGGGAGAGGTTTCAGTATCAGAGCGTTTATAGATATAGACAGTATAAACATATTAATAAATGCAGAAACAGGAATCAACACTGCATGGTGACTGTCAGTTACATACCTCAATACGATCTTCCGAACAATTCTAAACAGCATATTGATGCGTTTGATCTCGGTAACGTTACAACTTTTTCTTTTTTATCTCATTATACCTATTTTGATTTCGCTGTACGAGATATGAGCCAATTCAAATATCCTGCCTCGATTATCAGCGAAGAGGGCTCGAGAATAGACATTATTTTCAGACCAGCAGCAAACGTGTCAATTGTCACAAAATAAGAAAGTCAACTACTTCCTGAAAACAACGATCAGACTGTTGTGCGCATTGGTCTTTCTCAATCTTTCTGTGCGCCAACGAATCTTGGACATTAACAGCAAGATAGCAACGAAGAATCCAAGCATTACCAATGAGATGCTACAGAATTATCCATTGCATCTCCTACGATTGCATCACAAGTGACGGAGTGCGAGACACTATCAATCCAGAAACAGGCCATTGGGAAAATATCATATGCCCCACCATGAAGAGAAAGTTGAAATGGTATGGACATGTCATGAGAGCCAACACTTCCTTTCCACTGCCATCTTAGAAAATACCGCTTTAAGAAAAAGAAGAGGCAATTAGTGGTTAAAATGAGCTTCAAACGTCACTGAGTGTACTGGAAGATCATCCACAGAGATTTAGACATTAGTACGCAACTGAGAAATGTTGCACGGAGACCATACGACCTTTCTTGTAACACGAAACTGATGATGATGATGATGATGATGATGATGATGATGATGATGATGATGATTCAATGATTTTTTAATCTTGCCCCCTGACTTCAATGTTACTTCACCTCTTTCCCCTTTAGCATTATTCATTTAATGTAATAATAAACAAGACATTCCCGGTGGCAGCAAAACCATAGTGGAATTTTATGTATTCAATATGTACAAAATCTGACAAATCCATGTATAATGCAAAGTCGGACAAGTAATGCAAACCCATAATGTTTTTACTGTGGGGAAAAATTGTGAATGATTTTACTTGCATTGGTAATCAGGAAGAAAAGGTTTGTCCGTGGTCAGGAAGCGTAACTAAAAAATAAAACAAAATGCGAATGGCTGTTTAAGTAAATCGATAAGCATCAATAAATTCGCTAAACCTCAGCAGTTGTTCTTATTTTCAAAGCTGGAAACATAAATTGATTTTATAAACAGAACCCATTTTAGATATTCATAATTTATTTTACTAAAAATATATTGGTGCAACTTTAGGCAATTAGTTGTTCTCTTGTGCATTGGAGGGAAGGTAGTAAAAGAAAGCGAGAAGAAAAGGACTAAGCAACAACTGTAAGAAGATAGAATGTCTGGTTGTCAACAGATGAAACAACCGAAACTGCAAACTAAGAACTGGAGACTCCAAAATCAAGCAAGTAGAAAAATTCAAATATCTACGAAGTGTTTGAACAGAGGACAGAAAATGCTTCAGCAAAATCCAAAGGCGCATTGAAATAGCAAAAGACATCTTCGGTAAGATAGGCAGAGTATTAAGAATGAGGAAGATTTCGCTAAAAAGGATGAAAAGAGTACTGAAATGTTAATTTGGTCCTATAATTAACGTATTATCGATATTACATTATTAATATAATATCGATCCTCCTGGCAGCGAATGTTGGGCAAACTAATCACAAAAGGAATCAGAAAGAGATAGTTGAAATTCTTAGGGATCAGAACAAGGAAAATATATACACTCACATGGCATATTGAAGGCAAGAGAGAGAAGACATCAGCAAGTAACCTATCTAACAAGCTTAGGTAGGTCAGCAGAACAGAGATTAGGAGAGATAGTAAACGGACAAAGCTTACTAATGCCTACAAATGACCGGAAGTTGTGGACAGCCATGATCTCCCGCTTCCTAAAGAGACACGGCATATTGAAAATGAAATACAATCTATTAAAAAACAAACAAGAAAGATATTTTAAGTAGTCAGGAATTATTCTTACCAGTAATCAATAATCAGTTATCAGTAATTAGGAATTATTGTTAACCCGAGTTATAATATATACTAAAGAATTAGCTTCAGGAAGTTTCACCATTTAATCTCTTTGCTCTTCATTGGAAACTAGAGAAACGAAGTGTCGGGACAAACCTTATTGACAGAAAAGAGCTATTATTGGTATAAATGTGTAAATAAATCGATAAGCGTAACTAAATTTGTTAATTTTTAGCAGTCGTTCTTCGAAACTGGCAAGGAAAATTGATTTTTTTAACCGGAACACATTGAGAAAGAGGAAATAAAAATGAATGAAAGTAGTGACATTTGACTCGAATTCGAGAAACAATGCTTTATTCAGGGCGTGGATTTAGACTGACAATATTCAATAGGTTGAGTCATAAGTAATTTCCGTTTCTTTGCGAATCAATTATAACAACAAATCCATCATTCTAATTACTAATCATACGTGGCAGTTAAGAATAAATTTACAATACACTGCCATGTGTGGCTGCGTACACAATGGATTAAAAGAAAATGTTCTTTTCCATGACAATGCAAGCCTGCATAAAAGCAAAATTAAAACCGGAAAGGAAATTTGAAACTCAGTTCGTCCGTTCTACTGCACCCGCCATATTAACTTGATTTTGCGCCAACCGATTATTGCCTTTCCGATAACTGCCAAATGCTTTGCCCAGGAAAATTTCTGTAATGAAAAAAATGTTGGATGCAAGTGAGGTCAGTGGCATTAGAATTATTAAGTCTCCTGAAACGTTGGCCATTGAAGTTTCACAACACAAAGATATTTCCAGGCGGGTCTACAGAGAAGGCCTTATCTATAATATCATACATTTTATTTAGCATGCAACAGTCATGAGAGGAAAGGGAACGACAAAGAAATAACTGAATTTAGTTTTGAATATCGGAGGCATGTGTAAGAATAATTCGGAGACTCAAGAGAGAGTTCTCTCGCTAATGGGAGATGTTCCCGAGCACCGACACCATGTGGGCAATAGAGTCCCTCTGAACGAGAGGAGAATAGCCAGAAAAATAGAATTCAGTGGAAGAGATTAATGAATTCAGATTAGTTTCACAAAGAGATAAGATGCCTGGGGGGGTGTTCCGAGAGGAACGATGCCACACTGCAAAAATTGGTATGAATATCATGAATGTTGGAGAAAGGATTGAGGTGTTTTTTGGCAAGTTGGTCTAGTTTTATTTGGTTTATTGTTTTTGATCATGGCATGATATGAAGGTGGAATAGGCAAAGGAGAATAGTAACTGCTGGTCATCTAAGATAATATGAGCTGGCTGGAAAATGGCACAGATTGCAGCATAGTTTGCCCACTGGAATGCATACAGGGACAACTTTCCATGCTCGAAATTGCAATGTAAGAATCTCGATATTATGAATAGAGCATTCTATTTGACGATACCCAAGAATTCGGGCTCCTAACTACCAGTCGGGATAAAGCAACCAGAAAACTACCAATCCGGTATGAAAAGTCGTAGTCACCATCCAAATCACCAAAATTAAAGCCACCCTTATTAAGACCCCAGAAGAAAGAAACCAGAGGCCCCATGTTAAAGAGGGAAAAAGTGATAAATCTCTACTCCTATTGAAAAGGAGTGGAAGGGGTATGGTCCAGGCGATATATAGATCTATCTACACATATTAAAAAAAGGTAAAGAAAAATGAATGGATTAGACCTAGAATATTGGCGAGGAGCCGTAGATATTTAAAGTAGACAGTGTTACGTTACGAATTAACTTAAGACGGTCCTTCCTCTTTCCATTATCGTCTCTCCCCATCACTTAGAGAAGGAAATTTAAGAGCGGTGTTGTCGAGTGGAGGATTATCTGCAAGTACATACGTTATGGTAGGTTACTTAGGAGACTAACAGTATATAATTTATTAAGTTTTAACTTAGTAGTCGAAATATCCCCTACCAGTTAAGTGGGAGGGATTAAATGTACTCTTTATCATATAAGGATTTTGTCTTAAGGAGAGAGAGAGAGAGAGAGAGAGAGAGAGAGAGAGAGAGAGAGAGAGAGAGAGAGAAACCCAGGCTCCCACCAAGGCTAATCAAGAAAGCTATTACTTGGATAAAATATAAAAGATAGGATAGCTTACAAGAATCCCTCTCTTATGGGAGAGATAACCTTCCCTACCATTAGTATGTGGAGAAATCAGTTGATAAATTTTTTCTATCTCTTCCTTTGTATTTTTGGTACCGCGGTGGGCTGCAATGTTAACCTATCCCATGCGAAACGAAATGATTTTTGGGGGCCAAAATTAGCAGAAGAACAATTACAAAGTGGACAATGAAGTGAAACCACGATCATCTCCTTGGTTGTCACCCTGCCTGCTAATCCGCTATAATCTCACAGAAATCAGTTCTTCCGTCTATACCAGGGAGGTAGGTTCGTTTATAACAGGCGTTTCGTTTTTATTACGCGTAATGAGTAAAAGTGTGTCCTCAAAGAAGTAAAGTCGCTATTTACTGTTAGAATGAGACAACATATATCCTCTCACAAGTTTGGTTTTATAGATTGCTAGCGGCTCTGCATGACTGCTTAACAATATAAAATCCGTAATCTTTCATCTCTTCAATCAATTTGAATTATTGCCCTCTACTGCAGATAAAAAAAGAGTACTTTGCTCGGAAGTTCACTTTCAGCTCCACTCTCGATTCATCTGGACTACAGGTTCTACTGAGTGATATACACATAACCCTGTCTTTAGTTTCTGATATCATTTCTAAATTAAATCCCTACAATGTATGCGGATGAGATGAGATCAGTGCAGTTATCCTAAAGAAATGTTCTCCTGATCTCTCCATACTTTACTTTTCTGGCCCCTCAAATTATCGCTCTGTTAGGTTCTTATCTCTTTTCGACAAAAGTACACGAGGCTCCAATCAATGTCAAATTGGTTACACATCTTACTCAGCACAGCCGTCTTTTGGCTTCCGTTTCGTCAGGTCTATCACCGAATTTGTCTATCAAGCTGTAGATAAGAATAGCGAAAATCGAGCTGTATCTCAAAGGCGTTCGACAGGTCTTCTCCTCAAGCTCAAGGGCTACGGTGTCACGGGTCGAATATTTGGCACAATCCATTCTTTTCTAACACATCCGATAATGACGATCGTGCTGAACAGACACATTTCCAGATCATTTCATACTAACGCAGGGATCGCAGGGATCGTCTATTCTTGGATCGATTCTGTTTCTGGTTTTCATCAATGATCTCCCCGATATCATCAGTTCCGAATTAGATATTTGTACTCATGACACGATCTTATAGAATCCATCTTGCACATTTATAAATCTTCCATTCGTTCGTGCATAGGTTGGTTGATTTTGTTTAACGCCATATCAACCTCTATATATGCCGAAATCTAAATAATTTGTACGTAATTTTATGATTTCAACTACAGATATTTTGTATATAATTTTATATTTTCAGTGTAAAGGTATGTATTTTTTAGATATATACTTTGTAGGTCATAAAATGAATTGTTGGTAATTTTATTATAAAAATGCATATTTATATATTTTTTGTGTTGCATTGATTGTTTTTTTGCTATAAAGATGTATTTTTGCTCCTTTTGTCATAAATATGTACCGATGATTTTTGGTTGGGAGTTTACTATTTGCCCATAGCTGGGACCCTAAAAGCTGCTACCACCCCTGGTCAGGGTGGACCTGGGATCAACATTAGTTAAGAGGTGGTTCCACGCTCCTCCAAACATCTATTCCCCTGATCAAATGCCTTGCTGCCGGATGTAGTTTTTTGTCATACCCAGGACCACATCAGTGCATTATATACCGCTGCCGTATCTAGTCTTGTACTCCTACCATATCTATCGAGATGCTTAACAAAATTCAAAGAGTTTTTAATGTAATCGATCCGGACATGTTATCTCGACTTTAGTCACTTTCTCACCGACGCGACGTGACTTTCTTTTGTACAACTATTTTCATGGAAACTGTCATGCGGAGCTTTTTGCCTGATACTCCGACTACATGAAAATTAAGCGTGCTACTAGATTGGCAAATAAATCTCATCGTTAGGCTGTAGTACTCGCTAGAGGTAACCGATACTTTTATTCAAACATTTTCTCGCCTGATTCCCTGCCACAAAAATGTCTTCAAAACTTTAAATGCAACGTCATCCGCCATCTTCTGTCTTCTCGAACTCTGTTCTTTTATTGTCCCTTCCTCACCCATCCTCATAAAAATTTTCTCCTGTTACCCCATCCGTGCTAGTGGTATTATCGCCTTGCTTGAGGTGAAACAATTAAAAAAAAAGGTCCAAGAGTTTTCACGTCAAAACCTACATAATTTTACTCGGAAGATATCGAAGAGCTACCTGATAAGTGATGAGAAATCTTTTCAAATAATGGTGAATATGTAATTGAATAAAATGCAATTGAAATTTATTCTTTAAAGAATAATGTTGATAAACAAGAACGGAATTTTATATATTACTTTACTGAAGAGAAGGAAATTGAACGCTTGTTGTAAGTCCACCATTGTCCAGCGAGACTAACACAATGCAATAAAGAAGATAAATAACAGAGTATTATCGACTCAAACGAGTTAATCAGTGTTTGGTTTCAGAGTTGCTAGACTGGAAGAGTAATTTTACAACGTAATTGATGAGCAGGATTAACGCGAATTTTGTAATTCGATTATTTTCCATGGAAGTGGTGTATTTTTTAAATATAAAAGCTAGTATCAATGGTATATGGAAAATTTATCAAGACATATCCATTATTTACATGCCCAATGTTCACTTATTGATCGTACCGTTTCAACTGAGTCCAAGTACACACAGCTTGGCCCAGGAATTAAGCTCGCAATTACTATCTCACCAAATTGCCAAACCAATGCTTTAATTCAATAGGTTAAATAATGTAAATAATGATGACTGGTACCTGAAAAAAGGTCTTATGGATAGGGTGTTCCTGATAAATAGGTGCTTGGAAGGATATATCAATACCACATACTCAAGAGAGCAGTATGGCGAAGCTTGTCAAGAGCGAGGAGAGGTGGTAGAAATGGACACAGCAGAGAAGCCTGTTGCTCGTCTTGGCTAGGGAAACGAGTAGGGAAGTCCACGACTTGAGTGAAGGATTGGGTAAAAGAAAAATTAATATCTGTATGCTGGCAACATCAGTACTTTTACAATGTTTCAACCATGTGTCGTGGTAATCATTAAAGTCACCGAAGACAATTGTTCGCAGATGGATGTCAGCTATTGCGTGTAATATACATCAGGCTTGGGAAGAGGGGGCGATAAAGGAAAAAAAGATAGCAGAAAGCGTTTAATAGCGAAAGACAGAAGCACATGAAAATAGTTAGCGTCGAAAGACAATTCTCTGGGAATCGGCAGATTATCCCGGATGTAAACACCAAGGCCATCCATGTGAATGCTGGAATCTTATCAACAAAGGTGAAGATACCCTGGAACCAAGAATTCATTGGTACCAATGGAAAAATTCAAATTGGTTTCACAAAGGGCAAATATATCTGGTGACCGTTCCAGTAGGAAGAATTCTACGCTGCTGAAGTTGGAACGGATACCGCTAATATTGGAGAAAGAAAGATTGAGGGTGGTAGGTGTTTTTGTTTTTTTTGTTAGCTGGTTTAGTTTATTTCAGTAACACAGACCCCATACTTTAATCATTATGCAAATTATATTGATATGGCGTTATTTTTCAAGTTAGATCAGTTTAATGATATTTTTGTAACAAACATCTCGCTATATGTAGTATTTTTTATTTAAAAAGATGCATAATTATAAAATGTTCTCCCGAAAGTAAAAACACATTACAATTGTATGCATTAAAGAAATGCATGGTAAACCAGAAAGGCAGTGCGTTTTAATGGTCAAAAGTTAACACAACTTGAGTAGCAGCAGCAGCATACGGTTTTGGATATTCTGTTGCACACTCGGAAAGTAATGCCTTTTATTTATTATCTTGATGTTATGGCAACAGAAGATTAACCTTCCGACCAGTAACCACATATATTTTCCATACAAATATCACCTGATATGAAAGTGCATATGAAGCAGATGTATGTCCTTGAGTATCCCATGCTGAAAATAAGACACCCGCTAACATTTATCGACGATGGCAGAAACCAGTAGATGTGAGCCCAGTGGCGACAGCGATGTGTGTATGAAGACACGTTTCAGCTGACATATTTTGTTGCCTGGAATGAATGACGACTCGAAAATGCCTACCCATTCAGTAACTCTCTACCTTGAGTGGCTCTTGGGTCTTGTATTTGGTGACCTTTAATAGGGAAATACATATAATCATTAGAATGAATGGAAGATTTGATGTAGGCATTCTGCCGATTCCCAGAGAATTGTCTTTCGACGTCGCTAACTATTTTCATGTGCTTCTGTCTTTCGCTATTAAACGCTTTCTGCTATCTCTTTTTCCTTTATCGCCCCCTCTTCCCAAGACTGCTGTATATTAGACGCAATAGCTGACATCCGTGTTTATATGCAAAAATTGTTTTTTGCAGCTGAAACATTGCTCTGTCCAACAATCTTATTATTGTGCCTCCCGTATCCGTTTTAGTTTCTATGGAAATAAATAGGAGGCATTATTTTCGGAGACTGACACAGAAAATCGAAATTCCTACGTTAACGGTTCTTGACCTTTTTTGAGTCACTGACACCTTTATTCACATGCCCATATAGTCACGGACCCCTACAAGAACTAGCCATTCACAGACAGACAGATAGACAAGCATATAACCATAGTCTGATTGGTTTTCCCCAAAACTTTACATGCATTTCTTCATATTGTGCCCTCATGTACACTGCACACGCATCACTTTTCAGCCAGTCACGCTTGAAAGAAATTGTGGTCAATTAATACATGAAAAGATAATGTCGTGATAAACTGTGGTAAATGAGAATTATCACTTGCAGTTATTGAGGGGCAAAAGATGGCGGTCGTCTAGAGAATGATGATAATCGTTTAAATGGTGAATATGGACCCAACAGCAAGTCAAGAGATGTGCCTAGCAATCGGCACTGTAAGTAGTGGCTGGGGGCGTTTTCTTTTCTTTTTTTCAATGGGACACCTTTGATCGTGTTAAGGTCTGTATAGTGAATATAAATGTTAATTTTTATCTCATCCTCGTGCACCGCTGAAATCCCTAGGGGTTCATGGAACCCAGTCTAAAAAGCCTTACCTTATGCAATAGTCAAGATAACTATTGATCATTGAAAACCCCAGTCTTCCTTGTTTACAATGGATTTCTTTAATAAATTTATTTCTAAGGTTCTTATAGTGAAAAAAATCATTCGTAATGCATTTACATTAAACATATTAAATTCTATTCGCTGCGAAACGCTTGCAAGAATTTCTGCGTACTGAAAATATTTTTCAATAAATTTCTAATATTTTCCAATCATAAAATCATTTTTGTCATGTCTTTCTTTCCACAGTTTCTTTATTATATGTGAATTGCTATTATTTCCTGGGGAAACTAGATTGGTTTCCCGTTGCATCGCCATTGTTTAGATTTCAGAGATTTCATTCTTCTCGATTGGCAGCGACCGAAGTTCAGAGAGCCCAGTCTATCCTGTTATACAAGACTTAGCTGAAGGGAGGCGAGGGGGTAAATCGATGACCGCCTTTCTCGAGAGTATCAATGCGAAAACAACAGACAAAACAGGAAATTGAAATCGGCTCAACGATTCCGCTGCCCGCACGCAGAACCTTTACGCCATCTGCGCATTGACTAAACTGTATTTTTTTATGCCGTGTCTCTTAAGGACGTGGGCGATGGTGACTCTTCACAGATTCCTTTTCTTCATTGTTTGTAAATTGCTATGCATTCTTTGGAAATATAGAGGTTGTCTTTTCCATGGTGTTGAATTCAGTTTTCCTTTTTATAAACTGGCAGTCAACTGAGGTTAGGGATCCTAAAGAATTTTTAGCTAAGGATAAAGGTACTTGCCATTTGGCTGTGTGGGGAGTGAAGAGATGGATTCATGCCTTTCCAAAGGACATTAGTGCGAAAGTGAACACAATCGACTAGGCTAGCATTTGAACGCGGTCGCCGTTTCCTCTTTCTGCGCGGACAACCATTACATTTTCATACATTTTTCTCAGCCAATGAAACCTTCAGCAATGTATAATATTCGTATTCAGTCAGAAATGCCTGACTTCATTTGTAGCTAGTAACATATGCCACTTCACGTATTTTAATGCATTTCTATAAAATCTTTAAGAATGAACTCACCTGGTACCTATAAAAGACCTATTCTATCAGTAAAGATTGCATTAACCATTTAATTCTGAAATTTGATTAAACAAATTTTAGATCTAATTTAGATAATTCCATATGGGCTCACCTCTGAACTTCACAGTTTGCATAAGTATCCTACAAAAGGATGCTGAAATATTTTCGTCCCGACCAAGAAACCTTTTCAAAAATAATTCTGTTTTGTCGTACTTTTGGAAGTGGGCTGACCCATGACCTTTTCATTCCCTTCTCGTTTAAACTAGAGACACCATTTTAAATAATTATATTTTTGAATTATTATTATAGTTATTCATCTGGTCACAGATTAAAAGTATAGAGATTCTGGCATTAGCTCATTTTTAATATAATTACAGTGAACTGAAGATACGCTGTATTTGTTCAAGAAATTCTACTTTTGATATGGAGAAATCGAATAGAATTACAATCATTTGCAATGCATTTTATGTAAGTGAACTAATTTACACTACATTCCTATAATAAGATCATTGTAAATTGATCTCTATATATGCTTTTAGTTTTGCTGTTATTATGAAACGTCGCAAGTTTATTGTTACTCTATTGCTATTCCCATGGCAAATATTCGGACGAGCAACATTCCTTAATTCCAACAGTTGAGACCTTAACAGATAAAACCTGATATACCACTTACGTTGGGTCGAATCATCCGTATTCGCTACGTATTCCATTGGTAAGAAAGAAGTCCCACTCAGACAGCTTCTTCGTAAACCGCTACTCTGTAGAACTAACACCCGAGAGAATGCTTCCCGATCACTACAATGTTTGTCTCCTCAAGTCGAGGGTCAACTATTATCTATCCTACATCTCCTCGGACATCCATACAAGAACAACATTCAGTAACTCTCTACCTTGAGTGGCTTTTGGGTCTTGTATTTGGTGACCTTTAACAGGGAAATACATATAATCATTAGAATGAATGGAAGATTTGATGTATTTGTTTAATAATTCCTATAATATAATAAAAACTCAAAGTAGAAGTTTTATTCGACGATTTCAGCTTTATCGCTGAAACGTTTTATTTTATAGTAATGGATAATAAGAGAGAGGGGAGATGGGATGTGCTTATTTTATTACCACAAGTCCTGTCATGAGTTCCATTAACAACTACTTGTATAATAATATATCAGTGTATAATACTTGCATAATGCTTATATAATAATATATCATTGGTTTCTTTGCCTGTTACTCAAATCGGAAAACTATATTAAGTTCTTGTTATGTTCTGAGTGTTAGGTTACAAAGCCAATAGTGATTCGTTTTGACATTAAACCTCCTCACGCCTATTCTAAGTCGATGCCTTGTAGCTAAAGGTAAGGCCTTATTAACTAACGTAGGCGTTATTGATTGACATGGCCTGTATTCTGTTTGTATAGTTTTCCCTAAAGCTATGTAAGAAGGAGAGAGAGAAGAAAGTTAAGGGCAATAACTCCAGATGTAGACGTGGTAGCTACATTCTCGTCGCAACATTTAATGACAACATTGCCTATCACAAAAACATACTCTGAATAAAAAATAACTTTTACCTAACATATTGCCAACGATATACAAGTAAGAAGAAAAGAAAAGAGTTACAACGGTAAAAATGAATGGAATCATTTTGCTTTTCGAAATTGTAAAGTTAACAGAAAAATTCATCCTGTCCATACAAGCAACATTCGGCATTCATTGACCAAATGTGTGGTGTTACTGTCAGTTATTAAAATTAAAAGCCCACCAACTAACTACTTATAGGACTTGCACGGTGAGAAACAGATCGCTTTCTCTCTTTGAAGACAGAATTGTAAGGCGTTTCACCAGCTCTGCATTTGATTTCCAGATGCTTCTGCTATTGAATTTAGGAGGGAAAAATTGTCCAAGACATTCTTCTCTTCACTGACAAGGAATAAACTAGGATAAGATATTCCGACAACGTGAGTTGAAATCTTGTAAATGTAACAAAATTCTACTATTGACAAAATAATCACGCCATGGTTTAAATAAATTTTACTGTGCAACTTTTAGCTAAAGACGATGAATATCTAAGCAATATATTTTGTCAGATGAAATAAAAGTTGTGTTATTTAATCTTGACTCGACCCGTGATACTTGGAGAATGTTAAATGATGTCTACAAGTGAAAGAAGACAATTTTAATGTTTAAATATGGTTTTAGATTGATTGTTGCAGACTGATGATCTTTTCCTTATTTTCCATGATATTTCTGCTGTGATTTGCGTTTTGTTTTTAATTTCCCCAGATATACTTAGAAAGCATTGTGCTGTTCGCGTATTTACTAGTTGTGAGAGATGTTTTGTGTGCATAGTTTCTTTGTTTCCAGGGTCCTTCAGTTACTCCTATGTATAGTTTTTCTTCATTGTCTGGTGATTTTACCGTGGCTCGGTATATTACGTTGTTTTGTAAGCAATTACCGTTTAATGGACATTCATTCTTTAGTCTACAGTTACACGTGGGTTTAATTTCTTGGGTGGCTTTTTGATAGTTTTCCTGTTGTGCTTTTTTATTACCTGTGCCATGTTCTGTAGCTGATTTTTACAGTGTTTTTGTTGAATATTTTGTGTAGAGTTCTTGATTCCGGGAAGTTTTTGTGCAAGTGTTTGAAGAATATTTTACCTTCGTTTCTTTTTACGTTTTTGCTGTACGTTGGGTTGAACCATATGATATTTCTCTAACTGTTGGCCTTTTTTGTGCTCTGTGGTGAGTATGTGAGTGTTGTTGGGAATCCACTATCTTTTAGAGCTGTTTCGTAAAAAAAAAATTACTACTTTACTTAAAAATCGAAAACCGAAAAGAATAAATAAAAATATATAAAATAAAAAATAAGAAAATAAATAAGAAAAAACAAGTAAAATAAATTAATCCAAATAAGTAAACAAATTAACAAACCGCTCCCTCTAAAATAACCTTTAGAGCAAATAAAAATAAAAATAAATAAGCAAAAACAAGTAAACATAATCAATCCAAATAAATAAAATAATAAACAAATTAAAAACTGCCCCCGCCAAAATAACGGAGCAGACTACAGAAATCAATCCAAAAATTGGACGAAGAAATAGCTTTAATTATCTTCCCAGACCAAAACAATCTATTAAATAACCGACTTAAGCAAATCCCAAAAAGGTTTTTACTACGTTAATAAATAAAACATCGAAAACCGAAAAGAATAAATAAATATATAAAAATGAAAATAAATAAAAACAATAAAGTAAATTAACCCAAATAAATAAACAAATTACACCATCCAAAATATCCGCCAGAATGCATTACCCACAAAGCACCACTGATCCGTACATATAAATAGTCGAGAGAAAATCGAACACTCGTGGCCTGACGATTGCGTCTAACATGAAACAGCCTGTCGCCTCTGAGTGTTGACTTCAATGTTCACTTATATATATATATATATATATATATATATATATATATATATATATATATATATGTGTGTGTGTGTGTGTGTGTGTGTGTGTGTGTACCACGTCGTGGTGTGTATAAATGTAGGTATTTCGTATATTGGTAATAGTCCTTATCGCAATCACACACACATTCTCTGCAGGGAATTAATTTGACTTCAGTATCGTCTACATCAACTTGCAAATTCTGTTCATAAAGCCATCACTTCTGAAAGCCTTAAGGCCTAAGTTCACATTTCTTCTTGCCATTGGATAGATGAGTAAATGTGTTTGTCACGCCAAGTTTTAAAAATAGGCACCATTTAAACATTTTCGTAGAGACTTTAGAGGAGGAAATGACTTTTGAGTTTGATGCTTTTGGGGTGACATGAAAACGTGATACCAGTTCTTCACATCGCAGATAAATTCGTATTTTCTTTGGAAATTTAGTTGACGGATTGTTTTCAAGCGGATTGCAACGTTATTTTACAACAACCTTGTCGATGCAGAGACTGAAATGCATCGAGTATTTTAACAGCGTCTATACTTCACTATTTCATTCCGTCTTTCATTGCAACTTAATGCGCTTATCTTTTCGGCTAACGACGAAAAAGTCGATAATATTTTCGATCGCTAGAGGGGATAGCGTGAAAACCGAAAATCAAGAACTAATTTCCAACAGAATTTGAATTCGCGTTCCAGACCTTGAGAACATCGACTAGAGAACAAATTCTTTCATCCCATCGTCTTAGTTTTTCTATGTACACGGGCATACGCGGCCATTTCCCGTTGAAACACCGGTTCTCGTAGTGGTCACCGAAGTTTAGCAACGTCAAGCCTGGTCAGTACCTAGATGGGTGACAGCTTAGAAATATCGGGTGGTATAAGCTTGGATGTGTAGGTGGTACGCGAAAAAAACCCTGGGAAATATGAATCCACCTCTTCTCCCCTCCTAGCTATGGTTTAATTAGTAAGACTTCAGTAAAATCATTATCTCCAAAATAATTCTTACAATCTATAACTATTTTCTTGCATTTAATAATCTGTAAAGGTTGCTATTCAGTAAATTCTTTAAAATTTCCAGAAATATATCTTTATTCTTGTATGTAAAAGAATTTCAAGGATTCTCTAACTGTTCATGTAGGAAGAGGCTACATACCTTGAAAATCAGCATTTTAAATTTGGGTTCTTGCCTGATCTCGAACAGCGATGTTTTTTGAGTAATTCGTTTTCTACGACTTATCAACCCTTTGCAGGTTGATAAGCCGTAAATCCACAAATTATTTTTAGATTGTAGGAATTTTCTTTTTGTGATAATGATTTAGTGAGACAGGTCTTAATAATTAACCCATAACTGGAGAGAGAAGAGGTGGGTTCATACCTTTCCCAAGAGTAAT
This sequence comes from Acanthosepion esculentum, assembly GCA_964036315.1. Taxonomy (NCBI): domain Eukaryota; kingdom Metazoa; phylum Mollusca; class Cephalopoda; order Sepiida; family Sepiidae; genus Acanthosepion; species Acanthosepion esculentum. The sequence goes on from OZ038495.1 coordinate 73,116,856, forward strand.
TTCGCGTAAGTGAATATAACGAGCTCAGCTTTCCAACTAACAATTCCAAATCATCATTCATTACAATACCCGTACATTCCAGTTTTCAGTACCTGATATTCCCAAGCGGTCACCCATCCACGTACTGATCAGGTTCAACATTGCTTAACTTTGGAGAACGTACGGGAATTGGAAGTTTCAACGTGATATGCCATAGGCCTGAAAAACCATGAGAGATGCCGATGAAAAATGCGCAACTCCTTTTGCCATCAATCAGATGGCAAAAAGATATGCGCATTTTTCATCAACACAGTCGGTTAAAGAGAGGGGTACCCAGATATAGACAAAACAAGGTAAAGATTTTTGTCCAAGGTTAGTTTCTAATTTTAGCATCTTTTGGCTCGATATAATAAGTTTCAGACACTCAGTGTGGAACCAACTCACGGAAATTTGAACAGACTGATCAATCTTTTCATCTCCTTAAATTGCACAGCGTCTTCCGTCTCTAGTTGGATATCACGTATCTTTCGATATCACGCATCTAAAAGTAATAGACTCCTCATCAAAAATTTAAGATCACTTGAAAATTTTTTATAAGAGACTGTTTGTCATGGATACATTATAAACTTTTTCTTACTTAAGGTTACTAATTCTATAATCTAAAAGGTTATGTAGACAAAAAGTTATAATCCGATCAATTTATTCAGAAATGGACATTTTTATAAAATAAGGCGTTTTACACTTGATCAAAATTATAAGACCAGGGGGTATAAATTGTTAGATCTAGGGTAATTCCAATGTTTTTAGTTCAGTTAGAGATTAGCAATCACTGCGTAAAGGTGTCACCATACCTAAAGCAAGCAAACTTACCAAAGTTGAGCGTGCTCGAATTCTAAATTTCCATCATCAAGTTTTGTCAGCGGGCGATCGCAACTAAGGTGAATCGCAGTAAAACTGTGATTTGCAACTTTCTAAAAGACAGTACGAATTATGGAAACGCAAAGTCTACTGGTAGCCCCCCCCCCAAATTCTCTGGCATTGAGTAGAATAAGACGGGTTGATGTGAAAGCCAGTGGTCTTTCTTCTAGTCAAATTAAGGCAGCCACAGATGCTGATTTCAGTCCAGTAACCATCAGACGACACTTACAAGGAAAAAGGCATGGTAAACAAAAAGTGCAAACAAATTCCTTGGCTGCTTCCACGTCACAAATTGAACCGTTTAAGGTTGGGTCGGGAATACCAAACATGGGACATTGAGAAGTGGAAGAACGTCCTGTTTTCTAATGAGAAAACATTCAATTTAGATGGACCTGATGGCTTCCAAAGATATTGGCATAACAAAAACATGCCTCCTGAAATTTTCTCCAGACGTCATAGTGGTGGAGGGTCCCTAATGGTATAGGGTGCCTTTTCTTACAGAAGGACGATGGAGCTCCAGGTGGTGCAGGGTCGTCAGACAGCGGCTGGTTATGCTACAAAAAGCATCGTTGGTGACGGCGGGGGGCATCGTTGGTGACGGCGGGGGGCATCGTTGGTGACGGGGGGCATCGTTGGTGACGGCGGGGGGCATCATATGTGTGGGGATGGATAGTTATTCCAGCAGGATAATACTGCAATCCACGCTTCATGCCGGACCTTGAGACATCCTGCATGCTCACCGGACTTGAACCCATTGAAAATGTTTCAGGATGGATGGCAAAAGATGTTTTATCGAAATGGCAAACAATATTCAACAAAAAATGAACTTCGTAAAACTATCTTCAGAATAGCTGCAATATTCCTCGCAGCTTGATGGAAACACTAATTTCTAGCATGCCCCAAAGAATTTTTGAAGTCAACAAAACCAGTAGAGGTAGAACTCATTATTAAATTTGGTTGTTGAATGTTTTCGTACACTTTTCGTACAATTTCGTAGAATTTTTGTCTCTGGTCTTATAATTTTGATCAAGTGTAAAATGCCTCATTTTATAAAAACGTCAATTTCTCAATAAAATGTTCAGATTATAACTTTTTGTCTACATAACCTTTTAGATTATAAAATTAGTAACCTTAAGTAAGAAATGTTTAAAATTTTTCCATGAAAAACAGTCTTTTTAAAAAAAATTCAAGTGGTTTTAAATTTTTGATCAGGAGTGTACCTTTTCATTTTTGTGCGTTTTATCAAAGCAGAAGCCATACTAAACTGAATGTGATCGGCCAGGTTATAATTCTAGGTACACTGGATGTCAAAAATGTAAAAAGATTATTGCTAAATCTAAATGTTACTTTCGCATTTTCAATGTAAAATTGTAAATGGCATTTGTTGTATTTCTTTTTCCCTCTTCTCTAGTTAAGACTAAATCAATCGATAAGGAAGAAACGTGTTACGTATGAGTTTTTCTTTTTCATTTGTCATTCGATTACCCACTAAAGAAAAATGTATAAATTGCATAACAATATTTGGTTGGTAATTGGATAAGTAAGCTACGTGTTGAAATGGAGTCGTGTGGGTACCCGCTCATGGCGTTAGGGGTGGCGAACAATACAGCATTATATATTTTACTATGGTTTTTCATTTCTCCCTGGAGATCTACGATGATTTCCCCTTCTATTAGAACAAATAGATGAACACAGAGGAATTCTCACTAAACTTCCAATTACAACTTAACAACAGAATTCCGCTCCTGTCACGTGTTCTTTTATGTGCCATGTCCCTTCAGGACGTGGGCGATGATAGCTCTACACAATTTCATGTTCTTTTTAGCTCTTAGTAAATTTTGTCTTTTTGTTATCTCTCCTAAACCCTGTTCTATCATCTATTTTACACAGGGTCGTTAGGTAGGTTATGCGCTGTTTTCCTCTGTCCCTCTTGTCTTTAAAATGTTCGTGTTAAATATTTCCTCATTATGTGCTCTAGAGTTTTAACTGTTTCTTTCTGATGTTAGGTATGTCCTTTTACGGGTAAATAGCAGACAGACTGGGTCCTATAGCTTTTGGTGGCAATCGGTCTACGAGAAATTCAAAACTGTATGTCGTCCTGTCATCATATCAGGATCGTTCGCATTGGCTCGATGATCCCGACTACGGTCGAATAATGATGATGATGATGTCCTTTTCGTTTCCATAATAGGCGATCGAATCTTTGTCCCAACTCATTTCCTACGCTGGCCAGTATTTATGTCATAGCATGAACCAACCATGTATTTTTTAATGACATCCAGATCTTCTCCAGATTCTTTCTATGTCATTTCTTATGTTATTTTCAGGTCATTTCCTGGTTTTCGTTGAGTTAATTTCCAGTTCAGATCCTGTTCTGGTCCTAGGTAATCTCTTTGGATGATATAACACTATAATTCTACTTACGTTTACGAGACTTCAACGGTAAAGTGATGAGACCTATCTTCTATTCTAGTAGTGCGCTTAAATCCATTAAGTCCAGATACCAGGAGAATATTTTCAAAAATGTTACAAAGAAGCTACGTTACAGCTGTGGAAAAGTGATTGAAGCCGAGATGTCAACTCATGACCGATAACATTGCAAATTCTTCTTAGGATTTTGTCAAGAAACTCAAGATATATAGGAAGAGCACTAGACCAGATTTGGTAACCAATATTCAATGCACAAACAAACGGCAGATTTATAAATGCGCAAGGTGAGAAAAATTATCTAACTATTATTTTTAAAATTCACTTGTAGTAGCTGACGAGATTTGCATATACTTCAGGCTGTAAAAACAAAACCGAAAAATTTCATTGAAGACATATATTTAAGATAGTTCTTTGTAATACATAACAAAATGTTTAACTAATATTGTGCGTCAGCGTATTGTTGGATAACTACGTCAATGATTCGCCGTATCCAAACATTACATTGAAAACGGCTAATAGCATTAAAACTTGTATGAGTTCCTAATCGGCTTCGTTATCTTCTGGAAAAAAACTTCTTCAAACTCAAGTAAAGATAATAAAGGCGTTTACATATTAAGTTACAGAAATGATCCACGGAAACAACACTGAATGTATGAAGCCTGAAATCCCCAGAGAACAGTAATTTCCAATGAAATACACTGACTTATAAAAGCATTTTTATTTAGCTGTGTGCAATGAGCTATCCTTTTAAGAAGACCCTTATACGAGTACTGTTGGTAACATATAAACAGCTACTACCTGTCGCAGGTTTGGTCCATCGCGGACTAAACTGGTTTCCTCAGCAGGCTTTTCTAGTGAGACGAGTGGATAGCCACTCAGTAGTATCAGAAACAAAACATACTGGAATCATGTAACACAGTACTACCTGTCGTATGGAAGGGTCATCGGTGACTAAAACGGTTCCCCACAGTTTGATGAAAAGGAGGGCCAAACAAGATTATAAACAGGAACTGTCAAAGAATGGGTGTACCCTGTTGTTCATCTAGCACAATGGGGTTGTTTGGGCTCCATAGCACTGCATGCAGTCAGTACGGTGATGACACGACATCGTTGGTTGGGGAGATTCCTAGACAGAATTCAAACAGCCAGAGCCGAAGTCTCTTCCAATGGAATCAATGGTGACGTGACTGTGGCCATTGAGAGCCTTGTAGGATATCGGCTATGCTTTGACATGGAGAAGGATTACCTTCAACATAACTTCAACACGTTACGTATGAATGAATGCCTCTCTGGCTTTCAAGCCAAATATGTGGAGGGAAGTACTTAGGTGGTTTGCTGCGCGGCGACCCTGCGACCACAATCGGTCATGCGACTGATGATGACGATGATTATTTTTGTTTGAAGTTTTTATATGATAAATAATATGAACTTTTCCCCTTTTTTATGACGATGGATCGGTGCTGAAAAACCGGACTAAATGACTAAACAATGCCAATGTTTTCTTGGCTGGGTCAACAATTCAACACAATTTCGTTCAGTTAAGGATTTCGGCTCGATGCAAATTTAGATAGTCAACAGTGTTTGCTTTTACAACTCAAGCAATCAAAAGAATCAGTCATATTCAAGAATCATGTGGTGTCTGAGTGGTAGGTAATATTCTGTTGGTTGCATTCTGATACTTTTTAGAAAGCTAAAAAAATACAATAGTTTATGGTGATGTCATGTGTAACGATTAAGAGGTGAGCGCCAATACGTTTGCGTCTTTTCTTTAAATTTAAAAAAAAATGTGCATATATTAAATATTTCAGGTGAAAGTACTTGAAGAAGACAACAAAACAAATATGTACATCATATAGTTTATCTACAATTTCGATCCAAATATGGAATTCATTATTCGAAATAAACTGACAAGTTTAGTCGGTTGAAGTTCCTCATGACATCTCTAAGCACGTCTGTAGATATTTATTTCCGCTCGCCTTCTTACAGGACATCTTTTAAAAAAATTACCAATGTTCTGATTGGGACTCATTTCGTGATTTTCTATGCAATGTTCCTTGGAGTGAATGTTTTTAATTGTGTCACCGAGATTTCTTCGTGGGTGAAACTCGGCATCGAAACTTTCGTGCTAGAACAAAATATCAAGTGAAACCGCAATCTTCTCATTGCTTCACTCCTGCCTGTTCAGCCGCTATAGCCCACAGGAATCACTTCTTCCGGCTATACCAACGTAACGGTTCGGATGTTAACAGAACTTTGTATAAGTTTATAATGCGTGTAAGCTTGTCCTCAACGAAACTAAGTCGCTGTTCGCTTATAGAATGAAACACTGTATAGTTTAGTTCTCGAGATTACTGGTGGATATGTAAGAGTGTGTTGAACAAGAGTAAATGTATAATCCCTATTCTCTTCAATAATTCTGAATTATTGTCATCAACTGCTGATAAAACAGAATGCTTTGCTCGTAAATTCTCTCAACTTCACTTTCGACATATTAGCAGTATCTTTGCCTGATGATCACCTACAGCGGAATCTCTATTGATTGATATGCATATAACTCTCCCGATGGTTTCTGCTTTCATCTCAAAACTAGATCATCATAAGTCATGCGGAGTTGACGCTCTCCCTTACTAAGGAAATGTGTTCTCTCCAAACTAAAATTCCTTGCTACTTCTTGCTTCGCAATTTGTTGGAAATCCTCTTCTATAGTTCCTGTCTTTAAGAACTCTTCTGAACCTTCTGATACCTCGAATTATTGTCCTATTAGTCTTTTACCTCCTTTCAGTAAAATACTAAAAGCTGTAATCAACTTTCGATTGGTTAAGCATCACACATCATCCGGCTTTCTTTCAGATAAACAACATGGATTTCGTTTCTCTAGATCAAAATCTGTGTTAACGGTTATTACTGTGTTTTTTTGCTGTGAGACTGTGGGTGTGGCCTTAGATATCTAGTAAGTCTTGTTTATTTATTTTAACGGGGCGAGCAATAACTGAGCAGTACAAAAATAAGAACTAGACTAGGTATCCTTAGGTATGGTCAGCGGAACCAGAACAATTTACCCCGTTTGATTAAAAGAAGGCGTCATTTCGAAATTCCATGAATGTTACTCTGATTGGCAGACCCGATGAAGGCCAGCAGACACAACGGCATAAACGCTGTGATAACAAAAGCAAAGTGAGTAGAATAGTCGGCATGTAAATAATGTAAATAATGAAAACTCCTTATCCAAGAACTTCGGATTGAAAAAAGCTCTTTCTGTTTAATTTCCAATTGTTTTTTTTCCAATTTTCGAAGAAGATGTAGCCTATCAGGATCGAAGAACTTTGAGTTGTTAGTACGGTAAGCAGGATTCGCTTGGTATTTTATACAAGGCTAATAATGAATCCAGGTAGGACTTCTAATTCTCTCAGAGTTCGGCTCACTGTATTGGTTGAATAAACCCGATGAGAAGTCACATCCTTCTCTTAGACCCTTTTTCTATTTTTATAGCTACTGAATACACTTTCTATTCGTCTGCAGGCAGTCTGCTGCTAGTGTAAATACATGGTTATAGTAATATATATATATATATATATATATATATATATATATATATATATATATATATACATATATAATATTAATGCTCTGTAAATTTACATTGAGCACTATTGTGTAAAAATAAAAATATCTATAAGAACACCGGATTATATATCTTACTGTTCTTTCTTTATATATATATATATATATATATATATATATATATATATATATATATATATATATATATATATATATATATATATATACAAATGAGAGAAAGAACAAATGGAGAAAAATTCACAGTTCGTGAACAGTTACTTTAAGAAAAAGTGCTCAATACAAAGTAGAGTAATATATTATTATTATATTTTTATTATAAATTAGCGATTTAAAAATGTTTTTATTATAATCTCTTATAATATATATATATATATATATATATATATATATATATATATATATATATATATATATCACCGTATATATTATTCAATAAATATTGATGTCTCATTTTTCGGTTTTAGTTGATACTTTTTTGTCTGTTTTTAGTTGGTATATACTTCACCAACTGATTTTTTTTTTAAATGATGTCGTTTCTTTCGTATTACACCGGCAGAAATATAATATGTATTACATCTAATATCCAATATATATTATAATTATTACTGTTAAATATTCCCGAGTATTCACTCCGAAAGAAAAACCGAATAAGTCTAAAGTTTGTAAACTCTTTCGTTGATGTAATATTCTGGACAATTGCCCGCACTGTTACTAGCTTGGTCAAACAGGCTATTAACACACAAGTCTTTATTTCATTTTCGAGTTTCTTCATTTTCTTTGTCTGCTATAAGCCGATCTTAAGCCGATCAATGTGTAATGAACGTCCAGGGACACATTTAACATTGACAAAGCGATGGGCATTGTAGAATTAACCGTGTATCTCCCTGCCAAATTATAAACATTTTACTGTCCCAGATGATTTGTCACGGCTTGGTGATCGATCGGCTGTCAATAGCAGGGCGTGTTAATGACCAATTCCAAAGATCTTGGCATCCCCAGTCCGTATTTATCATCAATTCCTTCCAGATGGCTACACTCATTAATCAGAATAACGTTTCTCTCGTGTAAAGTTCTGTAAAGTTGTCTCTTCGTCTGCATTGTCTGCGCAAAAGTGGTTTTATTTTTTTTTCATTTCTGAAAGTGTTAAGGCCAGGAAAACAATTAAACCGTATTGAAAAAATCGTCTTCTCATCGAAGTTAAGCAATATCGAAACTGTTCATTATTTAAAGTATTAACCACTTAAGAACACTATTTATACCTACAACTGTATCAGACGTGTGCCAGAGTAACTATACAGGTTTCTAAATGCCTATAAGTCTTTTAGTAAGTTTACCTTTTAGTCTGTATGACGGTCACAACTAGTCTTATGTGCAGTGTTCCTTCTGGAGATGGGGCACCATAGTAATGGTGTTGGTAACATTAGTCGTTTCCCTACAAGAAAACATTTGGCACTAATTGACCGAGCAGCCAATATTGCTTTCGTTTGAAATTTATAAAACCTTTCAAAGTCGACACGGTGTATTTGTGCGCCTTTTAATTTCCTGCATGTTTTGTAGTCGGCCAGTTTTTATTCTTTTTAGCGGGTGTCTCGTTGTAGATAATTCTTTCAATTTAAAATCACCGTTATTCGTTTACGACACCTTTCCAATTTTTCTGAGTGAACCTTCCTTTATGCTTAGTCGTCCTTTAACGAGTTCTACATATCCAGAAGTTCAGAATCCTTCGTCGTTACGTTAAATGTTGGACTTTTAATAAATATTTTTTTTTTCAGCCTGGGTTCTTCAATGACTTGTCCCAATTGTTGAAAACTCTCAATTATTAATTCTTTTTTTTTTCGTATGGTTCTTTCTACTTCGTCGCCATTGTTGAAACTTGACTAATGCATGGAATAATAATGCAACACAAAATGTACTTAGAACAAAATGTATTTAAACAAGAAAGTGTACACAATATTTACATATAGTCTTTTGTATATTCCTGGGAAGACCGTTCCTGGAGAATGTGTTGACTAAGTCGCAGTCGGGCAGAGTCTCTAGTTGAATCCCTTGATTCGCCTCTCATGTCTTCCCGGTACCAACCATATTTATATAGTCGGTACTCCACTATGCAAATTAGGTGGATCCTACCACAACACATATATATATATATATATATATATATATATATATATATATATATATATATATATATATATACGTGTGTGTGTGTGTGTGTGTGTGTGTGTGTGTGTGTTTCAGTAGCAATAATTTTTTCAGAAATGTTTGGTTTTATTAATAATATTGTTTTGTCTATGAATTTATTATTAACTTTTTCAAATTTACGAATTAGTTGTATGCAATCAGTAAAAAAATATGCATAAAAATTGCAGTTTGGCCATTTAAATGACGTCACCTTGATTGACGTGAAATTGGTTCCAGCAAACGTGAGAACGCTAGAATTAAACAAAAACTGTTACGTAAGTATACACAAAACACAATGTTCGAAAAAGAATGTAGCAATAGGAACGTACTCGTTAACAAATATATATATAAAATAGATGTGGACTTGGCAAATTTACCGATTACATAAACCAACTAATTCGTAAATTTAAAAAAGTAAATAAAAAAATTGATAAGCAGAACGTCGATATTATTCAACCAAACATGTTTGAAAAAATTATACACACACACACACACACACACACACACACACACACACACACACACACACACACATATATATATATATATATATATATATATATATATATATATATATATACATATATATATATATATATATATATATATATATATATATATATATGTCAGTGGCGACTTCGGCGGTCGGGCTTAGCCCGAGTGAGTGAACATAAAAATATATCTATTTCAAAACAACAAAAATATTTTGTAGTGCGTTATTTTAATTCTTGACTTCAGCTGGATCCAAAATTAATTATTTTAACTCCATTCCTCAAAATATTGACCGAAATACATTTCGTTGATATTGTTCACAATAAAGAAAAAACAAAGAAAAAATATCAAAGAAAGAAAGTGCGTAAAAAAAATGAAATAAAATTAACGTGACTAGTCGGGCTTAGTAAATCTGCACCCTATCTGAAATGGAGACATATAATAGGCAATGTATTTCTTGCTTTAATTTTATAAATAATCTTTTAAAAATCTCTTTTTCACAAAATACATTTTTATTTCAACTTAATCTTTTCAAATATCCATTTTAAATAATTTATTATGTGCAGTATAAGATTTAACTGACAAATTACCAATTGAAAAAGAGCATATTAAATTTAGCCCTATCTAAAGTTGGCGAAAATCAAAGAAAGTCTTAACTCGTCGATTGGACTGTTGGGGTGAGGAGTGTGATTGGAGTAGTGTTGAGGAAATATGATATCAATCAGCAGTACTGATCATAAACGTAAAATTCATAGAGAGATATATAAACACACTAACGCATACTCACCATATATGCGAGCAAATACGTTATTAAAAAAACAATATATCAGGCTAGAGATTTTTTTAAATTATATATTTTAGTTAGAATAAAGGAATCATTTTAGCATCTAAGTTACACCAATATTATATTTTGTTAAAGATTGTAATGAGCCCGACTATTGACGACTTAGAGTCTCAACTGATATATATATATATATATATATATATATATATATATATATATATATATATATATATATATATATATATAAAGACAAAAAGAAAGTGTTTCATTATCCATACCCGGCCACTCCAAATATGTGTCCACAATACACAAATACAACACATGCATGCCTATCTTTCCATATAAAAGCATATACATATACATATCAAAAGACGTATCAATGTTCAACTACATAGTTATATACATACAGTTATGTGTTCGCATTCATGTGTGCATAGCAACATTTCCAAAAGCAAAGAACAAAGATCATGTAATATTAGCCTTCCTATATAGTTACTTCTAAATATATTTCGTTAGATTAAGGTTGTTCTTATGTCGGCATTTAAAAATTAGTTCATTATCTCTGTTAAAATTCTTTATATGGAGGTAATTTTTTTAAATTGATAATTTAATTTAAATTTAAATGTATTACCCTTTAATAATCATTATTGATGATAAAATATTTAAATTGGAAAGATTTCTTGATATTTGAATACTAAAGTCATCACCTAATATTAATTGTCAATTTTTTTTAGGGAAATTCTAAGTACACATATATATATGTGTGTAAGTATGCGTAAACATTTAAAAAGATATATGTAGGTATTAATGCATGAAATTACCCGTGTATATCGGTACATGTGTACCTGTATGAGTGACTGCACATGTAAAGGAACGTATGTATATGTGAAACTTGCATGGGTGTGTATACAGTATATGACAGAGCAAGATCTCTAATATTACCTTCAAATATCACTCCATATTAACTAAACTTTAAGTAAAAGAAATTACCCATCTAAAAACAGTCACGAATTAAATTCATGAATAAAATTCAAATTGATAGAGATGTCACCTTAATAATCAATTACAACTAGAAATAAACTTATATTTTAAAATAAAATTGTATTCTTTTAATGTACATTCTATGAATATTTTTTCTAATTAACTATTTCATATTAAATCCCCAAATCTTTTGTAATAAAGTTTGAAAAAAAATTTAAATGGCTAACAATCATCAAATTAAATTCCTTGTAGTCTGTTTAAACATTCAAATTTATATCAAACATTATAATATTTATGAACCCCCAAAATAACACTTTCAAAGTAAAGCAAAACGACAGCGTCTATTTCGAGCCTGTTCATTCCAAAGAAAGTTAGTCTCATGACTTCTTTCTTTTTATGTCTTTTTTCTCCTCTCCCCCTTCTATATCAATATATAACTTCCGTTAAGTTAACCGATTAAATGTGTCAATGTCTGGACCTCCTCAAGTAATATTAAGTATGAAAGAATAGAAATATTAAATTACATCTAACTCACTCATGTCTCTCCCCCCTCACTTCCTCACTTCGTTAATTTACATATGCTTAATACTGCCCGTCAAAAATGTGTAAATTTCTGTTCATTTTTCGTTTCAACCTTTGGAAGTAAAGTCTGATGATCCGCAGTCCTTTAAAAGGGCTGTGGTGAAATAATTTATTATATGGAACCTTAAAGTGGTCTGTTTTTATTTAAATTATTAGCTCTGATTTACATTGAGCTCTCTGGATTTTATCCTCCTTGGGTCTACCCATACGGATTACCTAGTTTTTCATGAACTAATATATATATATATATATATATATATATATATATATATATATATATATATATATATATATATATATATATATATATAGAGAGAGAGAGAGAGAGAGAGAGATAGATAGATAGATAGATATCTGAATTTTGTACCGTATTCATGTCTGAATTTTAATACACACACACACACGTTCTTATGAAAGATTTGATAAACGTACACTTGAGAAGCGGTTTTTATCTGTCGGTTTAGTAGAGTTCACACATATCTGCGTATAATGCGCGGTATGATTATGACAATTGTCTGATGTATTTCGCCGTTGTTTTCATTGAAGTTTCATGTTGTACACTGGAGGAGTAAAGTGTTCCTCGGAGAAAAACGTGGCACGTATTATCCCCAATGCAACCTTTGAATAAATGAGAAAGATATTTTACACTTTTTTCTTTATATACTATATTTAACAACGGCATCTACTGATTGTTAGCAGAATTTCTTTAGACAAACAAGTGGGGTAATTCCACAGCCAGTATTACTACACTTGTGCTCTAGGATTATTATTAAGAAAAACTTATGAATTGTTTACATCTGGAGTTAACCGCGGATACCCGAAACCGCATAATGCGGACTAGTGGATAAGGTTAAATCGTTGTAGATGGCATATCATCGTTTGCAATCGTATTTTATCAATGTAAGCAATGAGGGCATCAGTGAAATGCACAGAGAAATGTGTTCCCGCTAATGAGTCATTAGTTCAAAAATGAAATAGATAAAAGGAAAAAAAAGGGCGAAGCTAAATAACGTTGAAACTGATCAGCAGTCGTTCATGAGACGACCGATTAGGGACCTGAAATGAGATATTTTTGACCTTGTGCCAGACAAAAAATAATTAAATGTATTTTTAAATTTATTAATTTATTTACAAATGTTTGTACAGTGCATAACAACTTTCATTGCAATCATACACGCAGAGACAGATCTATCTATCTATCTATCTATCTATCTATCTATCTATCTATCTATCTCTCTATCTATCTATCTATCTATCTATATCTCATTCTCTATCTATCTATCTATCTCTCTCTCTATCTATCTATCTATCTATCTCTCTCTCTCTCTATCTATCTATCTCTCTATCTATCTATCTATCTATCTATCTATCTATCTCTCTATCTATCTATCTATCTATGTCGCTCTGTCCCAGGAGTACCAGACCATACGTAGCAGTTACCATACATAAAATATGTTGCCGTAGATCAACTAAGTGTTTCTGGCAATATTCTATTTGACTATTGCCGAATGATACAGCCACCTGAAGAAGGCTGGAGAGTCAAACAGCCGAAATATTATATCAGCAAGAAAAAATAGAGAAAGCCGTTCCGAAGTGATTAATATGCAACAGTAACAACATTTCCTCTTAGTAATTCAAGCAGAAAAATGCTGGTATTATACAGTAGCCGACCGTTTTGTAAAAAACTGCTCTGTAAAGATCAATGTATTATAGCAACAGCACCACTTATTAGAAAGTCCGATAAACATTAAATAATTGTCTAACTTCCTGTCGGGTAAATTGACGTATTCTGGTATCCCATCAATCACAAATTAGAGTTCATTGCAAATGTTTTCAATTCGTAAAACAAAAGCAAATATTTAATCCCGGTTTATATTACCATTAAAAAAAAGATTTTTGTATTCCTATCAATTATAACGAATGACCGATCGGTTGGCATGAAATTATATTCTTGGGATTTATTTATTTGACTTTTTATCATTCTTTTAATTTTATTGATGTACCGACAATACTTTGGGGTTTTGAAGTGGCATCTTAACATTCTTTCTTTGATTTTCTCAGTTTTCTTTTCTTTTAAGGAATTGTACTTGTTTCTTCGGCCTTGCATTTTTTTGCTTTCGCATTAAATATAGAATTCTGAAGATGTTACCGTAATATGTTTTGTAAAAATAATTTTCTAGCGAGAGTTGGGTAAAATTCTTAAAATTCTCTGCCGTTGTGTGTAGAGTATTACTATTTTTTAATCCTGTACAGATTATTGCTCCCCCTTCCTCAGTATGGATCATTGGTCCTCCAACCAGTGCAGAACATCTCTCTCTCTCTCTCTCTCTCTCTCTCTCTCTTGGTATCAGTCAGAGATTCTACTCCTAGGCTATTATCTCACGACAGAGAGACAATGAAATTTTAACGTTTTTTATACGAAATACGCCAGTGGCTCGGAAAGCTATATATATATATATATATATATATATATATATATATATATATATATATATATATATATACCTGTCTGTATGTCTGCCTATCTATCTGATTAATTCAAACGTCAACGTCTCTGCTTAATTTTTATTGCATTTTTCCATTCGGGATACGTTGTATGGATCCAAATTATGGATAAACAGTTCAAAGTCTTCTTTTTGTCCTGACAAAATACTATAGAAATTTAACAGACTGACCTTCTCTGTTGAATTTAATGAACCATCTTTAAATAAATTTCTATTACCTAAACACACATAGTTACACACGTTTTTCTCTTTGCGTGGTTTTGTGTTTGAGTGTGTGCCTGTGTATGTGAGTGTGTGTGTGTGAGAGAGAGAAAGACAGTGAGAGTGAAAAAGAGCGAGAAAAATTGAGTTCATTTGGTTTTAAATCCGACGAAATGGCAGATATATAAGGTAAATTGGAAAATGTCTACTTTGAAACGTTTCAGTTCTAATTCTGCAACCTCAATTCATTAAGCTGATTGTCTGATGGAATTTGCAATTCCTCCTCGTTTCTTAGGCATCACAATAACGATAGATCTACTGTTGCCTTCCTATATTTCGCCACTGTCATATATTTCACTTATTATACCAGTAATCTTATTGATCCAAGGCTGACAACATCTTTATTACAATCACATCTCGTCCTGCTGCTTTGCTTCTGTCCATCTTGGAATTTATTGATCTCACCTCAAAGTTTAATATTACACGTCATTTCTATATTTTTATGTATTCCTGTTTTCCCTTCTCTATTGTTGGGGTAAAATTCTACGATGTATTTGTTCATTCTTTGAAATATTTTTCTTTTATGAGCGCTTCACTTTTAGATTCTATTCATTTTGTCGAGAGGCATGTTTTCTGTCCTGTTATTTTGCCTGCTTGCATTTCATTTGCATGTTTTTACTTAATATCTTATACATTTTGCAATTCCTTGATATTGTATGTCGTCTCTTTTTCATCAAGTCGATCTTCCACTTCTTTTTCCAAGTTTCACTTTATTCCTGATGACCTCGTTTGTCAATGTCATTAGAGTTTCCCTTAGGGTGTTCTATTTTTAAGACCTTATGTTTGCTCTTAGAATACACGTCTATTTGCAAAATGTATCGTCTTGAAGTTTATTGTAGATTAGGCATTTGTGTGGATTTCGTTAATTTTTGTAGTTTTAATCAGGGTTTACAGAAGACTGGGAGGTGGTCATTTCCCCAGTCAGTGCTTGAATACGTTTTCGTGTGTAGACCTATATTTCTGATTCTTTTATTGATTGTTTGGTAGTCCGTCTGTTCTTGTATCTCCTGCGGCGTTTTTCCATGTCTGCAAGAATTTTAGGTGTTCGTGAAACCAAGTGCTTGTTCTTGGTTGTTTGCTGTACACGAATTGACCCATTTTTCTTGGCGTTTTGCTGCGTGATTCAATTTCGTACTTGCATTTCTTCATTCCTTTTTTACTTTTATTTTTAATGCATGATCATCATAATTACTTGCGATTCGCAATGGCCTTTGGCGTGTTATCTCGTTTGGTATAAAACTTATCTGCTTCTTCTACTGTGCTTTACGAATTTGGCGCGTGTATGAAGTGAGATTAATCGGAAAGAAAATAAGAAAACTAATATAGGGATATATTAAGCTAATAAATCAAATGTAGATTAACGCTATAAAACAAAAACAAAAAAAGACTGAAAACATATATAAAGGATAGACAGAAAGATATATTAGCAAAGATAGGCTTTGTTTGTTACTATTCCCTAGAGGAATAATGCTGAGGCTATCTATCTATCTATCTATCTATCTATCTATCTATCTATCTATCTATCTATCTATCTATCTATCTATTCCAGCCTGATCATATCTATCTATTTGTCTATCTCAATTTGTTTATATCTTTTTGTATGTCTTTCTATCTATATATCTATCTGTTTATCTATCTGCTTACGCTCACATCACGTTGAAGCATCGGTTAAGCAACGTCGAGTCTGGTCATTACCTAGTTGGGTAACTGCTTGGTGATATCAGGTGCTTTAAGCTTGGATGTGTGGATGGTGTAATGCATAATGGCTCGGAATTGTTGATCAGAGACAAGAGTTTCAATTTATGCTTCAACCCAATATTTTAAATTGTCCCCCATTACTGTAGTAGTAGATTACCTGTATGTATCAAGATACCCTTTTTCGACCCGAAAATAGATAACTATGGACGGTGGATGAATTTGTTAATTTTTTTCACAGCAAAATTGTTCCCAACGCCTTTTTCTCTGGTTACAATTCTTCTCAGTTGATAAAAGTGTTCCCGACTCATGTGCTATCGCTTTTATAGAATCATCTTTATGCTTATGTAAAATTATGGCACCGATACCGTAGTTACTAGCATCGATCGCTACGATTATTTTTAATTTAGGATCAAAATGCGAGAGAAATAAGTCCGACATTCTTTTTAATTTTTTCGAATATTTTTGACATTTGGCCATCCAATTCTAGTTTTTTAGTAAATTATTTAATGGTGTTCGCAAAAAATAACATTATAATAATTTGAGAAACTGAAAATACTTGTAAAGATGACATATTTGTTGGGGAAGCCATATTTTTAATCGTACTTAACTTTTGTTGGGTTTTGTTTTGGGACGCTAATCTGTCCCAAATATTTAATTTTCGTCATGAAAAATTCGCATTTCTAATCACTGAATTTAAAACCGTATTCGATTATCTTTCTGAATACCTCATTTACGTACTGAATATACTACCCTCGATTTTCACTTTTTATTGAAATGTCATCTAAGTAAGCGATCCCGAAGTTTAGAACGTTTAAAATTGTGTCCATTACTTGATGGAAAATTCCAGATGCTGCCTTAATTCCGAAAAGTAATCTGTTAAACTTGTAAAATCCCTTGTAGGTATTGATTGTTAACAGATTTGAACATTCTTCGTCAACCTAGATTTGCAAAATGCGTCCGACAAGTCCAACCTTGTAAAGTACTTTCAGCCATTTAACATTGCGAAACTTACTTCTGGGATTGGCCGAGGGTAATTGTAAGTTTCTAGGAAATCATTCATCTCAGTGAAGAAATCAGTACATACACGGATTTTACTATTTTTCTTTTTCACATAGACGGTCGAGGGTGGGGGTGACCGCTATAATCCACTTTGGAGATCACTCCCAAATTATCAAAGTGAACCAATTCCTTGTTTATCGTATCCAAAGCTGGAAAAGTACATTCCTCTTTGGTCTAAAAATTGGTACTACATTTTCTTATATATATATATATATATATAATATCTGTGTGAGTGTGCGCGTGCGCGCGCGCGCGTGTGTGTGTGTGTGTTATCTATCCCAGTCTAAATATATATCAGGAGTACTAGAGCATATGTGGCAATTATCATTCTTAGAATATTTTTCCGTGGATCAAATAAAGGTTTCTGTGCAATATTCTCTTTGATTATTACCGAATATTACGCGCACCTGAAGAAGGCTGGAGAGTCCAGTGACCAAAATTTTATATCTGCAACAAGAAATAGAGAAGGTCGTTCCGAACTGGTCAATAAGTAACATTTTATCTTAGAAATTCAACCAGTAAAAAAATGATGGTTTTATACAGTAACCGGCTGTTCTGAAAAAAAGAATTCTGTGTAAGAACATTTCATCTCAGAATATTTTCTCTTAGTAATTCAAACATAAAAATGATGGTATGATACTGTAGCGAACTGTTTTGAAAAAAACTGCTCTGTAAGAACATTTCATTTTAGAACATTTCATCTTAGAAATTCTAAATCTATTTATTTATCGCTGTGTGTGTAGGGGTTTTTTGCGTGTATATAGATACTTACTAAGCTTTGATTCGTCTGTCGCAAGGCCAAAAATCGTCAGAGTGCTCAGTTGATATATACGATCAATCCTCTTACATCTCAGTGAATAATGGTTAATTTTACAGATGGAGAGAAAACAGGAGGCCAGAGAAATGTCATTCTAACGAAGGGTGCACGCATTCAATGCAGAAGTCAGGGGAAGAATAGAAATAAAGAGGATCCTTATACCCAGTATCAGATATTCGTGGACACATATTGAGACGGGTGGAGAAGTTGACACTCACAGGTCATATCGAAGACAAAAGGGACTATGGAGGGCTGGGTTATCTATCTGACCAGCTTCTGTGAATGGATAGCTGAATGGGAGCGAAAGGGATGGCAAAATGTCAAACTTTATAAAAAAAATTACTGAGATCGAGAAGCGTTAGTAATTTTTAGAGAGAAATGATCACCTACATCATCAATGGACACGATACACAGAAGAACAATTTGTTTGAAGATAAAAAATGATCTCAGCAGGAAAATGTGTTTTCGGCGATTGAAAGAGGGTTAACGTTTAAGGATTTAATTTCGCTGGCCAGTAGTGAGTCCTCATTAGGTATCCCATACAGCTGGCCTTGTGCCAAACTAAGCTAATCTAAGAACAAGTACTGCGGTCGAAGATGAACAATACATATTCCCACAGACAGTTTTCTCTCTGTGTGTAAGTGTAAGATAATATCGTTCTGCGTCTTCTTTTCTAGCTTTAATATCCCGAAATAGACACATCGTTTCTTCGTCTATCGTCGTGCGGAGTGTCCCGTCTATACAAAAGACGTGAACCTACATCATTCAATGTCATCAGGAGGACGGATTTACAATGACAAAAAAGAATCAAAAAAGTAAGTTGGGATTTAAGCCAAAAGGCTATTACAGATTTTACAAGTTCGTGAACTGGCTGTAACAAGAGATAAAAAGTTGAATGAGTTTAACAGCATTTAAAAATTGCTTAGAGAGTTTCAAGTGTTCTACAGATATAATACACGATAATGTCTTCTAACAGAGAGATTAAAGACTGAATGACGGACGTATATGACTGATTTAGGGCTCTTGTTGGTTAGGGGAAAAAAGAAGATTGATTGATGTAAAGTAAATGAATAGAGGAGTGAAAGTAATTATGATAAATGAAAGAAATAAAAAGAGATAGCGTCAGATAGATAGATATCTAGATGAATAGATTGAGAGAGAGTGAGAGAGAGATTGATGGATAGAGATAAGTAGATTTAGAGAGAGAGAGAGAGAGAGTACGAAAGAGAGCAAGAGAAAAAAGACAGAAATACACAAATAGCCAGTGAAACAAAAAGAAAGAAGCAGAAAGATATAGAAAAAAATAAGAGAGAAACGTGAAAGAATGAAAGAGGCAAATAAAGGGATAAAAAAAGAAAAAGAGTGTGATAAAGGGTTGGAAATAAAGAAATATATAGAGGGTAAAACAGAAAGAGTAAAATATAGAGAAAGGAGAAGGGGGAGAGTGACTAAATTAAAGAATAGATAAAGAGAAAAGATTTGAGAAAAAGTAAAAAAGAAGACAAAAATGAAAGAAAGAAAGAAAAAAATAAATAAAGGAAGGAAACAACATGAAGGAAAGAAACAAAAGTGGAAGGAAAAAGAGAAAGGCCAAAATAGTGGGTGGGGAGAGAGAAAGATTAATGAAGCTAAAATTTAAGGGGAAATGAACGATGTAGTAAAATAAGGAGTATGAAAAAATGTGGATAATTAGAATAATCGCTAAGAAGCATAAAATAAACGGAAAAAAGAATAAGAAAAAGAGATTATAATAAAACGCGGGTAATTCTGACAAAAACAACAAAAACGAAAGGCAACATCAAACTGGATAATAAAGGAAAGAAATCCATACATCGGAAAAATTGAGAAAACAAAGAAACGTTAGAAAATAGAAGAAACATAAAAGGATAAAAATGAAGAAGAAATGGAAAAGAAAAAAGAGCGAATGAGCGACTGAGAGAAAGGAACATTATAAAAAATCAAGAAAATAAACATAATCAATATTAAAACATCAGGAAGAAAAAAGACTACGACCGGACAGAAGTAAATGCCAGGATCTTTAAGCTATCTAAATAACAATAATATCTGAACAGCTTCCAACAACGTTCGATTTACAAACCTTTGATTATAGACTTGTTATAGACTTTTGCCTATCATTACCATTTTCGACTTCTGCAACTCTTATTTGATTCGATTTTTGTGGCTCGATGGTATGGCGATAACTCGATGCCAAATTGGTGCGTAGTCAAATAGCTAATTTCCCTTAAAGATGGTTCGTATTTTTTTTAATGTCGTTTGCTTATTACTACCTTTATACCTTCAATAACATTGTCGTTGGTTTGGCAAAGCAACACACTTTTGTGTAGTTTCTGGTTTTTCCTACCCAATCAAATTACTTATATTTGATTTCTCATTTTTCTTTTTCAAGTGAGCGTTTTCTAAGCATTTACTGTGTCTGATTAAAATGACGTTAGGGCACCTCGAGGCGGTGTAATGGCTAGCAAACTTTTCTCGCTAAGTAAATTACGACTGAATAGTGAGTTTGATCCACACTGGGTGCCATATACTTTCGGCATTGTGCCGCAGCTATGTTTTGAAAATCTCTGTGTTAAGCTGAAGTTAATAATTATTCTGGACCAATTTTTTATTTTAGGCATGTGTTCTAGTTATTTATCTTGCTTACATTCCGACTACTGCGGTTTTTAATTATTTTTAATAAAGTAAATTTTTTAGAAATTCGATTTATTTTTTGTTAATTAAATCGAAATTCTAAAATACTTTTTATAAATATTTACTTTATTAAAAATAAATAACATTACGATTTACATTATTAAAATAATTAAAAACAAGTGTGTGTTATTGAATTATTTTTATATGTATTTACTTTATTAAAAAATACATTTCTTTGAGATTATTATTAAAAATAATTAAATCAAAAAACTAGTTCATACTTTACATAGAGCCTTTTTAAATAACTTGTTTGAAGAAATATATTCACTAATTAAGGTTTTAATCCTTAATAAATTACTTTTATTCGATTATAAAAGTAAGTTTTTTTTTCTGGTGCTGAGTTGTCTCGGTCCTGAGTTGTCTCGGCGCTCAGTCGGCGGTTTTGAGTTAGCGGTGTTGAGGTGTCCTGCTCCCTCTCTATGTGGTGAGCTCTTTCGGATATGTGAATATATATTTCAAGGCTTTTCACAATTTCTTTTATTTATGTGGAAAATTCTACATATTTTTTTTATTTTTTTTATTTTGAAAATGCGACACCGAAATACGCACGCGCATTGGATTATCAAAAGATACATTGTCAAAGTTAATCAAAGTACAAAGAAACAGTTTTAGAGTAAGTGGTCATAGTTAAAATATAAATGGCAATATTGCCAAAGAAACAGAATTGACAAAGTTCGTAATAAAAAACAAGAAGAAAAGAACGAGGCTAAAAATAATAAAGCGAGCAAACAATATATGCAAGGAAAATTAACAGTAATAAGGTAAAGCAAAAGTAATAAGTCAAAATGCTCACAAACGAAGAATCGAGGTTGACACAAAAAAAGCAAGTTCGGACAAGCAAACGCAGTGTTCTGACTTCAAGATAAGACAGATCGGGACTGAGTCAGATGAGACTAAGAATTGGCCTATCTTATTGACTCAAGTCGCAGCATGCATTTGTGTGCTTCTACCTAAAAATTAAGGAGGGGCAAGTGTTTTGCATCATTCCCTATTGGATTGGAATTAACATCAAGAAAACTACATTAGAAACAAAGTGTTGAACTGTTATGTAATACCAATCCTCTGGTATGGCAGTGAAAGCTGACCAATTACCTCAGAGATGAAGAGCAAACTGGAGGCAACAGAAATGTGGTTCTTCTGCTGAGAATTTAATGGACGGAGCGCATAAGCAACGAAAAAATCTTAAGGAAAATGAAAAAGTACACTTATACCCAGAATAAGAAAGACAGCTAAAATGAGGAAAAGGAGAAAGGAGCGGGCTAACCACCTGATGAGATTGTCTAAATTGATGACAGAATAGAAGACAAGAGACAAGGCAAAGGACAAACGTTGCTGAAGGGACATGTCATATAGAAGAAGAAAAAGAAGCGAAATTATTAACAGACCGATGCAATACATTTAGTGCTGTGATTGCCGAACAACTAATAATTAATCCGATTTTTGCCGGATATTTAGCCTGATATTTTCTTTTCATTCGTCATCAGGATCAATTAAAATTAGAATGGTGACTGAGTTTTCATGTAATCTGTCCGTGGGACTGTAAGATTTTCAATTTCTCAGAGATCTAGTCCGTTGGATCACATCGAATTTCTGTCCAATTCTATTAATTTATCCTCGTTCAGCCCAATTCTATTAATTTATCCTAATTCTGCTCAATTCTATTAATTTATCCTCATTCTACCCAATTCTATTAATTTATCGTCATTCAGCCCAATTCTATTAATTTATCCTCCTTCTGCTCAATTCTATTAATTTATCCTCCTTCTGCTCAATTCTATTAATTTATCCTCCTTCTGCCCAATTCTATTAATTTATCCTCCTTCTGCTCAATTCTATTAATTTATCTTCCTTCACCCACAATTGTATTAATTTATCGCCCTTCTGCTCAATTCTATTAATTTATCCTCCTTCTGCTCAATTCTATTAATTTATCCTCCTTCTGCTCAATTCTATTAATTTATCTTCCTTCACCCACAATTGTATTAATTTATCCCCCTTCTGCTCAATTCTATTAATTTATCCTCCTTCTGCTCAATTCTATTAATTTATCCCCCTTCTGCTCAATTCAATTAATTTATCCTCCTTCTGCTCAATTCGATTAAATTATCTTCCTTCACCCACAATTGTATTAATTTATCCCCCTTCTGCTCAATTCTATTAATTTATCCTCCTTCTGCTCAATTCTATTAATTTATCCCCCTTCTGCTCAATTCTATTAATTTATCCTCCTTCTGCTCAAATCGATTAATTTATCTTCCTTCACCCACAATTGTATTAATTTATCCCCCTTCTGCTCAATTCTATTAATTTATCATTCTTCTGCTCAATTCTATTAATTTATCCTCCTTCTGCTCAATTCGATTAATTTATCCCCCTTCTGCTCAATTCGATTAATTTATCTTCCTTCACCCACAATTGTATTAATTTATCCCCCTTCTGCTCAATTCTATTAATTTATCTTCGTTCACCCACAATTGTATGAATTTATCCCCCTTCTGCTCAATTCTATTAATTTATCCTCCTTCTGCTCAATTCTATTAATTTATCCTTCTTCTGCTCAATTCTATTAATTTATCCTCCTTCTGCTCAATTCTATTAATTTATACTCCTTCTGCTCAATTCTATTAATTTATCTTCCTTCACCCACAATTGTATTAATGTATCCCCCTTCTGCTCAATTCTATTAATTTATCCTCTTCTGCTCAATTCTATTAATTTATCCTCCTTCTGCTCAATTATATTAATTTATCCTCCTTCTGCTCAATTCTATTAATTTATCCTCCTTCACCCCAATTGTATTAATTTATCCCCTCATTCTGCTCAATTCTATTAATTTATACTCCTTCTGCTCAATTCTATTAATTTATCCCCCCTTCTGCTCAATTGTATTAATTTATCCCCCTTCTGCTCAATTCTATTAATTTATCCTTCTCCTGCTCAATTCTATTTATTTATCCCCCTTCTGCTCAATTCTAGTAATTTATCTTCCTTCACCCACAATTGGATTAATTTATCCCCCTTCTGCTCAATTCTATTAATTTATCCTCCTTCTGCTTAATTCTATTAATTTATCCTCCTTCTGCTCAATTCTATTAATTTATCTTCCTTCTGCTCAATTCTATTAATATATCCTCCTTCTGCTCAATTCCATTAATTTAACTTCCTTCACCCACAATTGTATTAATTTATCCCCCTTCTGCTCAATTCTATTAATTTATCCCCCTCCTGCTCAATTCTATTCATTTATCCCCCTCCTGCTCAATTCTATTAATTTATCCTCCTTCTGCCCAATTCTATTAATTTATCCTCCTTCTGCTCAATTCTATTAATTTATCTTCCTTCACCCACAATTGTATTAATTTATCACCCTTCTGCTCAATTCTATTAATTTATCCTCCTTCTGCGCAATTCTATTAAATTATCCTCCTTCTGCTCAATTTTATTAATTTATCTTCCTTCTGCTCAATTCTATTAATTTATCCTCCTTCTGCTCAATACTATTAATTTATCTTCCTACACCCACAATTGTATTAATTTATCCCCCTTCTGCTCAATTCTATTAATTTATCCCCCTTTTGCTCAATTCTTTTACTTTATCCTCTTTCAGCTCAATTCTATTAATTTATCCCCTCCTTCTGCTCAATTCTATTAATTCATCCTCCTTCTGCTCAATTCTATTAATTTATCCTCCTACAGCTCAATTCTATTAATTTATCCTCCTTCTGCCCAATACTATTAATTTATCCTCCTTCTGCTCAATTCTATTAATTTATCCTCCTTCTGCCCAATTCTATTAATTTATCCTCCTTGAGCCCAATTCTATTAATTCATCCCCCTTATGACCAATTCTATTAATATATCGTCCTTCAGCCCAATTCTATTAATTTATCCTCCTTCTGTCCAATTGTATTAATTTATCCTCCTTCTGTTCATTCTATTAATTTATCCTCCTTCAGCCCAATTCAATTAATTTATCCTCCTTCAGCCCAATTCTCTTAATTTATACACCTTCAGCCCAATTCTATTAATTTATCCTCCTTCAGCTCAATTTTATTAATTTATCCTCCTTCAGCTCAATTCTATTAATTTATCCCCTCCTTCTGCTCAATTCTATTAATTTATCCTCCTTCGGCCCAATTCTATTAATTCATCCTCCTTCTGCCCAATTCTATTAATTTATCCTCCTTCTGCTCAATTCTATTAATTTATCCTCCTTCTGCTCAATTCTATTCATTTATCCTCCTTCTGCCCATTTCTATTAATTTATCCTCCTTCAGCCCAATTCTATTAATTGATCCCCCTTCTGACCAATTC
Organism: Acanthosepion esculentum; assembly: GCA_964036315.1. NCBI lineage: Eukaryota > Metazoa > Mollusca > Cephalopoda > Sepiida > Sepiidae > Acanthosepion > Acanthosepion esculentum. Next base: position 73,142,147 of record OZ038495.1, read on the forward strand.
TATTAATTTATCCTCCTTCAGCCCAATTTTATTAATTTATCCTCCTTCTGTTCATTCTATTAATTTATCCTCCTTCTGCTCAATTCTATTAATTTATCCCTTCCTTCGGCTCAATTCTATTAATTTATCCTCCTGCAGCCCAATTTTATTAATTTATCCTCCTTCTGTTCATTCTATTAATTTATCCTCCTTCTGCTCAATTCTATTAATTTATCCTCCTTCTGTTCATTCTATTAATTTATCCTCCTTCTGTTCAATTCTATTAATTTATCCTCCTTCTGCCCAATTCTATTAATTTATCCTCCTTCAGCCAAATTCTATTAATTCATCCCCCTTCTGACCAACTCTATTAATTGATCTTCCTTCAGCCCAATTCTATTAATTTATCCTCCTTCAGCTCAATTTTATTAATTTATCCTCCTTCAGCTCAATTCTATTAATTTATCCCCTCCTTCTGCTCAATTCTATTAATTTATCCTCCTTCGGCCCAATTCTATTAATTCATCCTCCTTCTGCCCAATTCTATTAATTTATCCTCCTTCTGCTCAATTCTATTAATTTATCCTCCTTCTGCTCAATTCTATTCATTTATCCTCCTTCTGCCCATTTCTATTAATTTATCCTCCTTCAGCCCAATTCTATTAATTCATCCCCCTTCTGACCAATTCTATTAATTTATCCTCCTTCAGCCCAATTTTATTAATTTATCCTCCTTCTGTTCATTCTATTAATTTATCCTCCTTCTGCTCAATTCTATTAATTTATCCCTTCCTTCGGCTCAATTCTATTAATTTATCCTCCTGCAGCCCAATTTTATTAATTTATCCTCCTTCTGCTCAATTCTATTCATTTATCCTCCTTCTGCCCATTTCTATTAATTTATCCTCCTTCAGCCCAATTCTATTAATTTATCCTCCTGCAGCCCAATTTTATTAATTTATCCTCCTTCTGCTCAATTCTATTCATTTATCCTCCTTCTGCCCATTTCTATTAATTTATCCTCCTTCAGCCCAATTTTATTAATTTATCCTCCTTCTGCTCAATTCTATTAATTTATCCTCCTTCTGCCCATTTCTATTAATTTATCCTCCTGCAGCCCAATTCTATTAATTCATTCCCCTTCTGACCAATTCTATTAATTTATCTTCCTTCAGCACAATTCTATTAATTTATCCTCCTTCTGTTCATTCTATTAATTTATCCTCCTTCAGCCCAATTCAATTAATTTATCTTCCTTCAGCCCAATTCTCTTAATTGATCCTCCTTCAGCCCAATTCTATTAATTTATCCTCCTTCAGCTCAATTCTATTAATTTATCCTCCTTCAGCTCAATTCTATTAATTTATCCCTTCCTTCGGCTCAATTCGATTAATTTATCCTCCTTCTGCTCAATTCTATTAATTTATCCTCCTTCTGATCAATTCTATTCATTTATCCTCCTTCTGCCCATTTCTATTAATTTATCCTCCTTCAGCCCAATTCTATTAATTCATCCCCCTTCTGACCAATTCTATTAATTTATCCTCCTTCAGCCCAATTTTATTAATTTATCCTCCTTCTGTTCAATTCTATTAATTTATCCTCCTTCAGCCCAATTCTATTAATTTATCCTCCTTCAGCTCAATTCTATTAATTTATACCATCCTTCTGCTCAATTCGATTAATTTATCCTCCTTCTCCTCAATTCTATTAATTCATCCCCCTTCTGCCCAATTTTATTAATTTATCCTCCTTCTGCCCAATTCTATTAATTTATCCTCCTTCAACCCAATTCTATTAATTTACCCTCCTTCAGCTCAATTCTATTAATTTATCCTCCTTCAGCTCAATTCTATTGATTTATCCCATCCTTCTGCTCAATTCGATTAATTTATCCTCCTTCTGACCAATTCTATTAATTTATCCTCCTTCAGCTCAATTCTATTAATTTATCCTCCTCCTGCTCAATTCTATTAATTTATCCTCCTTCTGCTCAATTCTATTAATTTATCCCGTCCTTCTGCTCAATTCGATTAATTTATCCTCCTTCTGCTCAATTCTATTAATTTATCCTCCTTCTGCACAATTCTATTAATTTATCCTCCTTCAGCTCAATTCTATTAATTTATCCTCCTTCAGCTCAATTCTATTAATTTATCCCATCCTTCTGCTCAATTCTTTTAATTTATCCTCCTTCTGCTCAATTCTATTAATTTATCCTCCTTCTGCTCAATTCTATTAATTTATCCCATCCTTCTGCTCAATTCGATTAATTTATCCTCCTTCTGCTCAATTCTATTAATTTATCCTCCTTCTGACCAATTCTATTAATTTATCCTCCTTCAGCTCAATTCTATTAATTTATCCTCCTTCAGCTCAATTCTATTAATTTATCCTCCTTCTGCTCAATTCTATTAATTTATCCCATCCTTCTGCTCAATTCGATTAATTTATCCTCCTTCTGCTCAATTCTATTAATTTATCCTCCTTCTGCACAATTCTATTAATTTATCCTCCTTCAGCTCAATTCTATTAATTTATCCTCCTTCAGCTCAATTCTATTAATTTATCCCATCCTTCTGCTCAATTCTTTTAATTTATCCTCCTTCTGCTCAATTCTATTAATTTATCCTCCTTCTGCTCAATTCTATTAATTTATCCCATCCTTCTGCTCAATTCGATTAATTTATCCTCCTTCTGCTCAATTCTATTAATTTATCCTCCTTCTGACCAATTCTATTAATTTATCCTCCTTCAGCTCAATTCTATTAATTTATCCTCCTTCAGCTCAATTCTATTAATTTATCCTCCTTCTGCTCAATTCTATTAATTTATCTTCCTTCTGCCCAATTCTATTAATTTATCCTCCTTCAGCTCAATTCTATTAATTTATCCTCCTTCAGCCCAATTCTATTAATTTATCCTCCTTCAGCTCAATTCTATTAGTTTATCCTCCTTCTGCTCAATTCTATTCATTTATCCTCCTTCTGCTCAATTCTATTAATTTATCCGCCTTCTGCTCAATTCTATTAATTTATCCTCCTTCTGCCCAATTTTATTAATTTATCCTCCTTCTGCCCAATTCTATTAATTTATCCTCCTTCAGCCCAATTCTATTAATTCATCTCCCTTCTGACCACTTCTATTAATTTATCCTCCTTCAGCCCAATTCTATTAATTTATAATCCTTCTGTTCAATTCTATTAATTTATCCTCATTCTGTTAAATTCCATGAATTTATCCTCCTTCTGCCCAATTGTATTAATTTATCCTCCTTCTGCTCATTCTATTAATTTATCCTCCTTCAGCCCAATTCTATTAATTTATCCTCCTTCAGCCCAATTCTATTGAATTATCCTCCTTCAGCTCAATTCTATTAATTTATCCCCTCCTTCAGCTCAATTCTATTAATTTATCCTCCTTCAGCTCAATTCTATAAATTTATCCCCTCTTCTGCTCAATTCGATTAATTTATCCCCCTTCTGCTCAATTCTATTAATTTATCCTCCTTCAGTTCAATTCTACTAATTTTTCCTCCTTCTGCTCAATTCTATTAATTTATCCTCCTTCTGCCCAATTTTATTAATTTATACTCCTTCTGCTCAATTCTATTAATTTATCCTCCTTCTGCCCAATTCTATTAATTTATCCTCCTTCTGCCCATTTCTATTAATTTATCCTCCTTCAGCCCAATTCTATTAATTCATCCCCCTTCTGACCAATTCTATTAATTTATCATCCTTCAGCCCAATTTTATTAATTTATCCTCCTTCTGTTCAATTCTATTAATTTATCCTCCTTCAGCCCCATTCTATTAATTTATCCTCCTTCAGGCCAATTCTATTAATTTATCCTCCTTCAGCCCAATTCTTTTAATTTGTCCTCCTTCAGCTCAATTCTATTAATTTATCCTCCTTCAGCTCAATTCTATTAATTTATCCCATCCTTCTGCTCAATTCGATTAAGTTATCCTCCTTCTGCTCAATTCTATTAATTTATCCTCCTTCTGCTCAATTCTATTAATTTATCCTCCTTCTGCCTAATTTTATTATTTTATCCTCCTTCTGCTCAATTCTATTAATTTAACTTCCTTCTGCCCACTTCTATTAATTTATCCTCCTTCAGGCCAATTCTATTAATTTATCTTCCTTCAGCCCAATTCTATTAATTTATCCTCCTTCAGCTTAATTGTATTAATTTATCCTCCTTCTGCCCAATTCTATTAATTTATCCCATCCTTCTGCTCAATTCGATTAATTTATCCCATCCTTCTGCTCAATTCTATTAATTTATTCTCATTCTGCTCAATTCTATTAATTTATCCTCCTTCTGCCCAATTTTATTAATTTATCCTCCTTCTGCTCAATTCTATTAATTTATCCTCCTTCTGCCCACTTCTATTAATTTATCCTCCTTCTGCCGAATTCTATTAATTTATCCTCCTTCAGCCCAATTCTATTAATTTATCCCCCTTCTGCCCAATTCTATTAATTTATCCTCCTTCTGCCCAATTCTATTAATTTATCCCCCTTCTGCCCAATTCTATTAATTTATCCCTCTTCTGCCCAATTCTATTAATTTATCCTCCTTCAGCACAATTCTATTAATTTATCCTCCTTCTGCTCAATTCTATTAATTTATCCTCCTTCTGCCCAATTCAATTAATTTATCCTCCTTCAGCCCAATTCTATTAATTTATCCTCCTTCTGCTCAATTCTATTAATTTATCCTCCTTCTGCTCAATTCTATTAATTTATACTCCTTCTGCCCAATTTTATTATTTTATCCTCCTTCTGCTCAATTCTATTAATTTAACTTCCTTCTGCCCACTTCTATTAATTTATCCTCCTTCAGGCCCATTCTATTAATTTATCCTCCTTCAGGCCAATTCTATTAATTTATCCTCCTTCAGCCCAATTCTATTAATTTATCCTCCTTCTGCTCAATTCTATTAATTTATCCCATCCTTCTGCTCAATTCGATTAATTTATCCCATCCTTCTGTTCAATTCTATTAATTTATTCTCATTCTGCTCAATTCTATTAATTTATCCTCCTTCTGCCCAATTTTATTCATTTATCCTCCTTCTGCTCAATTCAATTAATTTATCCTCCTTCTGCCCACTTCTATTAATTTATCCTCCTTCTGCCGAATTCTATTAATTTATCCTCCTTCAGCCCAATTCTATTAATTCATCCCCCTTCTGCCCAATTCTATTAATTTATCCTCCTTCTGCCCAATTCTATTAATTTATCCCCCTTCTGCCCAATTCTATTAATTTATCCCTCTTCTGCCCAATTCTATTAATTTATCCTCCTTCAGCACAATTCTATTAATTTATCCCCCTTCTGCCCAATTCTAATAATTTATCCCCCTTCTGCCCAATTCTATTAATTTATCCCCCTTCTGCCCAATTCCATTAATTTATCCTCCTTCTGCCCAATTCAATTAATTTATCCTCCTTCAGCCCAATTCTATTAATTCATCCCCCTTCTGCCCAATTCTATCAATTTATCCTCCTTCTGCCCAATTCAATTAATTTATCCTCCTTCAGCCCAATTCTATTAATTTATCCCATCCTTCTGCTCAATTCGATTAATTTATCCTCCTTCTCCTCAATTCTATTAATTCATCCCCCTTCTGCCCAATTTTATTAATTTATCCTCCTTCTGCCCAATTCTATTAATTTATCCTCCTTCAACCCAATTCTATTAATTTACCCTCCTTCAGCTCAATTCTATTAATTTATCCTCCTTCAGCTCAATTCTATTGATTTATCCCATCCTTCTGCTCAATTCGATTAATTTATCCTCCTTCTGACCAATTCTATTAATTTATCCTCCTTCAGCTCAATTCTATTAATTTATCCTCCTCCTGCTCAATTCTATTAATTTATCCTCCTTCTGCTCAATTCTATTAATTTATCCCGTCCTTCTGCTCAATTCGATTAATTTATCCTCCTTCTGCTCAATTCTATTAATTTATCCTCCTTCTGCACAATTCTATTAATTTATCCTCCTTCAGCTCAATTCTATTAATTTATCCTCCTTCAGCTCAATTCTATTAATTTATCCCATCCTTCTGCTCAATTCTTTTAATTTATCCTCCTTCTGCTCAATTCTATTAATTTATCCTCCTTCTGCTCAATTCTATTAATTTATCCCATCCTTCTGCTCAATTCGATTAATTTATCCTCCTTCTGCTCAATTCTATTAATTTATCCTCCTTCTGACCAATTCTATTAATTTATCCTCCTTCAGCTCAATTCTATTAATTTATCCTCCTTCAGCTCAATTCTATTAATTTATCCTCCTTCTGCTCAATTCTATTAATTTATCCCATCCTTCTGCTCAATTCGATTAATTTATCCTCCTTCTGCTCAATTCTATTAATTTATCCTCCTTCTGCACAATTCTATTAATTTATCCTCCTTCAGCTCAATTCTATTAATTTATCCTCCTTCAGCTCAATTCTATTAATTTATCCCATCCTTCTGCTCAATTCTTTTAATTTATCCTCCTTCTGCTCAATTCTATTAATTTATCCTCCTTCTGCTCAATTCTATTAATTTATCCCATCCTTCTGCTCAATTCGATTAATTTATCCTCCTTCTGCTCAATTCTATTAATTTATCCTCCTTCTGACCAATTCTATTAATTTATCCTCCTTCAGCTCAATTCTATTAATTTATCCTCCTTCAGCTCAATTCTATTAATTTATCCTCCTTCTGCTCAATTCTATTAATTTATCTTCCTTCTGCCCAATTCTATTAATTTATCCTCCTTCAGCTCAATTCTATTAATTTATCCTCCTTCAGCCCAATTCTATTAATTTATCCTCCTTCAGCTCAATTCTATTAGTTTATCCTCCTTCTGCTCAATTCTATTCATTTATCCTCCTTCTGCTCAATTCTATTAATTTATCCGCCTTCTGCTCAATTCTATTAATTTATCCTCCTTCTGCCCAATTTTATTAATTTATCCTCCTTCTGCCCAATTCTATTAATTTATCCTCCTTCAGCCCAATTCTATTAATTCATCTCCCTTCTGACCACTTCTATTAATTTATCCTCCTTCAGCCCAATTCTATTAATTTATAATCCTTCTGTTCAATTCTATTAATTTATCCTCATTCTGTTAAATTCCATGAATTTATCCTCCTTCTGCCCAATTGTATTAATTTATCCTCCTTCTGCTCATTCTATTAATTTATCCTCCTTCAGCCCAATTCTATTAATTTATCCTCCTTCAGCCCAATTCTATTGAATTATCCTCCTTCAGCTCAATTCTATTAATTTATCCCCTCCTTCAGCTCAATTCTATTAATTTATCCTCCTTCAGCTCAATTCTATAAATTTATCCCCTCTTCTGCTCAATTCGATTAATTTATCCCCCTTCTGCTCAATTCTATTAATTTATCCTCCTTCAGTTCAATTCTACTAATTTTTCCTCCTTCTGCTCAATTCTATTAATTTATCCTCCTTCTGCCCAATTTTATTAATTTATACTCCTTCTGCTCAATTCTATTAATTTATCCTCCTTCTGCCCAATTCTATTAATTTATCCTCCTTCTGCCCATTTCTATTAATTTATCCTCCTTCAGCCCAATTCTATTAATTCATCCCCCTTCTGACCAATTCTATTAATTTATCATCCTTCAGCCCAATTTTATTAATTTATCCTCCTTCTGTTCAATTCTATTAATTTATCCTCCTTCAGCCCCATTCTATTAATTTATCCTCCTTCAGGCCAATTCTATTAATTTATCCTCCTTCAGCCCAATTCTTTTAATTTGTCCTCCTTCAGCTCAATTCTATTAATTTATCCTCCTTCAGCTCAATTCTATTAATTTATCCCATCCTTCTGCTCAATTCGATTAAGTTATCCTCCTTCTGCTCAATTCTATTAATTTATCCTCCTTCTGCTCAATTCTATTAATTTATCCTCCTTCTGCCTAATTTTATTATTTTATCCTCCTTCTGCTCAATTCTATTAATTTAACTTCCTTCTGCCCACTTCTATTAATTTATCCTCCTTCAGGCCAATTCTATTAATTTATCTTCCTTCAGCCCAATTCTATTAATTTATCCTCCTTCAGCTTAATTGTATTAATTTATCCTCCTTCTGCCCAAATCTATTAATTTATCCCATCCTTCTGCTCAATTCGATTAATTTATCCCATCCTTCTGCTCAATTCTATTAATTTATTCTCATTCTGCTCAATTCTATTAATTTATCCTCCTTCTGCCCAATTTTATTAATTTATCCTCCTTCTGCTCAATTCTATTAATTTATCCTCCTTCTGCCCACTTCTATTAATTTATCCTCCTTCTGCCGAATTCTATTAATTTATCCTCCTTCAGCCCAATTCTATTAATTTATCCCCCTTCTGCCCAATTCTATTAATTTATCCTCCTTCTGCCCAATTCTATTAATTTATCCCCCTTCTGCCCAATTCTATTAATTTATCCCTCTTCTGCCCAATTCTATTAATTTATCCTCCTTCAGCACAATTCTATTAATTTATCCTCCTTCTGCTCAATTCTATTAATTTATCCTCCTTCTGCCCAATTCAATTAATTTATCCTCCTTCAGCCCAATTCTATTAATTTATCCTCCTTCTGCTCAATTCTATTAATTTATCCTCCTTCTGCTCAATTCTATTAATTTATACTCCTTCTGCCCAATTTTATTATTTTATCCTCCTTCTGCTCAATTCTATTAATTTAACTTCCTTCTGCCCACTTCTATTAATTTATCCTCCTTCAGGCCCATTCTATTAATTTATCCTCCTTCAGGCCAATTCTATTAATTTATCCTCCTTCAGCCCAATTCTATTAATTTATCCTCCTTCTGCTCAATTCTATTAATTTATCCCATCCTTCTGCTCAATTCGATTAATTTATCCCATCCTTCTGTTCAATTCTATTAATTTATTCTCATTCTGCTCAATTCTATTAATTTATCCTCCTTCTGCCCAATTTTATTCATTTATCCTCCTTCTGCTCAATTCAATTAATTTATCCTCCTTCTGCCCACTTCTATTAATTTATCCTCCTTCTGCCGAATTCTATTAATTTATCCTCCTTCAGCCCAATTCTATTAATTCATCCCCCTTCTGCCCAATTCTATTAATTTATCCTCCTTCTGCCCAATTCTATTAATTTATCCCCCTTCTGCCCAATTCTATTAATTTATCCCTCTTCTGCCCAATTCTATTAATTTATCCTCCTTCAGCACAATTCTATTAATTTATCCCCCTTCTGCCCAATTCTAATAATTTATCCCCCTTCTGCCCAATTCTATTAATTTATCCCCCTTCTGCCCAATTCCATTAATTTATCCTCCTTCTGCCCAATTCAATTAATTTATCCTCCTTCAGCCCAATTCTATTAATTCATCCCCCTTCTGCCCAATTCTATCAATTTATCCTCCTTCTGCCCAATTCAATTAATTTATCCTCCTTCAGCCCAATTCTATTAATTTATCCCATCCTTCTGCTCAATTCGATTAATTTATCCTCCTTATGCTCAATTCTATTAATTTATCCTCCTTCTGCCCAATTCTATTAATTTATCCTCCTTCAGCCCAATTCTATTAATTCATCACCCTTCTGACCAATTCTATTAATTTATCCTCCTTCAGCCCAATTCTATTAATTTATCCTGCTTCTGTTCAATTCTATTAATTTATCCTCCTTCTGTTCAATTCCATTAATTTATCCTCCTTCTGCCCAATTTTATTAATTTATCCTCCTTCTGCTCAATTCTATTAATTTATCCTCCTTCAGCCCAATTCTATTAATTTATCCTCCTTCAGCCCAATTCTGTTAATTTATCCTCCTTCAGCTCAATTCTATTAATTTATACTCCTTCAGCTAAATTCTATTAATTTATCCCCTCCTTCAGCTCAATTCTATTAATTATCCCCTTCTTCTGCTCAATTCGATTAATTTATCCTCCTTCAGCCCAATTCTATTAATTTATCCTCCTTCTGTTCAATTCTATTAATTTTTCCTCCTTCTGCCCAATTCTATTAATTTATCCTCCTTCTGCCCAATTCTATTAATTTATCCTCCTTCAGCCCAATTCTATTAATTCATCCCCCTTCTGACCAATTCTATTAATTTATCCTCCTTCAGCCCAATTCTATTAATTTATCCTCCTTCTGTTCAATTCTATTCATTTATCCTCCTTCTGTTCAATTCCATTAATTTATCCTCCTTCTGCCCAATTGTATTAATTTATCCTCCTTCTGCTCATTCTATTAATTTATCCTCCTTCAGCCCAATTCTATTAATTTATCCTCCTTCTGCTCATTCTATTAATTTATCCTCCTTCAGCCCAATTCTATTAATTTATCCCCCTTCTGCCCAATTCTATTAATTTATCCTCCTTCTCCTGAATTCTATTAATTTACCCCCTTCTGACCAATTCTATTAATTTACCCCCTTCTGACCAATTCTATTAATTCATCGCCCTTCTGAACAATTCTATTAATTTATCCCTCTTCTGCCCAATTATATTAATTTATCCCCCTACTGCCCAATTATATTAATTCATCCCCCTTCTGACCAATTCTATTAATTTATCCTCCTTCAGCCCAATTCTATTAATTTATCCCCCTTCTGCCCAATTCTATTATTTTATCCTCCTTCTGCCCAATTCTATTAATTTATCCCCCTTCTGTCCAATTCTAATAATTTATCCCCGTTCTGACCAATTCTATTAATTCATCCCCCTTCAGCCCAATTCTATTAATTTATCCTCCTTCAGCCCAATTCTATTAATTTATCCTCCTTCTGTTCAATTCTATTAATTTATCCTCCTTCTGTTCAATTCCATTAATTTATCCTCCTTCTGCTCATTCTATTAATTTATCCTCCTTCTGCCCATTTCTATTAATTTATCCTCCTTCAGCCCAATTCTATTAATTTATCCTCCTTCGGCTCAATTCTATTAATTTATCCTTTTTCTGCTCAATTCCATTAATTTATCCTCCTTCTGTTCAATTCCATTAATTTATCCTCCTTCAGCCCAATTCTATTAATTTATCCACCTTTTGCTGAATTCTTTTACTTTATCCCCCTTCTGCCCAATTTTATCAATTTATCTTCCTTCTGCTCAATTCTATTAATTTATCCTCCTTCTGTTCAATTCTATTAATTTATCCTCCTTCTGTTCAATTCCATTAATTTATCCTACGTCAGCCCAATTCTATTAATTTATCATCCTTCAGCCCAATTCTATTAATTTATTTTCCTTCTGCTCAATTCTATTAATTTATCATCCTTCAGCCCAATTCTATTAATTTATCCTCCTTCAGTTCAATTCCATTAATTTATCCTCCTTCAGCCCAATTCTATCAATTTATCACCCTTTTGCTCAATTCTATTAATTTATCCTCCTTCTGCCCAGTTGTATTAATTTATCCTCCTTCTGTTCAATTCTATTAATTTATTCTCATTCTGCTCAATTCTATTAATTTATCCTCCTTCTGCAAAATTTTATTAATTTATCCTCCTTCTGCTCAATTCTATTAATTTATCCTCCTTCTGCCCACTTCTATTAATTTATCCTCCTTCTGCCGAATTCTATTAATTTATCCTCCTTCAGCCCAATTCTATTAATTCATCCCCCTTCTGCCCAATTCTATTAATTTATCCTCCTTCTGCCCAATTCTATTAATTTACCCCCCTTCTGCCCAATTCTATTAATTTATCCCTCTTCTGCCCAATTCTATTAATTTATCCTCCTTCAGCACAATTCTATTAATTTATCCCCCTTCTGCCCAATTCTAATAATTTATCCCCCTTCTGCCCAATTCTATTAATTTATCCCCCTTCTGCCCAATTCCATTAATTTATCCTCCTTCTGCCCAATTCAATTAATTTATCCTCCTTCAGCCCAATTCTATTAATTCATCCCCCTTCTGCCCAATTCTATCAATTTATCCTCCTTCTGCCCAATTCAATTAATTTATCCTCCTTCAGCCCAATTCTATTAATTTATCCCATCCTTCTGCTCAATTCGATTAATTTATCCTCCTTATGCTCAATTCTATTAATTTATCCTCCTTCTGCCCAATTCTATTAATTTATCCTCCTTCAGCCCAATTCTATTAATTCATCACCCTTCTGACCAATTCTATTAATTTATCCTCCTTCAGCCCAATTCTATTAATTTATCCTCCTTCTGTTCAATTCTATTAATTTATCCTCCTTCTGTTAAATTCCATTAATTTATCCTCCTTCTGCCCAATTTTATTAATTTATCCTCCTTCTGCTCAATTCTATTAATTTATCCTCCTTCAGCCCAATTCTATTAATTTATCCTCCTTCAGCCCAATTCTGTTAATTTATCCTCCTTCAGCTCAATTCTATTAATTTATCCTCCTTCAGCTAAATTCTATTAATTTATCCCCTCCTTCAGCTCAATTCTATTAATTTATCCCCTTCTTCTGCTCAATTCGATTAATTTATCCTCCTTCAGCCCAATTCTATTAATTTATCCTCCTTCTGTTCAATTCTATTAATTTTTCCTCCTTCTGCCCAATTCTATTAATTTATCCTCCTTCTGCTCATTCTATTAATTTATCCTCCTTCAGCCCAATTCTATTAATTTATCCTCCTTCAGCCCAATTCTATTAATTTATCCCCCTTCTGCCCAATTCTATTAATTTATCCCCCTTCTGTCCAATTCTATTAATTTATCCCCGTTCTGACCAATTCTATTAATTCATCCCCCTTCAGCCCAATTCTATTAATTCATCGCCCTTCTGAACAATTCTATTAATTTATCCCTCTTCTGCCCAATTATATTAATTTATCCCCCTTCTGCCCAATTATATTAATTCATCCCCCTTCTGACCAATTCTATTAATTTATCCTCTTCAGCCCAATTCTATTAATTTATCCCCCTTCTGCCCAATTCTATTATTTTATCCTCCTTCTGCCCAATTCTATTAATTTATCCTCCTTCTGCCCAATTCTATTAATTTATCCCCCTTCTGTCCAATTCTATTAATTTATCCCCGTTCTGACCAATTCTATTAATTCATCCCCCTTCAGCCCAATTCTATTAATTTATCCTCCTTCAGCCCAATTCTATTAATTTATCCTCCTTCTGTTCAATTCTATTAATTTATCCTCCTTCTGTTCAATTCCATTAATTTATCCTCCTTCTGCTCATTCTATTAATTTATCCTCCTTCTGCCCATTTCTATTAATTTATCCTCCTTCAGCCCAATTCTATTAATTTATCCTCCTTCTGCTCAATTCTATTAATTTATCCTTTTTCTCAATTCCATTAATTTATCCTCCTTCTGTTCAATTCCATTAATTTATCCTCCTTCAGCCCAATTCTATTAATTTATCCACCTTTTGCTCAATTCTTTTACTTTATCCCCCTTCTGCCCAATTTTATCAATTTATCTTCCTTCTGCTCAATTCTATTAATTTATCCTCCTTCTGTTCAATTCTATTAATTTATCCTCCTTCTGTTCAATTCCATTAATTTATCCTCCGTCAGCCCAATTCTATTAATATATCATCCTTCAGCCGAATTCTATTAATTTATTTTCCTTCTGCTCAATTCTATTAATTTATCATCCTTCAGCCCAATTCTATTAATTTATCCTCCTTCAGTTCAATTCCATTAATTTATCCTCCTTCAGCCCAATTCTATCAATTTATCCCCCTTTTGCTCAATTCTATTAATTTATCCTCCTTCTGCCCAGTTGTATTAATTTATCCTCCTTCTGCTCAATTCTATTAATTTATCCTCCTTCTGCTCAATTCCATTAATTTATCCTCCGTCAGCCCAATTCTATTAATTTATCCACCTTTTGCTCAATTCTTTTACTTTATCCCCCTTCTGCCCAATTTTATCAATTTATGTTCCTTCTGCTCAATTCTATTAATTTATCCTCCTTCCGTTCAATTCTATTAATTTATCCTCCTTCTGTTCAATTCCATTAATTTATCCTCCGTCAGCCCAATTCTATTAATTTATCATCCTTCAGCCCAATTCTATTAATTTATCCTCCTTCTGCTCAATTCTATTAATTTATCCTCATTCTGCCCAGTTGTATTAATTTATCCTCCTTCTGCTCAATTCTATTAATTTATCCTCCTTCTGCTCAATTCCATTAATATATCCTCTGTCAGCCCAATTCTATTAATTTATCCCCCTTTTGCTCAATTCTTTTACTTTATCCTCCTTCTGCCCAATTTTATTAATTTATCCTCCTTCTGCCCAATCTTTATTAATTTATCCTCCTTCTGCTCAATTCTATTAATTTATCCCCCTTCTGTTTAATTCCATTAATTTATCCTCCTTCAGCCCAATTCTATTAATTTATCCCCCTTTTGCTCAATTCTTTTTCTTTATCCTCCTTCTGCTCAATTCTATTAATTTCTCCTCCTTCTGTTCAATTCCATTAATTTATCATCCTGCAGCCCAATTCTATTAATTTATCCTCCTTCTGCTCAATTCTATTAATTTATCCTCCTTCTGCTCAATTCTATTAATTTATCCTCCTTCTGTTCAATACCATTAATTTATCATCGTTCAGCCGAATCCTATTAATTTATCATCCTTCAGCCCAATTCTATTAATTTATCCTCCTTCTGCTCAATTCTATTAATTTATCATCCTTCAGCCCAATTCTATTAATTTATCCTCCTTCTGTCCAATTTTATTAATTTATCCTCCTTCTGCTCATTCTATTAATTTATCCTCCTTCTGCCCATTTCTATTAATTTATCCTCCTTCAGCCCAATTCTATTAATTTATCCCCCTTCTGCCCAGTTGTATTAATTTATCCTCCTTCTGCTCAATTCTATTAATTAACCTCCTTCTGTTCAATTCTATTAATTTATCCTGCTTCTGTTCAGTTCCATTAATTTATCCTCCTTCAGCCCAATTCTATTAATTTATCCCCCTTTTGCTCAATTCTATTAATTTATCCTCCTTCTGCTCAATTCCATTAATTTATCCTCCGTCAGCCCAATTCTATTAATTTATCCCCCTTTTGCTCAATTCTTTTACTTTATCCTCCTTCTGCCCAATTTTATTAATTTATCCTCCTTCTGCCCAATCAGTATTAATTTATCCTCCTTCTGCTCAATTCTATTAATTTATCCCCCTTCTGTTTAATTCCATTAATTTATCCTCCTTCAGCCCATTTCTATTAATTTATCCCCCTTTTGCTCAATTCTTTTACTTTATCCTCCTTCTGCTCAATTCTATTAATTTATCCTCCTTCTGTTCAATTCCATTAATTTATCATCCTGCACCCCAATTCTATTAATTTATCCTCCTTCTGCTCAATTCTATTAATTTATCCTCCTTCTGTTCAATTCCATTAATTTATCATCCTTCAGCCGAATTCTATTAATTTATCATCCTTCAGCCCAATTCTATTAATTTATCCTCCTTCTGCTCAATTCTATTAATTTATCATCCTTCAGCCCAATTCTATTAATTTATCATCCTTCAGCCCAATTCTATTAATTTATCCTCCTTCAGCCCAATTCTATTAATTTATCCTCCTTCTGCTCAATTCTATTAATTTATCCTTTTTCTGCTCAATTCCATTAATTTATCCTCCTTCTGTTCAATTCCATTAATTTATCCTCCTTCAGCCCAATTCTATTAATTTATCCCCCTTTTGCTCAATTCTATTAATTTATCCTCCTTCTGCCCAGTTGTATTAATTTATCCTCCTTCTGCTCAATTCTATTAATTTATCCTCCTTCTGCTCAATTCCATTAATTTATCCTCCGTCAGCCCAATTCTATTAATTTATCCCCCTTTTGCTCAATTCTTTTACTTTATCCTCCTTCTGCCCAATTTTATTAATTTATCTTCCTTCTGCTCAATTCTATTAATTTATCCTCCTTCTGTTCAATTCTATTAATTTATCCCCCTTCTGTTTAATTCAATTAATTTATCCTCCTTCAGCCTAATTCTATTAATTTATCCCCCTTTTGCTCAATTCTTTTACTTTATCCTCCTTCTGCTCAATTCTATTAATTTATCCTCCTTCTGTTCAATTCCATTAATTTATCATCCTGCAGCCCAATTCTATTAATTTATCCTCCTTCTGCTCAATTCTATTAATTTATCCTCCTTCTGTTCAATTCCATTAATTTATCATCGTTCAGCCGAATTCTATTAATTTATCATCCTTCAGCCCAATTCTATTAATTTATCCTCCTTCTGCTCAATTCTATTAATTTATCATCCTTCAGCCCAATTCTATTAATTTATCCTCCTTCTGTCCAATTTTATTAATTTATCCTCCTTCTGCTCATTCTATTAATTTATCCTCCTTCTGCCCATTTCTATTAATTTATCCTCCTTCAGCCCAATTCTATTAATTTATCCTTCTTCTGCTCAATTCTATTAATTTATCCTTTTTCTGCTCAATTCCATTAATTTATCCTCCTTCTGTTCAATTCCATTAATTTATCATCTTTCAGCCCAATTCTATTAATTTGTCCACCTTTTGCTCAATTCTTTTACTTTATCCCCCTTCTGCCCAATTTTATCAATTTATCTTCCTTCTGCTCAATTCTATTAATTTATCCTCCTTCAGCCCAATTCTATTAATTTATCCTCCTTCTGCTCAATTCTATTAATTTATCATCCTTCAGCCCAATTCTATTAATTTATCCTCCTTCAGCCCAATTCTATTAATTTATCATCCTTCTGCTCAATTCTATTAATTTATCATCCTTCAGCCCAATTCTATTAATTTATCCTCCTTCAGCCCAATTCTATTAATTTATCCTCCTTCAGCCCAATTCTATTAATTTATCCTCCTTCTGCTCAATTCTATTAATTTATCATCCTTCAGCCCAATTCTATTAATTTATCCTCCTTCTGCTCAATTCTATTAATTTATCATCCTTCAGCCCAATTCTATTAATTTATCCTCCTTCAGCCCAATTCTATTAATTTATCCTCCTTCTGCTCAATTCTATTAATTTATCCTTTTTCTGCTCAATTCCATTAATTTATCCTCCTTCTGTTCAATTCCATTAATTTATCCTCCTTCTGCTCATTCTATTAATTTATCCTCCTTCTGCCCATTTCTATTAATTTATCCTCCTTCAGCCCAATTCTATTAATTTATCCTCCTTCTGCTCAATTCTATTAATTTATCCTTTTTCTCAATTCCATTAATTTATCCTCCTTCTGTTCAATTCCATTAATTTATCCTCCTTCAGCCCAATTCTATTAATTTATCCACCTTTTGCTCAATTCTTTTACTTTATCCCCCTTCTGCCCAATTTTATCAATTTATCTTCCTTCTGCTCAATTCTATTAATTTATCCTCCTTCTGTTCAATTCTATTAATTTATCCTCCTTCTGTTCAATTCCATTAATTTATCCTCCGTCAGCCCAATTCTATTAATATATCATCCTTCAGCCGAATTCTATTAATTTATTTTCCTTCTGCTCAATTCTATTAATTTATCATCCTTCAGCCCAATTCTATTAATTTATCCTCCTTCAGTTCAATTCCATTAATTTATCCTCCTTCAGCCCAATTCTATCAATTTATCCCCCTTTTGCTCAATTCTATTAATTTATCCTCCTTCTGCCCAGTTGTATTAATTTATCCTCCTTCTGCTCAATTCTATTAATTTATCCTCCTTCTGCTCAATTCCATTAATTTATCCTCCGTCAGCCCAATTCTATTAATTTATCCACCTTTTGCTCAATTCTTTTACTTTATCCCCCTTCTGCCCAATTTTATCAATTTATGTTCCTTCTGCTCAATTCTATTAATTTATCCTCCTTCCGTTCAATTCTATTAATTTATCCTCCTTCTGTTCAATTCCATTAATTTATCCTCCGTCAGCCCAATTCTATTAATTTATCATCCTTCAGCCCAATTCTATTAATTTATCCTCCTTCTGCTCAATTCTATTAATTTATCCTCATTCTGCCCAGTTGTATTAATTTATCCTCCTTCTGCTCAATTCTATTAATTTATCCTCCTTCTGCTCAATTCCATTAATATATCCTCTGTCAGCCCAATTCTATTAATTTATCCCCCTTTTGCTCAATTCTTTTACTTTATCCTCCTTCTGCCCAATTTTATTAATTTATCCTCCTTCTGCCCAATCTTTATTAATTTATCCTCCTTCTGCTCAATTCTATTAATTTATCCCCCTTCTGTTTAATTCCATTAATTTATCCTCCTTCAGCCCAATTCTATTAATTTATCCCCCTTTTGCTCAATTCTTTTTCTTTATCCTCCTTCTGCTCAATTCTATTAATTTCTCCTCCTTCTGTTCAATTCCATTAATTTATCATCCTGCAGCCCAATTCTATTAATTTATCCTCCTTCTGCTCAATTCTATTAATTTATCCTCCTTCTGCTCAATTCTATTAATTTATCCTCCTTCTGTTCAATACCATTAATTTATCATCGTTCAGCCGAATCCTATTAATTTATCATCCTTCAGCCCAATTCTATTAATTTATCCTCCTTCTGCTCAATTCTATTAATTTATCATCCTTCAGCCCAATTCTATTAATTTATCCTCCTTCTGTCCAATTTTATTAATTTATCCTCCTTCTGCTCATTCTATTAATTTATCCTCCTTCTGCCCATTTCTATTAATTTATCCTCCTTCAGCCCAATTCTATTAATTTATCCCCCTTCTGCCCAGTTGTATTAATTTATCCTCCTTCTGCTCAATTCTATTAATTAACCTCCTTCTGTTCAATTCTATTAATTTATCCTGCTTCTGTTCAGTTCCATTAATTTATCCTCCTTCAGCCCAATTCTATTAATTTATCCCCCTTTTGCTCAATTCTATTAATTTATCCTCCTTCTGCTCAATTCCATTAATTTATCCTCCGTCAGCCCAATTCTATTAATTTATCCCCCTTTTGCTCAATTCTTTTACTTTATCCTCCTTCTGCCCAATTTTATTAATTTATCCTCCTTCTGCCCAATCAGTATTAATTTATCCTCCTTCTGCTCAATTCTATTAATTTATCCCCCTTCTGTTTAATTCCATTAATTTATCCTCCTTCAGCCCATTTCTATTAATTTATCCCCCTTTTGCTCAATTCTTTTACTTTATCCTCCTTCTGCTCAATTCTATTAATTTATCCTCCTTCTGTTCAATTCCATTAATTTATCATCCTGCACCCCAATTCTATTAATTTATCCTCCTTCTGCTCAATTCTATTAATTTATCCTCCTTCTGTTCAATTCCATTAATTTATCATCCTTCAGCCGAATTCTATTAATTTATCATCCTTCAGCCCAATTCTATTAATTTATCCTCCTTCTGCTCAATTCTATTAATTTATCATCCTTCAGCCCAATTCTATTAATTTATCATCCTTCAGCCCAATTCTATTAATTTATCCTCCTTCAGCCCAATTCTATTAATTTATCCTCCTTCTGCTCAATTCTATTAATTTATCCTTTTTCTGCTCAATTCCATTAATTTATCCTCCTTCTGTTCAATTCCATTAATTTATCCTCCTTCAGCCCAATTCTATTAATTTATCCCCCTTTTGCTCAATTCTATTAATTTATCCTCCTTCTGCCCAGTTGTATTAATTTATCCTCCTTCTGCTCAATTCTATTAATTTATCCTCCTTCTGCTCAATTCCATTAATTTATCCTCCGTCAGCCCAATTCTATTAATTTATCCCCCTTTTGCTCAATTCTTTTACTTTATCCTCCTTCTGCCCAATTTTATTAATTTATCTTCCTTCTGCTCAATTCTATTAATTTATCCTCCTTCTGTTCAATTCTATTAATTTATCCCCCTTCTGTTTAATTCAATTAATTTATCCTCCTTCAGCCTAATTCTATTAATTTATCCCCCTTTTGCTCAATTCTTTTACTTTATCCTCCTTCTGCTCAATTCTATTAATTTATCCTCCTTCTGTTCAATTCCATTAATTTATCATCCTGCAGCCCAATTCTATTAATTTATCCTCCTTCTGCTCAATTCTATTAATTTATCCTCCTTCTGTTCAATTCCATTAATTTATCATCGTTCAGCCGAATTCTATTAATTTATCATCCTTCAGCCCAATTCTATTAATTTATCCTCCTTCTGCTCAATTCTATTAATTTATCATCCTTCAGCCCAATTCTATTAATTTATCCTCCTTCTGTCCAATTTTATTAATTTATCCTCCTTCTGCTCATTCTATTAATTTATCCTCCTTCTGCCCATTTCTATTAATTTATCCTCCTTCAGCCCAATTCTATTAATTTATCCTTCTTCTGCTCAATTCTATTAATTTATCCTTTTTCTGCTCAATTCCATTAATTTATCCTCCTTCTGTTCAATTCCATTAATTTATCATCTTTCAGCCCAATTCTATTAATTTGTCCACCTTTTGCTCAATTCTTTTACTTTATCCCCCTTCTGCCCAATTTTATCAATTTATCTTCCTTCTGCTCAATTCTATTAATTTATCCTCCTTCAGCCCAATTCTATTAATTTATCCTCCTTCTGCTCAATTCTATTAATTTATCATCCTTCATCCCAATTCTATTAATTTATCCTCCTTCAGCCCAATTCTATTAATTTATCATCCTTCTGCTCAATTCTATTAATTTATCATCCTTCAGCCCAATTCTATTAATTTATCCTCCTTCAGCCCAATTCTATTAATTTATCCTCCTTCAGCCCAATTCTATTAATTTATCCTCCTTCTGCTCAATTCTATTAATTTATCATCCTTCAGCCCAATTCTATTAATTTATCCTCCTTCTGCTCAATTCTATTAATTTATCATCCTTCAGCCCAATTCTATTAATTTATCCTCCTTCAGCCCAATTCTATTAATTTATCCTCCTTCTGCTCAATTCTATTAATTTATCCTTTTTCTGCTCAATTCCATTAATTTATCCTCCTTCTGTTCAATTCCATTAATTTATCATCCTTCAGCCCAATTCTATTAATTTGTCCACCTTTTGCTCAATTCTTTTACTTTATCCCCCTTCTGCCCAATTTTATCAATTTATCTTCCTTCTGCTCAATTCTATTAATTTATCCTCCTTCTGTTCAATTCTATTAATTTATCCTCCTTCTGTTCAATTCCATTAATTTATCATCCTTCAGCCCAATTCTATTAATTTATCATCCTTCAGCCCAATTCTATTAATTTATCCTCCTTCTGCTCAATTCTATTAATTTATCATCCTTCAGCCCAATTCTATTAATTTATCCTCCTTCAGCCCAATTCTATTAATTTATCATCCTTCTGCTCAATTCTATTAATTTATCATCCTTCAGCCCAATTCTATTAATTTATCCTCCTTCAGCCCAATTCTATTAATTTATCCTCCTTCAGCCCAATTCTATTAATTTATCCTCCTTCAGCCCAATTCTATTAATTTATCCTCCTTCAGCCCAATTCTATTAATTTATCATCCTTCTGCTCAATTCTATTAATTTATCATCCTTCAGCCGAATTCTATTAATTTATCCTCCTTCAGCCCAATTCTATTAATTTATCATCCTTCTGCTCAATTCTATTAATTTATCATCCTTCAGCCCAATTCTATTAATTTATCCTCCTTCTGCTCAATTCTATTAATTTATCATCCTTCAGCCCAATTCTATTAATTTATCCTCCTTCAGCCCAATTCTATTAATGTATCCTCCTTCAGCCCAATTCTATTAATTTATCATCCTTCAGCCCAATTCTATTAATTTATCCTCCTTCTGCTCAATTCTATTAATTTATCATCCTTCAGCCCAATTCTATTAATTTATCATCCTTCAGCCCAATTCTATTAATTTATCCTCCTTCTGCTCAATTCTATTAATTTATCATCCTTCAGCCCAATTCTATTAATTTATCATCCTCCTGCCCAATTCTATTAATTTATCCTCCTTATGCTCAATTCTATTAATTTATCCTCCTTCTGGTCAATTCCATTAATTTATCCTCCTTCAGCCCAATTCTATTAATTTATCCTCCTTCTGCCCAATTCTATTAATTTATCCTCCTTCTGCCCAATTTTATTAATTTATCCTCCGTCTGCTCAATTCTATTAATTTATCCTCCTTCTGTTCAATTCTATTAATTTATCCTCCTTCTGTTCAATTTCATTAATTTATCATCCTTCAGCCCAATTCCATTAATTTATCATCCTTCTACTCTATTCTATTAATTAAACTCATTTTAATGTTACAAAATCTCTGTCCCTGCCCCACTACAAAATACGTAGACAGTTATGCAGTGGTGAATACCAAATCTTGTGAAATAATTCCACACTTGCCAATATCTTAACGCTGGACATTATACACTATCCTGTAACGTTAAACACTATTTTTTCCAATCTCTGTAATTATTGATCTTTCAGTGACGACAAAACAACTTGAAACGGAATGACTACTCCTTGGAGATTGCATACACTTTATTTATGCATGTAGAAACGTCTTATTATATTGATACTTCAAAAGTATTTGGCCTCGGCGCTAATTAAATATTGCCAACAGTAATGGATGTCCATAAATGAATAATTCTCTTTTTAGATAAACCTCAGAGGTCAAAGCAAATTCAATGCAATAGATGCACATAAATAAGTTGGAAGCACAAAGTAGTATATATTGTCAGAAGGAAAATTAATACAGTCAAGAATTGTCCAAATACACGAGTCAGAATAAATTCATCTTAGCCACTTTATCTAGTATCATTCTTTTTATATGACAGTGCATGTAGGAAAATCTCCTACATGATAATGGATGGATGATAAAAATTTGAAGCAACAGAAATGTAGTTCTACAGAAGGATACTGAGAATACTATCGACTGAACATGTGAGCAATGATGGTGTTAAAGAAAATAGAAGCAAAAGGAAACTTACGCTTAATATAAGGACAAGTGAGTTGAAATATCTAGGGCACTTAACGAGGAAAGATGGCTTAGAAAATTCGACACTCACAGGACATATTGAAATAAATAATGGCAGAGGAAAGCAGCGCATAGCCTACTTAACAAGCTTGTGTAAATGGTTGGAGGAACAGTGATTAGGACAGATAGCTAAAAGACAAAATTTACTACATAGGATAGGAAATTTCGGCGAGCCATGATCGCCAAATGGTCTGAAGGATCAGGGTACATAGAAGAAGAAGACTAATGCAACTATTGCTCTTCTGTGTATGTATATTTGCTTAATGAAAGTATAAGAAAAGGCTTTTAAAATTATTAGCGAAGTTTACTTGTCTGATATTTACGTAACGTAACCGTAAAATTATAATAAAATGCGAAAACTTTTTGTTTTTAAAGGCATTTAAATTTATTTAAGTAACACTCGCGGCTTCGTTGTTGCATTTGTTTCATAAGCAAAAGAAAGCAATGATAAACGTCATTTATTCTTCCAATGGAAATCTCATGATTCTTATTAACTCAGAGTTACCTGCATCTCCGTGTTTCACACACAAACATTGGTGGTAGATTTTATTTTCCTTTATGTATTAACCAGAATAAATAAAATGCTAATCTTGAAGTAACCTTAAACTTATTAAAGTATTATCACCAGTATAGAACTATGGCTGAAAGAAGAGAATGCAGATTGGTCAGAGGAGATTAATCTGTAATTAACATATAATTAATTCACATGGTGTTATCTCTTTCAAATAAATGTTTTTGCCAAATTATTCTTATTTAAAGAAGTAAAAATCACTGACAACCCAATTAGATTAAGACTTATTTTAATAACGTTTATTAAGATGATGCTTTAAGTAAACGATGATATTAGCAACAAAAATGGGAAAATAGAAGTAAAATAAATATTTTCTCTTTTTCTCAACAGATTTTTATCATGACAATATATCCTTTACTATCAATTC
>OZ038495.1:73168483-73223483 GCA_964036315.1 Acanthosepion esculentum
TGCTTTATTTCCGGGGAGGGTGAAGAACGTAAACTTTTGTTTTACTTACGTATATGTGATACTCCTGACTCCTCAATGTTCTTGGAGTCTTTCTTTATACTCAGGCATTTTTGGCAATCTTCTGATAATTGTTGTAGTGTTAGTCCAGATTCATTTTGTAGTTTTGAAAGTATTCTTTTGCGCATTTCACTATCTTTTGCTGAGACTAACCCTTGAACAAAATGAGACACTTGAAATTGTCCGGTGTTAATTCTGCCAGCTTCAAGTCGTCGCAATGTTTATTCACGATTGCAGCAAACGTGGAATAGTCCTCATTTTCGCCTTTTACCAGGTTATGACAATTCCACCTCCTGTGGAAGAGTGACGTTTTTGGACTGAAAAGCTCTATAAGACATGTAACTGCTTCGTCAAACGTTAATTCGTTCGTCTTTTTTGGCAAAATGTAATCCACAAATTGTGTGTATTCCTCAGTTCCTAATTTTCTGAGCAACAGACGTAGCTTCTTTGCTTCTGGCCAGTTTTGACAATCGATGTTGTAGATGTCCTCATAACGTCTGAAATAATCCCCGAAATTTTTATCCTCTTCTAGAGAGTATTTGAAAGTTTCTATCGTATTGCACACTGCGTCTTGGGAAAAAGTTGCCTCATTTTCGATATTTTGTTGTTTGTTACCCGCTAGGATTAGTTCCTGCGTTTGTAGTAATTGTTTTTGCCATTTTTCTTCCATTCTTTCCTGGAGTTGTAATTGCTGTTCATTTTGGTATTTTACAAATTCTACTAAAATATTTTTAAAATCCTCCATGATAAAAGTCTTACGAAAAACTCGTTTTTCCGTATTTTAGTCCTCGTAAATTTTTTGTCGCCAAGTTCTTGTGGACACTGTCAAAAAACGGCAAAGGAGACTTTTGTTTTGTTGTTTTTTTGTTTTGTTTTGTTCTTTATGTGAGTTCGAATACCTGGTCGTCAATTTGTTGTGGACAACGAGGGAGAATTTTGTTTCGTTTTCCTTCCCGTGTGAGTTCGAATTCCTCGTCGCCAATTTGTTGTGGACAACGAGGGAGAATTTTGTTTCGATTTCCTTCCCGTGTGAGTTCGAATTCCTCGTCGCCAATTTGTTGTCGACGAGGGAGAATTGCTTTTTTCTTCTTCCCGTTTGAGTTCGAATTCCTCGTCGCCAATTTGTTGTGGATTCCGGGATGAATCCGATATCAATGAATTATAAATGCCAGGAATGGATAAGGAAAATAAATGTATTAACGTAATAATACAAAATGATAATACGAGTTAGTAGATCCAGGAATGCGGGTTAGTAGCAATAATATATATACAGTCTTGCTATTGAAGTATCGCGGATGACTCCTTACTGAGTATACGTGCTCGCTAACTGTGACTCTTGTGCTACCCTCCTCTATTACAGATTGTCCGGGTATTTACTGGTAGTAGTATATGTATACTTCGGGTGAGTCCATTTGTGTAAAAAGGGGAGACCCCTCAATAGTTCATGAACGGGAGTAGTAAGGGAGCATTATGGCCGAATGCAAAGAAGGCTGTTTTTAAGGCGACTTAGAAGTCACACCTAGATACTTGTGGACACTGCCGGTACTAGGTTACTTGACCTTGAAGTATTTCTAACGGGGTCTCACCTACCAGGTTGGGCGCTTATTTTATTAAAACATGTCACCATATCGCTGTGGTTGCATGAGTCTGACATACCCTTAACAGACTGGGTGTCATGATGGACATAATGGGCCAAATATATTTGTACCACAATATCAGTTTGTCAATATGCTGCTCTATCTCTCAATAATAATAATAATAATAATAATAATAATAATAAAGACCACAAGAACAGAATACGCTTTCTTATTGATATAGCAATCTCTGCAGATTGTAATATATATTTGAAGATCTTCTAAAAACTATCAATATACAAGGACCTTGAAGTGAAGACATCAATGTAGTTGGAGCCCTCGGATTGACTGGAAAATATTCCGATAGACTTACTGAAGAGATTTTTGGTAGACCGTGCCTTAAAGAAAATACAAAAAAAATTCATCACACGGATTTTACATAGATAAAGCTCTTCGTAATGTGTGAGCTGTACTTGAGAGTACAATTTTTTGTATTTCTTTAAGGCATGAGCTACCAGGAATTTCTTCAATGAGGCTATTATTATTATTATTATTATTATTATTATTATTATTATTATTATTATTTCCTTGGATTTCGGTTGTATACACATTTGTATATGCTGTATATACAACAGAAATCCAAGGAAATAATAATAATAATAATAATAATAATAATAATAATAATAATAAGTACTTGCAACGATATAATGAGTCTGCTCGGTACATTCATTGGTCAACCTTCGTCGCAAAGAGAATTACGTTCAAACTGATGAGGCATATCCAGGCAATTTGGCCAAACATAATTTTGAACAATCATCTTCAAAATATGTCTTCTGATAGACGTTAAAAACTCATCCGACAAAAAAACTTCGTTGAAAACTCTTGAAAATCTAAGTAAATGGAAGGACGTCGAGACAGAAATCGGTAGAATGTAGCACCGCAAGGCAACAATCTTTCTTGTTGTTATTGGGAATTTTGGAATGATGCCAAAAGGAGCAAACAAATATGTTGATCAAAATCCTAGCAATACTAAAATATATAAATTGCAAACAAAAAATAAAATCATACTGATGGCTACTTCTCACATCTTGCGTAGATTTCTCTCCATCTGGTAATTTCTCCATAATTGCTCTTAATGTACAAATCTTGTCTCCTTATCGATTTTCTTTATTTTAATTTCCATTGTAATAAATAAATAATTTACTATTTAGCTCCCCTTTCGCAATTGTCTTAGTTATCCTTCAATTGATGCATTTAATCTTGGAATACCATTATCCTATGTAGTATTGTTCTGCTCCTTGGTTAGTCGGTTCTAATGAATTTTACTAAGCAACTGTTAGCTCCTTCCTGGTGACTGTGAAAAGTGGAGATGTAATTCTGAGCTTAAATTTCTTTTAACAGATGTTCAAACTTAAGTTGAAGCTAAACATTAAACAACAACTTCAGTCCTATAACTTACCCTAGCAGCTGCATACACTGAGCCAATCATACACCTGCTCTCACACCGAATTTACTTCCCTACATTATTCAATTTGGGGATTGGGCTATCCCATAATAACAAAGTTGGAATTGCTAACTTAATGTAAAAATTGGAAAACCTGTACGTTTTTGGTTAGAACAGATAACTTGCCTATGCATGCCCTTGTCCTAGTAATCTTGTTTTTATATTAAATCAAATGGGGATAGAGGATGCTTAAGAACCCCGAGCAACCTTCATTACCCTCTTCTCCCAATGCGTCTAATAGTTCTCATGTATATCAGAGAATTTGTCTTGGTACCCTAGGTTTCTGGGTACCAAGGAGGAGTTCTGATGCCTTGATTTTTAGGAAGACGCGACATGTACACTCGGGGTATCCCGCCTGTATCTTCTTTCCTGCGTTGTTTGCCCCTTCATTAAGGGTGATGAAAGTAGACATTTTCAGGGTTTTGGCATTATCTGCCTGATAGTCAAGGATCCGGATCACTGAGTAACTTCGAAAGAGGCTATTCCATCAGCAGGTGTATAATATCGGGGCTACTGTACTGTTATTTTGTGAATGTGTTCTGGACCGTGCAGTCTTCTCTGGTAGGCCCTCGCGATGTCATGATGAAGTGAACTGTTACAGGTGTATCACTGGACAATTCAATCCAGCTTACTTATGCGGCATCTCCTGCGGATGTGGATGTCTCAGTACCTACTAATCCCCCAACAACCAAAACACAATACACACATGAAATCGATTAGCATACACAAAAGAGTAGATCCCAGATATATCATCTCTTACACCAATGTGAGAGGGTCTGTCTACACGTTCAAAATTTCCAGAAGTGAAACTCCATCTTCTTGAGTCCAAACACGACCCCCTGATTTTGTCTCAATCCATAAGCTCACCATCCAGGGTGATTAACCCTTAATAGCCAAACACGACCATCTAAATGGAAACGTCCACGGACTCGGTGACTACATCAAGGATGGTTTCCCTCTGGCAAAGAAACAAAAACCAAGGTCCCATATCTCACATTTCGCCACCACAAAGAGTGGTTAGTTCACTCGAACAAACCCGATAAAGAAGGAAGATATTGCAAAGATCTCTCTATCGCCTATGAACTAACCCAGATTATCGAAGTACCCACCCGCGACGAAACATCAGGCCAACGTCTCCTCGACCACTTCCTGATAAATGCCTGGAAAAAGTTTTACCCCAACCCCGGGCACGTCATATTATTTCCTAGTCAGGGTCTAGATTGATGCCAAACCAAAAGCATTCCCTGAATTGCCGTTCCACAGAATTCTTTTTCGCTACACGAAGGCAGACTGGGACAGCTTTCGTTCTTATATGGAGGAAGCTCTGCTCGTCTTTCAAGCACGCTGCTTCCAAAACTGCTGCTCTCATTTCCGAATGAATATTTTTTGAAATGGAGAATTTTATACGAAAGGAAAAATTCCAACGACAACCGAACATCTAGCCCTGGTTCACCCCCGAATGCACTTGCTACCATAGCTAAACATAACCATTACTCCAATATCTATCGCAAAGAGCGGTGTAGTTGTTGCATTCAAAACCGTTCGAAATCGATGCAAGAAAGTTCTGGAAAATGCAAAGTGTATCCGTGTCCAGGCCAAAATTAAAAAGAAACAAATTGGATCCCGTAAATTCTGGAAGATCACCAACCAAATAATGAACAGAGGCAAAGTGGCTGTGCCCACGATTATAATTGTACCCATCACCCCGATGTCATTTTCTTCGACAGATAAAGCAAAGCTCTTCGCCTCGAATTCTACGTTAGATGACAAAAGCCATCCCCTCCCCAACTTCCCACGTCTCACAATCACAGTAATATTTTCAACGTAGCACGGGAAATCTGAAGACATTATCAAAAGCCTTGACTCTAAGAAAGAAAAAATTCCAGTGATTGTCCTTAAGAATATCAACCCGGAATTATCCCCGATTCTAGCGAAGCTATTTAATTGATTGGGAAAGATTTAATGATTGGGAAAGATTTCTCCTTCGAGTAGAAGGAGAAATCTTTCCCAATCATGTGGAAAGTTTCAGGCATATGTCAGGTTTTCAAGAACGCGGGCGAGCGCTCTTCCGCCTGTTAGTATATACACATCAGTCACCCCAGTATAATTAGTAAGCTTTTTGAGGCTATAATCAACAAGAAGGTCGCTAAGCACCCCATATAAGAGCGACAAGCACTATGTTTCGATCGGCCGGATTCACAGCTGAAGTCCTAATTACCATTCCTTACAGAATTAGTGAGGTTCTTGACGACAAATCAACCTCACATACAGCTATGAAATCACTGGAAGGGCTTTCTCAATTATAAAGTCCTTTCTAACGGGTAGGTCCCTGAAGGTAGTTGTCAACAGCCAGTCTTCCGGGACCCCAGTAATCAACGTAGGCATCCTCCAGGTGTCATTCCTCGGACCAACCCTCTTTTTACTCTATATAATTGATCTGCCTAAGAATATACTCAGATCATTTGTGAATATCTGTGTGGATTATACAATTATATACTGGTGCACTTTCAAAACTCGTTATGATCAGAGATTGGAAGCTGATCTCCTATCTGAACAATACCTCGAAAATCAAACTAGTTACATTCCATCATCTCCAATCGGACCACGAACTGCAACCAGTCACAATGAGGAAACTCTGTGCCTTGTGAGATTGTTCCACTCGAACAGCTTCTTCCGCGAACCACTGTTCTGTGGGACGAACTCCCAAATACATGTCTAGGGTTAACCGTTATCTTACCCTCCTAGCCACATAAAATGTCTTATGTATGTATACGTATATTTACATTATATATAATATATAATGACCGGCATTCTTCAAAACTGTCTCACCTCAAAGTTTCTGTCAGTCTTTAGATATATACGCATGTATGTATGTAGAAATATACTCATTACGAATACAATTTTACAAGTAATAATATCCACGCATGTGTGTATATATAAAGATATATCTGTATGTGTGTCATTGATATAGATATATAAATATTATTAAATAAAAACAGATAAGCATGTACATGAATTAGACATGAATTATCGGAAGATTATTTTGTGGACTACCATATTTGTGTAAAGGTTGTGTTTTGTTTAAACAATGTACATTACCTCATAATGTGCTCCCCGGGAGGGTTCTTAGCTATGTCCTCCATCTCCGTATTTTCTGTAAGTCTCTTGATTGCACAGTCTGGTAAACCTACTTTACACTATTTTTTTTTCATCAAACATGAGTTCCACAAAATAACTTTTCGTGCAATATATATATATATATATATATATATATATATTAGTGATATTTTATTTTAACATATTTTACGTTGCGACACGGAAATTTCTATTTTTCGGGATTTCAAATTTTTTATCCTCTCATCAGGCAATCTTCGGTAACTTTTGAGGAAAATGATTTATTTTTGAAAACACAATACAATACGTTTGCTTATTAAAGAGTTACGTAGGAGGGAGATCCAGATTTTAAAATTTTATGGGTATGCCTCTTTTGACTAATCAAAAAACAGGTCAAAGCTAACGCAGAAAAGTTTAAAATATAGGTTAGATGCTGGTGGTGTGGTATTCATACATGTCTCGGGAGCTGTCATATCACGACACGACATCATACTTCCGATTAAGAATATACATTTAAGTTATGAAGACATAATCTGAGAGATATGTATATCTCCAACAATAGGTTAATCATAGTTTTTTTTATAAATTAAGGGGTCTCTGGTATGATTAAATCATTTTTATATAGTTTTGAGCATAAAATATAATAGTTATTTTATTCAATAGGCCTTTATACATGGCAATATTAAAATTAAAAAAATCAAGGAATTTATTCAATATTACATGTACCATTATATATAATAAAATTATGGATATATAATTGTAATACATAGATTTTTTTATTCTAATAAAACTATATTCGAACGTAAACATTGTACAATGCCTACATATAACAGTTAGTTCATTACGCTGATTTAATAGATCATTATTTTTAGGAAACTTAATATATAGCTTTTCATGTAGACACAGGAGGCATGGGTCATTTAATGACTTACAAATTCTCGTTTTCTTTTTAATATTTTCCATTTTACTGTAGGGGTTTTGTTGTTTTTTTTTAAATACGAAAAATATTTAGATAGGGATCTTCGGTTAAGGTATGTATTGTTGTTATAAAAAATATGTTGGTACTATCTTAATTTAAAAGAGTTTTTTGTGCTTCCAATATAAAATTTCTTAACATCTGGGTTTTCAGTAGCTTAAATAGTGCACTAATAAACAATAGATTCAGTAAGACATTTATTTTCCATTGGACACTTTATGGGATTTCTACAATTGCATAATTTATTTTCAAAATGATTGATTTCTGTTTTGGAATTACTATTATTTTTATTTAGGTTTAAGTGTTTATTTAAAATTTTATTATGTTTTCTTATAATTTTTTCTAGATTACTAGTACAAGTATAACTTAATTTTAACGTATTTTTATTGAAAATCTTACTTAGAAGATTATTACTCTGAAAATGTTTCTCAATCAAGGCAAAAAACTTTTGACCTAACTTACAGCTAACGATTTGGTTAAGTGGAGTTGTATACCAAATGATTTTTCTATTTCTATTCCTTTTCTG
Source organism: Acanthosepion esculentum (assembly GCA_964036315.1). Taxonomy (NCBI): domain Eukaryota; kingdom Metazoa; phylum Mollusca; class Cephalopoda; order Sepiida; family Sepiidae; genus Acanthosepion; species Acanthosepion esculentum. The sequence goes on from OZ038495.1 coordinate 73,176,235, forward strand.
GTTATTAATATTATCTTTTCTGTATTTAATATATAAAATATAATATAATATAATATAATATAATATAATATAATATATATATACATATATATATATATATTTATATATATATATATATATATATATATATATATATATATATATATATATATATATATATAGGTAACTATACTCGTGTCGAAAAACCTTCGAATTCTTGATTTAACAATAGCCAAATCAATCACGAAGGGAAAAAAAGGTTTTTAAAAAGAAAGAGCGAGGAACATGAAAGTCTGTCGAAAATAATCGCACAGATACAGGTTCAAGGCCCAAAGAAAAAAACCCGATACGAGTAAACAACTAACTAAAGAGCTCAATACAAACGTAGAGCAAACCTAGTCAAACCTAATGAGCCAGACAAACCTACCAAGGTTTCACTTAGGCAGATCGTCAGGGTCGGCTGGCTCATTAGGTTTGACTATATATATATATATATATATATATATATATATATATATATATATATATATATATATAACTGAATGAAATAATTGAGTTAGATAGATAGATAGATAGATAGATATGTACTGTTTAAGGTCATATATATATATATATATATATATATATATATATATATATATATATATATATATATATATATATGGCCTGTGTGTATATTATTATTATTTCAAACATTATTTTCAGTTTTTAAACAGTGTTAGTTTCGTCTACCGGCCTGCATATTCGAGAAAACTTAAGAAAGAAAATGAGCGCTGCAGCAGTCTTCGAACCTGCAACCCCCATTTGTAGATAATGATGTGCATACTCAATATATATATATATATATATATATATATATATATATATATATATATATATATATATATATATATATATGTACGTATTATTAACAAAATTTAACTCTTCTGTTATAAATTGAGTACTATTTTGTTACCACTAGCTCACACTGTGCGATATTATATATATATATATATGTATGTGTGTTTGTGTGTGTGTGTGTGTGTATACGTGAGAGAGAGAGAGAGAGTTCATGTGAGTGTGTGTGTGTATTTTCAATTAAGGCACAGTTACTACTCAGTATGTACACATCTACCTTTATTATACAATAAAATTAATATACCTCATTATAAATACATAAATTCACATACACGTATATATATATATATATATATATATATATATATGTGTGTGTGTGTGTGTGTGTGTGCGTGTGTGTGTGTATCTGAAAGTTTGAGAATGAGAAGAAAGTCGAAAAAGGTGGTGATGTATTTTCATATAAAGTAAAAACGACTTTTATTTCTCCTTACATGAGTCGATATTTTGTTTCATTTTTCTTCAGGCAACTCCTCACCACCACACCTCTTTGATATTCTACTCGTTATTCATCCATCGATCGAGTAAAATTACACTCATCAATAGCCATTTTCCCGCCAACAATTACGGTAGCGAGAAATGACGCAAGAGCGTTTCTCGCTAACTCACGAGAGTTACGTGCTTTTTTCTGCATGATGCAAATTTTGGCTTGAATTTCTGTCCTGCGATACTGACGCCTCGTTTTCTCTCTTATACCATTTAATCTCTTCTTCTTCTTCTTCTTCTTCTTCTTCTTCTTCTTCTTCTTCTTCTTCTTCTTCTTCTTCATCATCATCATCATCTCGTTTACATAATCTTTTTTTTTTCATTTTTAACAAAACCTTTCGTATTTCATTTCTTATTCTTTTCATTTCTTTACTCCATTTTCTTTCTTCATTATTTTTTTTTTACTTATTTATCAATTGGCTTATATGTTCTTTTTCCTTACACTCTTTTCTCGATTAATTTCCTTTCTTTCTGTCAGGTTTCTTTTCTTTCTTTCTTTTCTTTTTTCTTTCCTTCTTTCTTTCTTTCTGTCGAGTCTCTTTTCTTTCTTTTATTCTTAATTTTATTTCTTCCTTTCCTTTCTTCTTTCTTTCCCTCAAATGTCTTTTTCTTTCTTTCTTTCTTTTGTTTCATTATTTCTTAATTTTCTTTCTTTCTTCCTTTCGTTCTGTCAATTTATCTTTATTTCATTCTTTCAGTTTTCTGTTCTTCCTTTCTTTCTTTTTTCTTTCTTTCTAATTTTCTTTCTTTTACTTTTTCTCTCTATTTCCTTTCATGCATTTCAGTCAATTTCCATCAGTTTGTTTTTTTATTTCTTTCTTTGTTCATTTCTATTTTTCTTTCTTTTCTCTGTTTTTATTTCGTTTGCTGCAATAAAGTCTTCGGTGATCGGTATTATTCCTGTTAAGAGAATCGTTATGCGACAGAGGAAGAAAACCACGTCCTTTACTCGATAGGATAACTCTTCACAAAGAAGGAAACTTCTCACTCCATTAGCGTCTTGGTGAGGCAGAAATATGCCTGATGACATTTCTTTTTCAGTTTATTAGTGATTTGTTGGTTCTATAGCGAGATTGAAAGAAACTAGTAAGTCATTGCCAGAATAAAAAACAAAACAATAAAAACGAAAAAATATAATTGAAAACATTACTCATGCGATTTCCAAATTCTTCTTGTCGTATCCATTCAGGACGGTGCTCATGGCTCTCCACAATTTCTTGTCCTTTGTAGCTTATAGTATTTTTTTTATATCTCGCCTAATTCCTGTTTTGCCAAAAATCTACACAAGCTCGTTAAGTGGGTTATTCACTGCTTTCGTTTGTCCCTCTCGCTTTTAATATATCATGTGAGTATCAAATTTTGCACTCCCTCTTTCCTCATTATGTGACTTAGAAATTTCAACGGTCTCTTTTTGATTCTAAGTACAAGCATCATTTTTTATTCCGTTTACCTTCAAACTTTCTCTTTATTTATTCAGTCCATGAAATTCCCAGCATCCTTCCCGTAGTGCCGCATTCCTGTTGCCTCAAATATCGTCTTCATCTATGAGGAGATTGTCTGTCATTTACTGCCATATAAAATATTACATAATAGTTCAGTTCCCTTTGTTTCTAATGAAATTTTCCTGCTTCTTAATACTTTGCTTAACTTTTGGAAGACATCTTTCGCTATTCCAATGTACTTTCGGATTTCGATGTTGCATTTTCCGTCCTCTGTTAAAACACTTCATAGATATTTAAATTTTTCTACTTGCTTAATTTCGCTGTTTTCCATTCATAGATTTCATCTTGATCTGTTTCTTTTGCTAACAAAAATACATTCTGTCTTCTTACAGTTAATGTTTAGTCCTTTCTTCTCGCTTTCTTTTAATATCTTCTGTAGGAGTTACTGTAGTTTGCATCTGTGTCTGCTATCAACACTGTGTTATCTGCATATCTTCATATCCGGAAGATTGTAGTCGCCAATGAATCCTGATAGGACTTCTAGTACTCTCTGGATTGTTTCACTGTAAAGGCTGAATAAAACCGGTGAGAAAACACATCCTTGTCATACGCCTCTTTCTATATTTTGTATTTACTAAATTCGTTTTCTATCCGTGTGCAGGGGATTTGCTCCCAATATAAGTTTCCGTATTATTCTAATATCTGTCCCAAATAAAAACCTTACCTAACAGTTCAAAAAGTTCTTTGTGACGGACTTTAACAAACGTTCTTGTATAAGCTATAAAAGATAATTATACACCCTTCTGCAATTGCATTACTCTTTCTCATATATCATTCTGGGCCTAAATATCGTAACCCTTGTTCCAATATGGCTAACGAGCCGGTACTGTTGTCCTAATTCTGCTACGTACTCTTTTTTTCTTTTTATGTGCCATTTTCTTTTTTGAACGTAGCCGATTATGGCTCTCCACCTCCTCCCTCTATCTCTTGTAGCTCTCAGAAAGTTCCTTCCCTCTGCTTCCTCCTCCAGACTACGTTCCGTCATCCACTTGCTCAAGTTCGTCAGGTATGTCACGTGTTGTTTTCCCTTGTCTCTCTTTCCCTCTATTTGACCAATGCGTATCAGATTCTCCAGGCCCTCCTTCCTCATTATGTGTCCCAGAAACTTCAGCTGCCTGTTTCTGATGTTAAGTATAAGCCTTCTCACTTATCGATGCTCACATGCTCGGTCCATATCCTTAGCACCCTTCTGTAGAACCACATTTCCGTCGCCTCGAATCTCTTCTTCATCTTTGAGGAAATCGTCCAACATTCGCTGCTGTAAAGAACAGATGTCAGTATTCTTTTCTTTGTTACCAAAGAAATCCTACTGTCTCGCAATACTCTGCTCAACTTTTGGCCAACTGTTTCTGGGTAATTATCACAGAACCTGCATTTTGGGCTAACACAATATTTTAGTATATGTGTATGATAATTTCTAGTTAACAGCACTGATCCTGTGCAGCAAGGATAAAAACTTCCGTTTCAGCTTTTAACCTTGCACTACGTAGCCACTGATGGCTATTGTCTACATCAGCTTGTTTGGTAGGAGCAGAGTATTGGCCATGACGCGGTTTATCTTGCCATTGTTTCTGTATCTGGTCCGTTGCATTTGTTTTTGCTTTCTTTTTTATGTATTTTGCAGCTTCGGTCGGTGTATTGTATTTTACTTGTATTGCTGAATCCATTTGAAACTCCATTTTGAACTTGTTGGCTTCTTTTATTACGGAATAAAGACGCTTACTACTTTCACGTTCTTTGACACATAACATCATCCAGTCTTCTGTAGTTTCCAGGTATCTTTGAAGTCCAATTATTGTAGTTTTGTAGGACAGTTCTAGTTGAACTAATCCTCTGCCTCCTTCGAATCTGGGCACATACAGGCGATCAACATCAGATTTGGGATGATGCAAGTTTTCTCATTTTGGCGTCCATTCGCTTAATGTCAGCTATGGTCCAATTAAGGATGTTAACGCTCTATTGCACCACAGGGACAGCAAGGTGTTCATGGCTGATATTCTGTTTTTTGAGTTCGGCTCGGTATTTAGTACCAGACGCACACGCCTGCAGTACTCCTTTTTTTACTTTCTCCTTCATTTGGGTATGTTGTATACCATCTCGTTTGCTAATAATCCCTAGGTACTTATAGGCTTCATCATTTTCTAGTTCCCTAATCTTTGTGACAAAGTCTAAATCTATTGAGGATGTTTCTATAATTCTCTCTTTCTTGAATGTTACTTTTGCACACTTATCTAGTCCGAAGTTCAAGCCTATGTCGTCACTGAAACATTTTACAATATTGAGGAGGCCCTTCGACTCATTGTCGTTTTTGGCAAAGAGTTATATTTATTATTATTATTATTATTATTATTATTATTATTATTATTATTATTATTATTATTATTATTCAGCTACTGGTTAAATAACACTTCTCTAGTTTGATTTGATCTTTCATTAGCTTTCCTGGACCCTAACCTTGTCAATATATCCGGAAGGAGATGTCGAAATTGTAGGTCTGAAACTGTGCAAATTCTTACTCACTTAAAAAATCAGTTTATTTCTTTTGTTCTAGAAACTTTGTCTTTTTGTTTCTTTTCGAGTTATTTCCTTATGTTCTACCTTGTTACTTTTAAAAATTATTTCTTAATAGTTTTTTTGTTCATTGCTGTTAGTTCCTAGACGCAACATGCCCCTGGGGAAGGTTGTATTGTACCGCGATCCTAATGTTGTGTACGCGATAACGATGAGGATTTTGGTCAGAATAATTCCTAGAAGAATTTCATGAACAAATCTCAGACTTTTGGAAAATAAATTTTTTATTCATTATTCGATTAATGACCGCTACTGTTGCTCACTTAATTTTGATGAGTCACTTCCTGCATATAGAATCTATATTATAGTTATGTGTAAATAAATTCGGGGAGACTACTTTGCAATTAGCCAGACTCCAACTAAATTAGAAATTTAATATTATACTATTAATTTCCAAATCAGCAGAAGTCTAGCGCTAAATGATTTTGAATATACATATTTGCAATTTAAAAACGCGTTTTTTATAAAGCGCGAAGAAAAACTAATGAAAAGATTAATAATTTTCGCATAAATTAAGGATATCCATCACGTGAGAATACCTGTCTCTCTTCAACAAAAAGATATTTGTTTGCTCAAATACACTATTATATCTAAGCAAAATGTACTTTTTCTGTTACCAAAATACATTATTTTATGCAGCATTTAGTAATCTCTTTCATTTGTTTTCCTGTTTCAACATTGATATGACTTTCCATTTAGCTTTTATAATAAGCACAAACATACAAAAATCGGTTCATTATTAACGGGAACCCATTATTACAAAGTCGAAAATTTGACTGGAAAATTTATTATTCTTGAAGTTAGGTTATGTAAACAGTATTGCTCCATGAAAATTTTAGCTATGATGTGCTCCATTTATTATTTCGCCCGCACAGAAACAGTAATCGACTCATTTTAATACAGATGTAAAATGGAGTCTTCGAATTTGCACTGAGCCGTTGCCATTAAACAGAGTACAGAGCAATTACGGCCAATCATAAACTAAATCCGAATCATGTGATCATCTATTGATTGAACCCAATTATCGGCTATACACATCGGAATGTAAATCAAAGTAATGAGTTAGTCAGTGAGAGATGAATAATCCACTTACAAATCAATACTAATTTAAAACTCATAGTATGAAATGGTATGCGTCATTCTATATAGGTATAACATTTCTCCGCGGTATGGATTTTACAAGTATAAATCAAACTCAACTTTGTGGGGGGGTGCTTCTTTTTTTTTTTGGTTAATGGTGTTTTTCTGTTATACGCCCGTTCATGTTTGTTTTTTTCCGTAATCTTCTGTGTAGTGTATCAACTGAAATCTCACTGTTATGACTGCATCCACTCCTCACTTGTCCGGCTGTTAATTTTGGATGGACCACTCAGACTCTCACAACTATTTCTTTTATCTCTCTTGTCTAACTTTTGTGATCTTCCAGTTTTCTTTTCACTCAAAACATTTCCAGTAGCAACAAACGCCTTTTGCATGGTTTGAACACCGTTTCTGGAGATCTCCGGTCCCTTAGTTATCGTTCGTTGCATCATGTTCCCTTCAAAGTCACAACCTTCATCTTTGTTTTCACCAGAAATGTTATTAATGTTTTGGGGTAAACAAGCTAGGTAATGTTCAACTACAGTGACTCGCCAAGGTACCTTGTTAATAAGATATGACAATTCTTTCTTAAAATACTGCATATTATCACGAATTTATCATCAGATATTTCATTGTTCCAATAGATTTTCAGATTCAAGCTGCTTAAAGTGGACTATATTCTGTTAAATATCACCAACGAAAATGCAGCAACTTATTTTTGAATCCTCAAGATCCACAAACACTACTGATAAAATCATAGGAGGGTTAAACAATTCTAACTTCTTAATAAAATAAACGTGTATATTCATTTTATGTAGTTGATGCCAGGGTATACATAACGTACAGGGTGCGACAGAGATACCCCTCCGACATAATAAGACATTAGGTGGCTGATAACACCATTGCCACTAATGTTTCCCATTATGCGGGAGGTATTTCTGCCGAAGCTTATATATATAACGAAACTTGTATATATATAAAAATGTAGTAAATAAAATAATATAAAAGAGGGATTTCTGCCCAAATACAGAATTATCAAATTACATGACCCGGCAGCCAACAAGGAAAGTAAATAAAAAACTTAACCGCAATAGCTTGTCAGTGTTTTTTTTTCTTTTTTTTACGAAACATGTATAAAAGAGGGATTGCTGCTTAATTACACAATTTATATATATATATATATATATATATATATTCAGATAGAATATATCAGTAAGAGTACGATATGAATAAAAACAAAAGGAAAACTTATCTTAGCCAACGCGTTTGTCTTTTGAGGGAATTTATCAAAGCAAATGCAAAGATTTTGAAAAAGCAATAATATGTTTGCTCTCGTATATAAATACTTGTTACAAAATAAAAATCCTTGTATTTGCCTTGATAAGAAGACGAAATGCGTCGGATAAGTTTTCCTTTCGCCTTTATTCACACACACACACACACACAAATATATATATTTGTGTGTGTGTGTGTGTGTGTGTGTGTGTGTGTGTGTGTGTGTGTGATATTAAACATATACATAGTTGAAGAAGACGATTTTCCAAAAATTGAAAGACAATGATTATAAATAAAAGGATTTGAAACAATCGCAGTTTATAATTTTATATAAAAATGTGATATTCAATTTCTTACAAATGAAGACATATCGGGCTCAGCACATCTAAACGAGATAACTTTGGAAATACTCCTTTATTACACACGTGGCATATGAATCCGCACACATGAACACATTATGGTGCTCGTCGCACTGATCTGTGGCGAAAGCGGCTATCGATTATTGATCTATTGCAGAAGTATCGAACGAAGTCATAGAGTCTCCTTAGAAAAGACCAGGAAGTGAGCAACAGCACGACCTTATTGTTCCTTTGAAAATAGAGCATGAGAAAGAATTGACGGCTGTATTGTTGTTTACTCCGATTCATTTATTAGCCTCGATTTGTCAAACTTGACAATGGATATAGCAGCCATTTTGTTATCAGTGCGAGCTAAGCGATTACCGAAAAGTGTATTGTTGATGTATTCCCGTACACTTTAATGTATGTTACCATTACATCACCTTGTATTTTGAAATCACAATTGGATTCTATTGCGAGTCAATCATGGCGATAAGCCATTATTAAAAAGCTTTATTTTTTGTGGATAGGGTTGCGATACTCAGAAACCGCCAAAGAAACACAATGTATAACTTTTCAACACTTTGATTATGACTAAATATAAAATTACAATATTTTCTGAAACGGTTGTTAAAGATTATGCAAGAACAAATAATAAACAGCAAAATAAACTTAAAAAAACACTTCTAAGACTTCTCTAACAATGCAAACTACAGCTGGTTGGAGATGACCAATCCTCACGCGTTTACGCGTCCTTATGGGTGATGAATTATTTGTAACCTTACACCATCTTTCCCAGACACGAAAAGTCAAAAGCCTATCGCTACTCTATCGTCATTTTCACAGCAAATGTTCAGGCGAGCTACATTCCCAAGTCTCACCAGTTCTAGCCTTTACGACGGGGACTCGCCATTCCCCAAATGCAGGGTCAGATTATTCTTATCCCACCTCGCCTTTGATTGGTAATAAGAAAGTCTCTCCTTTACATTTCCATAATCTGCACGTGGTTTGGTTTAACGGCATATGGGTCATTTAATGCGGAAATTTAATTTTCTTGGCAGCTTTGTAATTTATTTTTTACTATTAAAATCTATTTCTAGTATTTCTACTATAAAAATGTATTTTTATACTTTCGTAGTGTTTTGAGTCCAGATTTGGGGCTCTCTATTTGCTGAGACTCTAACAGGTTCTACAACGCAGGGCCTTGCTGTCGGATGTAGTTTATCGTCATACGCAGGACGCATTTAGTTCATTCTCTTACGTCCATACAGCAACCTCAATCAGTTACTCTCTACCTTGAGTTGCTTTTTCACGTTGTGTTCTGTGACGGCTTAGTAAAAAAGAAAGCATTTAGACTTTTAAATCAGCCCATCAATATGTGACAGCAGGAAAGAGTGGTGTCGCGACGAAAGTGGTCTGGCAAGGAGTTCCTCTTTCTTTCGCCGCCCAGCCGTGCACGATCCCGCTGGCACTTGCCGTCTTCGTCCCGTCGAACTTCTCTTTTTTTATCCGTTCGTCTTGAACCTGTCCCCGATTTTCCTGTCGCCGAGAGATGACGGGCTTGGGCGTTGCGGCGGTGAAAAAACTCACGGAGGCAGCCGTCGGCGTGATGCAGAGAAATATTTTCGGATGAAAACAGTTGAAATTGTTGTTATATTTACAAGGGCCTGACAAAAAGTAATGCCTATTCTTAAATTACAACATATTTAGCAGTAGAAAAGCGCAAATATTAGCAAACTGAACACTGACGTTTCAGAATTTCAGGAGAGCGTCAATCTATTTAACTATATTCTCGTTCACAGCAGCAGTTAGCCTTCCACAGCGAGACCTATCACTGTTTTTCTATGATTAGCATTAACTCTACTGGTTCATCTTCTTACAGTGATTACATTAAGTATAGCCTTTCCATAAACATTCAGTAACATTTTGTGAATGCTCGCAGCACTTGCTCCTTTCTAAAACAGAAATTCTATAACAGCCTACCTGAGGAGCAGCCATTTTGAAAATATTATGATCAGGTAAAGAGAAAGTAACTCTATAAATTTTCCACCCTGGTTTTTTCTTATGGCTATAAGAAAAAATGTAATTCTTATTAATAGCTTTAAAGTTAAACTGGGATAAGAATTACATTTCGACCACCCCGCGTATTTTTCAGATAAAGCGTTTGTTACGTATGTCTGTAGTCGGAGATATTTGAGCGTATATGGAAAGATTTGGCTGTCTGTGTGAAAATATATACTTGAATGTGCGAATATAATTACCGCGTGTATATGCGCTTAAAAGTGTCCCTGCATTCTTAGTCGAACACGCAAGATTTGCTTTAAACGTACATTGTCAGGAACAGGTTGAATCGAATAACAACAATGAGTTTCAAAATTAGTAACGTACAGATCTAAATATTTCCTTTCCTTCCTCCTCTTGATACTGACATAAGCGTTCAACAGCGTAAGAATCTCCAAGTTTGCTCAGCACACAAATAATACGGCCAATGTGTTATTTTCTTCGTAACACTGGGCTATACTCAGGCTGCATTAATATCTGACTTATCAAGTTAGGAAATCGATAGTGTGTATGTTCGACCTCTTTTATTAGTGTAGGCGAAGAATGAGCTATTCAGCTTTTGGACGAGTGAAATCCAGATCCACAGACTATATGAAAAGTCTCTTATCGAGCGAGAGAGAGGGGGGAGAGAGAGGGGGAGGGATAGTATAACCCTCTCGAGGATGCGATTCAAATAATAGATAGGGAACAGAACGGGTTTCAACCCGTTCTGCCAAAGAGGAATACATACTTCGAGCAGAAGACTAACTTTGTTTAAAGTAATGCCAACAAAATATTTTTTATTCATCTTCACCCAATACAAGGCCGAATAGCCACTCAAAGTAGAGGTTAAATGTGTGGTTTTATATGAACGTAAGAAGTGAAGATCATGAGGCTAAGCATAACTATCCTTTTCGTCATCCCATACACTCCACTAGCCTCGACACGCTAGGTATCGCTGCTGTAGTTTCTGCAGAAAACAGATATTTTGACGAAATGGAGATCCAGTCCCAATACCAACTGGTTGAAAATTCAGACTTGTCCTAGTGAAAACTAATATTTAACCCATAGCTAGAGAAAGAAGCGATGGATTCATACTTTTCCAAAGGGAATTTACGCGAAAGTGAATTTAACGAACCCAGACTGGAATTGGAACTTGGCTCGCTGAATTCTCTTTCTGAGCCGCTAAGCATTGCACCGCCTATATATCTCGCTTTGTCTTCATCATCATCAAGCATATTCTCTCGTCATCAACCATCGTATTAGTCAACGGGCTGCGATCGAAGCGTGGTGTCTGTTTCCCTCATTTTAAATTGGAGAAGGCACCTGGTTCCGGGTATTCCAACCCAGCAATAGAACCATCTTCTAATTGCTCTAAGAGAAGTTGGAGTCGGTGTAATATCGACGCCAGGGTGATAGTGGTGGAAGGGATTCTGCCCATATGGTGATTTTTTAAGAGTAGCTTAGATGTGGAACCCGTGATGATCGAACTCGCATTGGTCTGCGTTTGAGATCCCCACATAAAACAATCTGACGTAGAAGCCCTGCCGGCGACAGCTCTGTCCTGTCTCTTCGGTGGTTCTGGCCGAAAAGTAAATCACCCGGTGAACTGAAGGAACCACCACTATCCGCCACGTTGTGTATTTTTGACCCGAACAGCAGGATTTCGATCCTTCAGGACGATCCGGAGGTAGGACGAATTACATGGCTGGGCTCCACGCTGAAAGAAATCGCTATTCGTGCAGAAAAGTTATTGTCGTAACCGCAAGGGCACAAAAAGTAAAGAAATAAGCAACACTTTCGGTTCCTGTACAAAGAGCCCTTTAAGGCTACTGTTTTTATGTCACTATCAAAGAAATTGCACGAATGCAAACTGTCTTAACGAGGTTCACTCGTTTGGGTCTGAACGTCACAGAGAGAGAAAGATACAATTATGCCGGTCGAAATTCGGCTGTACTAAGGGAGATAAGTCGTGGTTCTTCGTCCCACCCCTCCGATATAGCAGTCAGCTTTTCTCAGCTTTGTTGACGAAGTTATCAGGATTTGAACGGGTTCGATTTCTATCTCTGGGTACGATTCGGACTTTTTGACGCAGGCAACCAACTGGCCAGATCAGCAAGACCCACTAAGCTGTTTCCTTCGCGTTTTCCTTCGCGTTCTCTGATCTGCGATCTCTGATCTGCGATCTCTGATCTGCGATCTCTGATCTGCAGTCCCTGATCTGCGATCTCTCCCGTTCTCTCTCTCTCTCTCTCTGCCGCTCCTGCCGCTTCTCTCGCGTTCCGACGCGTTCTCTCTCCGATTCGATCTGATCTGATCTCCGATCTCATCTGCCCAACTCAAGCGTGCAGGCCGCTTATATATAGAGAGGCGGAGCTAAATAGTTTTTTAGGCACCGCCCACGAATTTTAATATGTAAATCGCCTTGATCACCGCCTGCTCTCCGAAACTCCGCGGGAACCCAGTTTTCAAGAGGTACTAAATCGGATTCGGACTCCCTGATGGGTTTTCTGCAGACAATGTCCACTTAAGCCCGGCGAAAAGCACTTATCTCGTCTGAGGGCTCTGGCTGGATTTCGCCCGGCAGACCACCCAAAATCCAATTCACCATTTATCACAAGCTTTACTTAACGAACCCGTCCATTAATTACTGTGGAATTAATCCACCTAGTTAATCAATAATTCAATCCCAGAAACAACTAAGTAAAAAGAAAAACTTATTTCTGGAATTACTCCGAAATCCCTTCTACCCAACTAATTAGTACCTTCATCCCAATCCTTTAGAACCGTTGATTAATAAACCCACTTGGTGGGGGTCTCTCTCTCTCTCTCTATCTCTCTCTCATAATAAAACCTTGTGTCACATCCTACTTTAGTAGGGAGGTAAGGTAAAGAAAATCGTCTTAATCAACAAAACTATATTCTTCGTTATCACCAACCATCAGTTCCGTCATAAACAATAAACTTCTCAGTCGTCATAAAATATCAGCTCGGCCATAATCAAGCATTTTCTTATTTACAGTCAGCATTAATATCTCAGTTATCATCTCAACCATATTTTTTGTTATTATCAATATTCGATAACAGGCATTATAACAATTATCATCATTATCAGCATCAAACTCAACACCGCCGACTTGAGCGCCGGGACAACTCAGGACTGAGAGCAACTCAGAACCGAGAGCAACTCAGGACCGAGAGCAACTCAGAACCGAGACACCTCAGCACCAGAAAAACGAAACTTTTTTATAACTGAATAAAAGTAATTTATTAAGTTTTAACACTTTAGTTAGTGAATATTTTTACTTTATTAAAAAAAAAATTTCTTTACGATTTACTTTATTAAAAATAATTTTTAAAACATTCACTAGTTACGGCTTTAATCCTTAATAAATTACATTTATTCAGTTATAAAAATTATGTTTTTCTGGTACTGAATTGTCTCAGTCCTGAGTTGTTCTGGTGCTCAGTCGGCTGTGTTTGATCGGCGGTGTTGAATTGTCCCTTCCAATAACCTTGTATCCATCCCAACCATCATCTTCGTCGCCATAAACTATCCTTTTCTACCTCATCATCAGCCATCTTCTTCATAATTATCGTCTACCATCAGCTTCTTCATCATACCAACCTCCTTATTCGCTTTTATTAACATGCACATTGTTTCTCCCTTGGACGTGAAGCATATGCAAAGTTTCGTATTGAAATGCAAATAAAATTAAGTTTATTGCCCGCTCTAATGAAATGAATACGCGAATACAATGTATGTCTCCTAATGAATGATTAATTTCTGTTCGTTTTTCGAACATTAAAACACTGGCAATTATTCTGCATTCGACGCTGACAAGCGACGCCAAAATGTAACGATTCAAAGTGGTATAAAGATCTTGCATCAATAGCAGCAAACACTCTTGGTATTTGTCTTATTATGAGCTCCGTGTAAAAGCTCCAGAAACGCGTGGGCATTTTGCTTCTGTTTACTTCAACATCTTATGCCAGCAAATGTGTCTCATAGTTTAGGGAATGAAAGAACAGAAGAAAATGTATACATTATGTATAAAGCAAATTAGGGAAACAAAATCTAAATTGCTTTTTTCGTAATCAGAAGCACCTGAAAACGAAGTAATTTTGGGAAAAAGAATAAAATTATATATATATATAATATATATATATATATATATATATATATATATATATATATATATATATATATATATATATATGAGAAAAAGTATGAATGCTTTTCTTATTCAGTGTTAATGGAATTTTAATCATCTACAAAAGGCTGATATCGAAAAAGAAGCTTATGTATATATGATACTTGTGAAATCATTGATAGCAGAGATGAACACAGAATTTTATGGATAATGCCGACGCCATGTAAAATAACGTTTACCAGTAATTAAAGGTTGAATCCAGGTCAAATTTCACCTCAACGTCAGGATTCACTCGAAAATGGTTTTGTGAGAAGTGATTCTTGCTTCCTATTTCCTTTCGCGGATTTCTGATATTCACTCTCTCTCCATTGTGACATAAAATTAAAAATAAAATACTTTTCAGTGATCATGAATCAATGCAATATTTTCAAGATAAAACTGTTTTCTACATTAAAAATTAGAAATAAAATTAATTAAATAATACTAATAAAAGCTTCATCTATGTAAAATGTGTGTGATGTTAGTTTTTTCTTTTTTTGCAAGAACTGATCAGTGGAAGATGTCATGACGCCATTTCTCACCTTAGGTCTCTGGTTGTGACCCGGAAGGAAATGTATATACAAGAGGAACCCTAGAAATTAAAAATAATAATAATAATAAATTATTAGTTGTTATTACAGTTTTTTGCTGCTTATAAGACGCATTTTTCCCTATAAAATCTCTCAAAAAACACCTTGCGTTCTATAAATCGAATGCCGCTGACAGGTGTTAAATTCTGTTTTAATTATTGCATTTTAAATAAAATAAAATTGGTATTTCTCCTCGGTCTGTAATGAATTTGTCATTAGACGGGTTTACTAGTTGAAATATGCTATTCTGTGGTTAAAATTCAGGATAGTGGCGAGAGCTCTGAAGTACAAGGAAAACATGTTTTGCCGATTTCTTCATTCACAATTGGGGTGGGTGTCTAATATAAACCGCAAAATACGATAGAAGTGTATTACTTCTGGGATATATATATAGTCATCAACAGGCAGTCTGTTTCGCAGCTCATCAGTGTGGATAGACATCCGAGCGCCTCAAGACGCGATCGAAACTGTACCCCTAACCCATTGGCGCATGGCAGGGTTAAGGTGAATTTATTTTTAGATAAACTCGGCAGGGATGAAGGTGTAATTATTTTTAGATAAACACGCTAGTGACTGGAGAACCTATTTCGTCTTTACGAAGAGTAAGTTATTTAATCTGAAGTAAGTCTATAACACCACTAAGACGCAAAGAGTCACTGGGAATGAAAAATAATGAGGAGAAAAGACAATAAAAGAATAGCATTGAAGAATACAAAAGATGGAGATTAGTACTGCATTTAATTTTTTAAAGATTGTAAGCAGTAGGGAAGCAAGAAATTGCAAGAAAATTCAACAGGTGAGTAGTGCGGGAAAAGTAACTTTTAGAATATAACTTACTAGCTAGTTCAACAGTACAACCTAATTACCAATCTAGTAAAAATTCATACAGTCGATTAAATTCATACAGTCGATTAAATTCATACAGTCGAAGGACTAAGTAGAACAGCTCATCAGATTACCAGTCAAGAAAATATTTGTAGAAAAGACAGAGAAAAGCTACGTCATGTTAGTGGGAAAGTGGCTGAAGTCGAAATGCCACGTCAGGAAGGATTACATTACAGTTCTTTCTTTGAATTTTGTTAAAAAATTTTAAACATATAGTTGGAGCACCAGTCCAGATATGGTAACAGTATTTATTTCATTGGTAGTATTATGATTTAACGTAAGCTTTTATATCTAGCCTATTAATCGTGACAGTCACTATGCAAAATATTAAATATTTAATGCACAGACGAATGGTAGATTTATAAATAACTCAAAGTTAATGATGGATTCAGACAACAAAAATTGTCTAGTAAGACACAGTGAACCAAATTTCCTATCAGTAGATCTATTAATTGATCCAATATCATTATTCGATTTGATGTCAGTGGAAAACGTGATCCCAAGAAGGCGAAAATATCTTGCTGGGAAGTGCCGACATGGGAAAGTTCGTTAATGAAGATAAAAAACAAAACAACGTAGGTACAAAGATAGAAATCTGGGGGACCCACGCATTAATGCGAAATGGATTATAAATGTGTCCGTTCAGCATGACTTTCCTTACACTATTGGTTAAGAACGATTAGATTAAATCAAATGTTTGTCCATAGTTACCATCGTCCTTGACTTTGTGGAGAATACAAGCATTTCAATCTCCATCGAACGTCTTCGAAATATTTAAAGTCACATCCAGACCTTTGCTGTTCTTATCTAAAGCCTGATAGACAAATTCGGTAATAACCGGTATACATTGGTTGTAAACCTTGAGAAACGTAAGCCATACTGTTTATACGAAAGAAGTTCATGTGAAGTGAGATGATTAACCAATATATATATATATATATGAACATAATAAAATAGGCAGCATATATTTACATTACAAAGAGTCAATCATACCTTGAATATACTTACTTCGTATCATAATAACTGAAAAACACTTATACAAGAAAATACGTGATTTACCAAATTACAAAATACATAAAAAATTCTCACTTTAAATATTTAAAATTTAGCGTTGCCATTTGCACGCTCCAACACCATATAACAGTTAACAAATAGCTCATACTTAAAAACATCTTTCGGTCGGATAAACACATATAAATTGTCTATCAGTTTTGATTCTGATGGATAATAAAGCCTGATAATGATTGCGCGAAGCATTGAAAGTAAACTAGCAGAAATAAAAATAAAAAATACACCATATCCATTGTATTTATTTATGAGGATCTCATCATTCGGAGGATTATCAGTAGTGGAATGCTTATGTTTATGTCCATTAGCGAAGTGATTTCGTCAATAATCGCATTCATATTGCTGATTGATTCAAGGTATGATTGACTCTTTGTAATATGCTACCTATTTTATTATGTTCATAAAAAACAAATGATCCAGCAGTAAAAAACAATATATATATATATATATATATATATATATATGTGTGTGTGTGTGTGTGTGTGTGTGTGTGTGTGTGCAGGGTGCGATGGATAAATTATCTAAATTACATCTAATTTTGACGGATATATTCATCAAAATTACTCCGAATATCTTGAAACACTAAAGAGTAATTTTTTTCAATTTATTCAATCGCCATTGGCTTCAACCACGGCCTCCAAACGATTTTGAAATCTCCTGCAACTCTTCCGGACGATCACCATTTTGGTGAATGCTGCCACTATCCTTGCCTTCAGTTCATCTTTGGTGTTACAAGGTGTTTTATTTTTCTCCCGATCAACTGCGCCCCACACATAATAATCAAGGGGTTACAGTCTGGGGATTTAGGTGGTCAGACGTAAGGGGTGATGCCGTTGCAGAAATTGACATTCATGACTGGGTCCTCCTGCTTGTGTGACATGGTGCAGAATCCTGCTGCCAGACACAGAGTCTTCCAGAAGCCACCCAATTGACCCAGAGCAGCATTGCCCCCTCAAGGTACTTGATGTCGGCCTCACTGTTAATTGTATCATGTTGCTCTTTTTTTCACAGACGGTGCCCAACTACTCCTAATATGCTGTGCAGTCGATAAAATGAAAAACAATCAACGCGCATGTACGAAAATAAAAATATGAAATGGTGACAATTCATCCATCATGTATATATCAAAGTGGACAATGAGAACAACACCAATTGAGGACAGTCTGTTTCCTGCTTCAACAAAATTCTTAGGATATAACATGGTTTGGAGATTGCGTGCGGCCTGGTATAGAACTCAGTGACCACTTTTAAATGTATATACGGTCGATCTGATGCTGAACACTTTTATCAATATAGCATTTCTTAAATCTACATTTTTCTTCATATATATATATATATATATATATATATATATATATATATATATATATATATATATATATAGTTTGTGTGTGTGCGTGTGTGTGTGTGTGTGTGTGTGTGTGTGTGCGATAGAAATACCTCCCACATAATCATAAAACATTATTAGCAATGCTATGTTTATCTCGCTAATGTCTTACCGTAATGTGGGAGGTATTTCTGGGAAGTATATGTGATGGGGGTATTTCTGCCATACCATATATATATATATATATATGTGTGTGTGTGTGTGTGTGTGTGTGTGTGTGTGTGTGTGTGTGTGTGTGTGTGTGTGTGTGTGATCGTCCATAAGTTGGCCAAAACTAAAAAATATCTAGTACTCCAGTGTATGTAGACAGGCAAAAGAAGGGTCTGTTCTGTTCTTCAAGGTGCCACTTTCCTTCAGGGTATATACGAAATCTTCGGTTTGTATCCCTCTGTGCTGCACCATCGTTCCATCCGGAGGGATGCCAACTAAAACAACACATAAAGCCCAATGATGTGTTTGAAACACCTTCGACCAATCAAATAGACCTTACTGTTCCTATCATAAACACAATCCCTACGGCATCGCCAAAAGTTTCAAATACTGTATATTCTCCCTGAATGAAAAGAGTTTTTTTTCTCTTTCGGACAAGAATGGGCAACCAGATTTCCCACTCATCAATCGTTAATTATTGATTTTCTTTCCTCGAATTTTTGGCAGGAGTAAATGATTTTGTTTGACGTTACACAAAACATTTCTTATTACAGAAATGAGTTATGTTTTGTTGATCTATTTCATACCTATTGACGTTCGTATAGTGCAGCAAATTAGTGTCGCACAGATCAAATAGTAGTTAAGCATCTTATCTACACTATTCCTGTACTTTCTTATGACAAAATTATCAATAGATATAGTGAATTACAAATACAAAATTATAGATCTACCCACACTACTGAGTAATGTCGGCGACGTGGCGTGACATTGTATCTACGATTTACAGGAGTCGATGCACAGCTATGTCTATCTAGGCATGTTTCAGAAATGTCTGTAAGCTAGTGATGGCTGTTGAGTAGAATGGAATCAAATTTAGTAGGATTTGCAGCATGTCCGTATATGTTCAATGGGGTTTAAATCTGGCGAGCTCGAAATACTTGGAATTCAGCCCGATGCTTTTGAACTAGCTTCCTGTGCGTAATGTAAGGTGTTCTTATTTTGCTGGAATAATATCAACAGGAAAACATGGAGATTATAACGAGAGGCAAATATTCTGCAAAAAAAGATATGTATATGGAACTGCTGAAAAGTGGGGTTCTAGACTCATTAGTGATTCTTGCGAATTCCAACGGAACCGTTGCAGAGATATCACTGATTATTGACAGAATAGATCAACAGATCCATGCGATATCCTCTACAGACTATATCCGGCAGTCAGTCTGAAATAACTTCAATCATGACATCTAAGTGATACAGTATCAGTTTACCATGGACTAGTTTGGAAGTTTTCTGGCTAAGAGAAGGTACAGTAATCGTTTTTATCTATGACGGTGCACTATAGCGGCGTTGCTATACTAAGGTTTCTGCGTCTGTGTCTCTGTATGGTCGGGAATTATGAGTTTAAGCACAGTTCTAGATTGGCAAATCGAATTGTAGAAAAAGAGAGCCACAGAAGAGGTTGGCCCACCACATCGAAACCGCCACCGACTCTCCAAGCCCCATCCGCAATGTGTAGAAACATTTCTATTTTGTATAGGCTTCAATAGTCGCCTGAAAGCCTGTAACAGATGTAAACAGAGCAGCCAAACCTTCGTCTACAAACCCGAAATATAATAATGATGTAATAGAAAACCTATGCAAAAAATTAAATTTCAGAGATTTGAATGAGTACAAAGAGACATTTTGGCTTTCTCCACGAAAGAACTTGAAGTAAACTATTCTTGTTATTTGCATTATTTGCTTTTGGACTACTTTTTCATCTTTGTTGTTTTTATGACAACCTTTCGCTTGTTGCATCACACGTCTGAAGGAATCAGCGTTTTTGCTCGGCTATAATGCTCGGTAATTGCAGCATAAAAATAATTATCATATAGGCGGAATAAATAAATAAATAAATAAACAGAAAAGACACCGATGCTTTAGAAGCAGCAGCTGGTATACGAAAATAGAATCGGCACTGGAGATGGTTAAACTTGACAGAAGCAGCAGCAGCGCCATTAGCAGACAAGCCTGAAGAACATTTATTTTAAGGACTGTCAATAGCCTAGTATGTTAAAAACTCGCTCATTCCTTCAGGATCTATTTCTTTGCGTGCAATGTATTCCTGCTTCAAATAATAATAACAAAACAATGACGAACTATACTGAAACCATAGTAATTGACAGAAAAGTGCTATAATGTGCCCAACTTTCATTGTTAATATAAAATGACCTCAACTTGACACTGACGTTTGTTTTGTTGTCTATTTCTCGTGTGTTCCAGAGTGAAACCTTCTATCGATCAGATGCGAGTCAGACTTTGTTGAATGTTGACGTTTTGTCAACAAATGAAGAATTTAAAATGGAGGATGAAGAGTTGCACTTTCGCCATGTTACGTTCGATGAATTCCGGAAAGGAAAAAGCATCGAAGGTGCAACAGAATCATTCACAAGGTTTATTTGAATTGTACCGGGGAAAGGGGCCGGCAGATTTCGATCCGACTTCGATGAAAACGCTCTTTTTGACAGCATGGAGAATAAACCGAAGAGACTGCCCAGTGTCTGAAAATCGATATCTCAACTGCCTTTTACTATTTGAAGAGACTTAAGTCCAAGAAAAATGGTAGATTTTGGCAAATCGAAAAGGTGCCGTTTTCCCTCACGATAATGCTGCAAAACAGACTTTACATAAACTTAAAGAGTTGAAATGGGATCCCACCGTCTAGCACCCACCGTATTCTTCTGACTTGGTTCCTTCGGATTTTCATTTGTTCTGACCTCTACAAAACAATTTAAATGATGAAGAAATTGAATCCAGATAGTCACAAGAAAACTACCTGACAACAAAAAACACGAAAATGACATCATCAGGCTTGTAGAACGCGATGGCAGACAGTTGTTAAAAACAATGGAAACTATGTAGTTGACTAACAAATGGTATTTTTGTGAGTATGTAATTTTTTTCAATTATTTTAATCAGGCAGGAAATTTTGCAATGATCTAATTTATAATATAAATATATTGCAAACGATATTTTATAGGAATTCTTTGAAACTTTGTTGCCTGCATTTGCCTTCGCAGTCATTTTACACACCTGTGAAACTTCGACATTAATAGCAGAATCACAGCAAATAATCCAAGAAATAAAATGCGACAGAATCATTCAAGGTTCCATCCTAGACCGCGCATTAAAAATGACACAGCGCGAGAAAACATAAAATCTGAAACAGGTCAACTGGATGGCCTCATAACCATCGTCAAGAAGGGAAAGTGGAAATGGTATGGACATGCCATAAGAGCAACAATCTTTCCACTGCCATCCTACAAAGTGTACCATATTAGGCAAGAAAAAAAAGAGGCAGACTGAGGGAGAAAATGGGCTGACAATAACACTGAGGGAACTGGAGACCACAGAGACTGAGACATTGATACACAAACGAGACATGGAACACGGCAGGTGGTCAGCGGTCCTACGAACACACCCTATCACGGGCCTGATGATGACGATGATGATGATGATGGATGATGTGAACACTGCGTTTGAAACCGATATTAGTAAATGTTGGCTTTTATTATCGCTACCCGCTGTCTTAACAACCACTTCACTTCACCCGAACCATAACTTACTTGGGGGAGGGGGTCTGCATTAACAAAATAAATATATTTGGTGGTTGTGAAAAATTGATTTATAAGCAGAGAAAGTTGTAAAAAGTGACTAAAATTTAATTGCCAATAAAGTCAGTCCAGAAAGCTATTGCTACTCTTTTACTACACAAATATATTGTAAACGATGAAAAAAAAGATTTTCATTGGTTGGGAATTAAAGTAAGTTTTCTTTTTCGGCCCTATTATATGTACATCATTAATAATCTGTATAAATTATTAACGAATTACTACAGAAATATGAAAATCGAGAAGAAAGGGATGGTCGAAATTCAGAAAATAATGCAATTAACGCAAGTATTACTAATACAAGGTAACCAAAAAAGTTCTGTCCGTTTTTGATTAGTCATTGAATGAAGTTGAAATATATACGAAATGCGTGTAGTAATTGTTTTCAAATTCGGACAGCCGGAAGTAGGAACATCAGACGTTATAAAAAACATGCCCGACCATCAGTTATAAGCCGGACAGCTGTGAGAAGGATGGAAGTGTCTAGAGATCTCGTTCGGGACTGTTTGCTTTACGACTTCAAAGTGGGCTTATCAGCAGCTGCATCAAGTCGCCGCATATGTCAAGTGTTTGGAGATAGTGCTGTGGATGAACGTACTGCAATGCGTTGGTTTCGAAAATTCAAGTTGGGAGATTTGTCTCTCCGTGATGAGCCTCGCAGTGGACGACCACAGGTCTTGAATGACGAAGTCCTGAAGGCGGCCATTGAAGAGGACAGTAGTCTAACGTGTGGTGAACTTGCAAGACAGTTCAACGTTTCCGATGAAACAGTTAGACTTCACCTGCACCGTCTAGGTAAGACGTACAAACTGAGCAAGTAGGTTCCGCAAACGCTGTTGGAGGTCCACAAGGGACAACGAGTGGCAACCTGCGTATCTCTGCTTTCTCGCCACCGTACCGCATCCTTATTCAATCGAGTGCTTACCAGTGATGAAAAGTAGGTTCTGTACGAAACTCCCAAGCGTTCCAGACATTGGTTGTCTCCTCAGGATTCTGTCCCTCACACCGCAAGACCGCCTATGCACCCACGCAAGATTATGCTTTTTGTCTGGTGGACAGGTCGTCAAGTGGTTCATTATGAACTGCTAACAACGGACCAAACGGTGACTGGAGACCTATACTCGCAGCAATTGAAACGTGTGCAACAGGCATTGTGCCAGAAGGAGCCAACACTGGGGAATCGCAAAGGTGTGCTTTTCCACCATGCCAACGCCAGGCCGCATGTCACGCGAGTGGTCAGGGATACCATACAGCAACTTGGGTGGGAGACTTTGTGCCATCCACCTTATTCACCTGACCTTGCGCCATCCGATTACCACCTCTTCCACTCCCTGGATAATCATCTTCGTGGGAAATCCTTCACCAATGAAGCAGACTTGCGCAAAGCCCTCACGGTCATCTTTGCGTCAAGACCTCCCTCCCGAGTTCTACCGCAAGGGCATTGAACAGCTGGAGACACGTTGGCAGAAGGTGCTGGATGCCGATGGCGATTACTTCGAAGACTAAATATAAGTTACACATACTGTGAAGCGTTTTCTTTTTTCCTTTAAAAACGGACAGAACTTTTTTGGTTACCTTGCAAAATAAAGCTATTATATATAAAAATGCATTGATATTTTTTTTACAATGTAATTGCATTGTAAATCAGTATGAAAGTCATTAATCTAGTATTAGTGGTGGCTTGGTGATGAAATGGGGTTATTATCTGTTTAATTACCTTTGCGTCTGTTTTTTTAACTACAGAAATCTTTTTTTTTGTTTTACCCAGTTGTAGAGTAGAGAATAATTTGCCAATTTTTGTAGCTATCGATTGTTTTCTTAGAACTTTAATCTTGACAACCAGATTGATGACGGTCTTTAAATCCTTCGGCATTTTTTATCAGTCTCGCCAATAAAAATAATGTATATTTCCCTCAAAAATATCTCGTCACGACAATTAATTCGTTTTTTTACTCTTGGTAAATTATATTTAGATGTAGCTCATTCAGCAACAAGAATGTGTTCGCAACAAATTTTCACGCTTCCATCATTTAGTGTTTCGCCTAAGGCGAATCATGGAAAATGTTTTTCTAATCCTTTTTCAATGGATAACAAGAAATTTTCCATTTTATGCGCCACTTGAACTTGAACTTGACCGCACTGACCATCAATAAATCATAAGTTATAAATGAACGAATAAAATTGACTAGAACATCACTAATGAAAAAAGTACTATTAAAAGTCAAAGGAAATGATGCCGTTAGCTAAATATCTGACTAGCGACATGGTACGTTTTCTTTACTATACAAAAGAAACGAGACACCAGTCATGTCGCAACATTGAACAAGTTCTTTCGCAGACATCTTTGCGAGTGCAGAGATTTCAAAACATATTGGGTGCATCGCTGCTGCAAGCTAATGATAAACCAAACCTAGCTAGAGAATAGAAACGCATTAACCAACTCTTGGAAATCCAACTTTAGCAAATCATCTTTTGGAGACCCAATTCTATCAACTCAAGTGACGTTTATGGAAACCCAACTCTGTTCAATGGCTCTGTTGGACCCACCTATAAGTGATGTTTTCGGAAACCCAACTTATATCAAGTGACGCTATTGAAGGCCTGACACTATTAAGTGACGCTTTCAGACCGAACTCTGTCAAGTGACGTTTTCGGATACTCAACTCTATCAAGCGATTGTATTGAAGGCCTTACATTATCAAGTGTACACTTTTGGAACTCTATCAAGTGACGTTTTCGTAGACACATCTCAATTAAGTGACGCTTTCGGAGATCCTATTCTATCAAGTAACGCAGTAGAAGATACAAAATGACTCAA
This sequence comes from Acanthosepion esculentum, assembly GCA_964036315.1. Lineage (NCBI taxonomy): Eukaryota > Metazoa > Mollusca > Cephalopoda > Sepiida > Sepiidae > Acanthosepion > Acanthosepion esculentum. The sequence continues at coordinate 73,201,141 of OZ038495.1, forward strand.
CCCTGACGCTATTGCAGACCTAACTCAATCAAATAATGCAAATGTTTTATGCTAAAAATTCATATACATAACTAAATACAATCACATTTTTATAGCTGTTTGATACGCGTTAAATAATCAGATATTTAATATATATACACACACCCGCGCGCATATATATATATATATATATATATATATATATATATATATATATATATATATATATATATATATATAAACTTGTACGTACATATATATATATATATATATAAAAACTTGTACGTACACATATATATATATATATATATATATATATATATATGTGTGTGTGTGTGTGTGTGCGTGTGTGTTTCGTTAAAGACGACTGACAAGGGACTGCGAGTAAGCTACATATTTAATAGTTTTGTGTACGTACAAGTGTTTTCTTTTTACTAGTATGTTTCGGGTGGACTCTGGTAGGATTTTCTGTAGAAAATCAAAACTACAAAGAACCAACATTATTTACGAGTTCAAATGTCCCTTAAGGAACTGCGTACCTTATGAAACCAAACTCTTAAATGATTACATCCGTCACCCTACTACATGCCTATCCAGACAATTTACGTTATACTTAGCTGACCATAGCTCCATTAGATCCCATTTAAACACACACAAAAAACAACCAGATTCCATCCGAATCAAACAAGTAGAAAATATAGCATAATAACCTCATCCACATGTAAGAAAAAGATTTAAAATAATGGAAGTCCTAATAATAATAAAAAAGGAAAAGCCAACACTCAGTAACATTAACTATGAACAGGGCCACAATGTGCTGACCGTGTTTGGAAAATAAAACATTCATATAACTCATATGCATTCAGTTAAAAGTAAAAATCCTTGATAATGGCTAAATGTATAGCCGAAAGCGCTAGGACATGCAGAACTTTTGGACAGTTTTTACACACTATGTGCCCCAAAAAAGAAAACTAAATAAAAAACTTAAAACATTTTTGTACAAAATAAATATCGCATTTTTTTATTTGATGCAGCAATTAGCAATGATTTCGTGTATTATGTCTTGATATGAATTTCTTTTCAACTTTCATAACACACAATCCAACATAAAAAAATCTGATCTTTACTATCGCAAACGAAGAGCTTTCACTATTATTATTAAGACCTAAATAAGACTAGAAAAGGCATTAATCTTCAAGTTTGTCGATGTTAACGATGTTGCGTGAACAAAAATCTTCACACAAACGGAGATATTATCCTTGTAATATGGATAAAAATTTAAAATGCATTATCACCAAAATTTATGTCGATTTTTCAAAACATATATGTCGGATTTTATATTTGGAGGCCTCAATTGGAATCTCAGTGCACTTGTCATTCTTCATAATTTAAAAAAAAACTATTTCATTGAAAGTATCGGAGAGCGAACAAGGAGTTTTCCGCAAGAAAGTGTGACAGATTGGAGCGTGTTTGCAGTTATTATTTATCCGCCCCCACCCCTCAGTTAGTTTTAAATAAAATCTTCCATTTTAAGTAGGATGGGGGACGGATATTAAAGTATTTTTCAAAATGTTATTTAAAGCTCTGAATTAAATAAATTTACTAAACTCGAGTTTATTCACGGTAAATGTTCCACACAGGCTAGATGTTTCGTAATTTTGTGTAATCTATATATATAAAGTTGTAGCCTCTATCTGTCTGTTATCAAACTCTTTCTCGGGTTTTGGAGATAGAACCTCATAAACATATATATTCTGAAACAACATTACCTAGGGTACTTGGATAAGTATATTTTATTTTGATCAAGGGGGTATCCACGAGACACAACACCCCGCCACTGAAAAGTTTTCCCTTTGATATAAATTAAATTTAAATTTGAACAAGGAAATGATTCCTATCCAAAATATAGAAGGAGAAAGCCAAAAGATGGAAGTCACATCGGCAAGATCATTTTGATCAAAGAGGGTCCTGGTGAGGGGCACAAACCCCCACTGAAATGTTTTTGCCTTTCGTTTAAATTAAATTTGGTTTAAATTTAAATTAAATTAAAGATTGTCCAGAATTCGCTGCCATACAGGAGGACGGATACCACGTAACAGTTCAGTACCCTTTTCTTTGTTTCTAACGAAATTTAGAAATTAATTAATTTTAATTCTCTGCAAGTAGGCGACCAAATTCCAAGAGAGAAACGCTAAATGAAAAACTCTAGTGACTATTCAAAAATCAATGATATTTTTTGAAAGAATATCATTCATTTCTTAACTCTTTCCAAAAGTGAAAGAAAACATTTATTTTTACATTAGTGCTACTTCATTAAACCAAAACAAATCTAATGATTATCCATTTAATACAAATATCTTCAGACATCCAGGACCTGGTGCCTGTTAAAATTGAAAATGCGTAGATGGGTGTCAAAGTTTTTATTGTTATTACAGATTGAGTAATAGGTTATTTACGAGATAGCAGTTTGCACAGTTGCTCTCTTACATACACCCTTCATCAACTGTCGTGAAATACCAGTGACGATACCTTTTTATGAAGCTTTGTGAAATAGGACCAGTGCGATGGTATGTCGGTCTGTTATTATTTCTTTTGTTCGTGGACATGTAACATCAGCCTGGATTAGTGTGTCGAGATTTAAGAAATGATCAACAATTCAAAGCGCTCAAATAATGAAAACAGCATATGTGGGCGGGAACTATTCTGCTAAACGCGTGTATTGTTAAAACAATAGACAGTTTGCGTCTAGTATATTTAATGATACATTTACTAATGTATGAACATCCTTTCTCAATCTGGTTGTTGTCTGCGGATAAATTAGCCGAAACGTTGTGCCATCTCAGGATTTCGAATCACGAGTCATGCTCAAGGAGTGTATATGAGAAAGAAAATAGATCATTAAATTGAATACACATAAAATGTCAGTTCTTTTTAAGAATATCTATCTATCTATCTATCTATATATATATATATATATATGTGTGTGTGTGTGTGTGTGTGTGTGTGTGTGTGTGTGTTAAAATTTCAGATAAAGTATATATGTAAAAGGACAATATAAATAAAGACAAAATCTAAAATAAGTTTTCCTTTTTGTCTTTATATATATATATGTGGGGATGTGCGTGTGTGTAATTTTTATATATATTATTTATATATTATATATGCGCGACTTATTCTCGCCCTTGCGATCGTCAGACAAACTCGGTGTGTGTGTGTGTGTGTGTGTATCTGTCTGTGTGTGTGTGTGCGTGTGTGTGTGTGTGTGTGCGCGCGCGTGAATAACGCCACACAAATGCAATCATGTTTCAATATATATTAACACATTTCATCAGGCGTTAGTAAATGACTGGTTAGGAGATAATTTGTTGAGATTTAAAACCACATACTACTTCTTTTCACGCGAAAATATGGGGGAAAAGTGTAAGAAATAAAGGCATAAGATACAATCTTTCCAGATAGGAGGAAGAATAAGGAAAAAGAGTATAAAAAAGAGGGAGGAAATAACAGCAGAATGTTTTTGTTTATAATCAGATCCACCAATTAAAATTCCCTACGTTAAAATCAGAGACAAGTTAGACGTTATATTCGATACAAATGCAAGTTTGCTACAATGTTAACATATGAGAAAGGAAACGTAATTTAACAAGACACTTGACAAACCTCATTTTTTGTGAGTTAAAATTAAATTTTCACAATTTTCTAGTCGGTAAATAATATGGCCCTTTAAGAAATAAATAAAAAATATCTAACAAAATTATTAAATATAGTATATAGATGAAACAAAATATTTAAATAAATAGATCAAACAAAACTTTAAGCATATAGATCATATGAAATTAATTAAAAATATAGATCATACAAAATACAATATGACTGTTAACTAAAGGGCCTTATATAGTGAGTTAATAAAACCAATTAATGGAAAATACCAAAATATGGTTTTAAATCTCAATGAATCAGTCATTTTCTAACGCCTGATGAGATGCGTTAATACACATTGAAACATGATTGCATTTTTGTAGCGTTACTCACATGTTTTGATGTAATATTCTAAAATAAAGAATATTGAGCTACTATTGTATTGTAATGAGCCCTCTTTTAAATTACTGTTACGAACGCCCGAATTTATATACGTTCTCATTTCATATGGATATATATATATATATATATATATATATATATATATATATATATATATATATATATATATATATTTGGATGGATGTTTGTATCAATTTTTCATTTTAGTTCTTTAAGGAATTTTTAAATTTGGTTTTTCTGTATTGTGGACCGATTTCCTGGTTTCCAGTGTATGCTAAGATATAAATTTTCCAAGGTCTAAGTATTTTTCATCTACATAAATCGTCATCATCAAATAATAATACATATATTCAAAATTTAAAAGCATCATATATATATATATATATATATATATATATATATATATATATATATAGATAGATAGATAGATAGATAGAGAGAGAGAGAGAGAGGGAGAGGTAGATAGATTGACAGATAGCTAAATATAAAAATCTACATATTTAGTTAAAAAAATAGACATTGTTGATAATGACTAATTAAATAACTGAACATTTCGGCAATTTTTACACTATGTAAATAAGTAAATACTTATGCGAATACAATAAAAATTGAATAAAAGCTTTATCGCAGTACCTTGTCAATCGTTTTTGTGAGACTTGTATAAAAGATGATTTTCCCAAATCCAAATACACACACACACACACACACACACACACACACACACACACACACACACACACACACACACATACACATAGATATATGATAAAAATATATTGAGGTATGCTATATTTATGCTTAAAAGTGTCCAATATCTGTGGACACTGAGGTCAAAGCAAAGCAGTGGCAGTCTGATCGCTAGCGAGAAGAAATAAGTTGCATGTTTCTCTCTATATATATATGTATCACATTTCTAGTGGGTGTACTGTGATTACCTTATAGATTATATGTGTCTGCTTAAGTGTGGATTATTTTTTATTATATTAATTTTGGATTTAGTTATTTAATATTATTTATGTTGTTTTTATTATGTAAGACATTTGCGTGTGTTTTGAAAGTGGATATATTGCTGTGTATTGTCTTAATTCTTTCTTATATTATTATATTGATAGTTTTTATATTTTTATATTATTATATTGATAGTTTTTATATTTTTATATTATTATATTGATAGTTTTTATATTTTTATATTATTATATTGATAGTTTTTATAACTTAGAAATTATTGTGTGTATGGAAGATTTCAAGTGTCAATGTCAAGTCAAAAACCGGACGTGTTACAATCCTTCCGACATTGACAGCACAGTACACTGATTCTGCAAGAGCTAACAAATAAAAACAAATGTAGGCATTCGATTTCTTCTGAAGTTTCTTTCTCGGTTGTAAATATCCATTAAATATCGATCTATCACAATCCATATTTATAATTACACATGATCTGTTAATGTTACTTTTTCTTCCTACCAGAATCTACTTTGTCAGCTGAAAAGAAACACTTGACTTTCTCTATATATGAAAGGCTATTTCCAAATCTAATGAATCTGCCGGGACGAACACGTCAAGTTTAGTAAAAATCAATTTTAGACCGTTTTTTGCTTTCAAACAAGTTCATGTCGAAGTGAAAAAGATATTTCTTTGATTTGGCAACTTTATAAATGTATGAAACATTTGCGTTATCTGCTTGGTGGGCGCTCAGCCAGAACCAATATCAGTTTCTATCGGCATTAAAATCACATCTGACCTCGAGTGGAACTCGTACAAATGATCCGTCGCTAACGATGCGGGGGAAACTGTCGGTTCCCTATACCCCGCTCCTTTAAGTACCTGACTCCTCCAGCTTATCCTTTATCTTTACAAGCGCCAGATCAGGCCTAAAATCGAGGACTTCTGTTATATTTGGGCAGGAGCTGCATTCCAGTTTCAATAGAGTCCAAAAGCGGGACAAATTATTTACCACCCTGCAACCTCTCCCTCACTGACGAAATATCGCAAGCCTCGAACTGGTCTATCGCTATCTCCATGGAAAGTGCTCAGACAAAGTACATTCCTGAGTTCTACCAGTTTACATCTAGGACCCACTATGCTACACACATTGTAACGAACCACCATCATTCCCTCCATGGTCTATTGGTGAGAAGTAAGTTCCACTCAACTGGCTTCTTCCCACGATCCACAGCTCTGTGGAAGCCACTCCCAAGAGAATGTTTTTTCTGATCACTACAATCTTAACCTGTTCAAGTCTAGTGTTAACCGTTATCTTCCCCACATATCCACATAAACTGTGCCACTTATTCTATAACCCTCTGCCTCCCGGTCCTTGTACAGGGTGAACCTTAATGTCAGAAAAAATTACTGTTACTACTATTATTGCTGCTACTTTTAATACCGTTTTTACTTCAGATGACGTCACTTTTCCAAAACGGGCCATTTATTGTGCCTGTTTCATTGCCTCTCCAATTCCCGTTTTACAGACGTTTCCCAAAACCATTCTCATTTTCCTCCACAACTTCTTCCTAAAAGCAAAAGAATATATATAGAAGCTCCTCCACAGCTCTATGGAAACGACTCCCAAGAGGATGTTTTCCCGATCACTACAATCAAGTTCAATAAACGTTGTCTTCCCTATCTCGTGGCTCCAAGGACTTGTATAGGGTGAATCTCACTGTGAAAAAAAAAATAAAAAAATAAAAATAATGCTATTTCTTTGTGTTTTTGAGATTTATTTTGCTTGTGGCTTTTCGGTAGACTTTCTATTGGATCCTTATCAGCGGCGGGTTAACATGATAAAAATGGTAAGTGATTGTTTGCTTCAGTTTCATAAGTAAATTCAGTTTTACGAGGGCAAATCTGAGTGTAAAAGCAAATTTTGAAAGACAACAGGGAGGCGTTGACTTCAAGTGGCGCATGGAATCACGGGTAGCTAGCCGCGAGGCTGGAAGCAACGAGGTCAGACGTATTTACGCTCCAATCAGCGATTACATAATCGAGGAACAATGCGCCATAGTGATTTTTCTGTAAACAGAGAGAGTCATTTCTGCGGAAATCCATCGCCGGATGTTGATACAATATGGAGCACGCAACATGAATCAAGGAAAGGTGTATGAGTGAGTAGAACGCTTTAAAGCGGAACAAGTCTGGCAGACGAAAGCCGATCTAGTTGCCCATCAACGTCGCGCACGGACGAACACACCCAGAGGGTGGGATGACTTGATCGTAGAAGACCGACGAATCACGTTAGTCGTGGACAGCAGCAATGGATCTGCACAAGATATAGTAAATGGTGTATATTTTCGAAGAATTTTTTGATATCTTGAAATTTGTTAGGATCGCTCACCAGAGAAAGAGTGGTACCGGGATGGAAGCAAGTGATAATCCAAATGTGACAAGATTAGAAAAAACGTCAAATGTGTGATGACTTCCTATTTCAGTCTGCGATTTTTATTTTGAAATCTTTGTTTTGTACATTTTCCTCAGACGTAATTAACATAAGTTTATGATTTAATGTTCTTCTTCTGTATACCGTCTCCCGTCAGGAAGTGAAACATTCTCTCCTTTTTAACGCTAAGCAATGTTTCTGGTTTTGTTTGTACTAATCCCTGCCACTCCCTGTTCTGCCGTACAGCAGGAGTTACAAGCTCCTAAGTTTCCCTTTGACCTCCTCATGTCTTGTGATTATCTAATTCCTCAAGCCTTCTTCTTGCATTATGAGTTCCAGAAATTTCAGCAGTCTCTTTCTAAGTCGTTCCGTGCACATATCATTCTCAGAAGGCTAGAGAAAGTTACAGTCGATTGTTTCTTTCATTCAGCTCTTTTAAGTTGCTTTTGTTTTTTGACGCTTTCGATTTCTAGATGATAAGATGTTTCTGGAGTTCTTTAAATTTAGTTTTAACCGTATCTAGTGTTATTCTGACCAAGGAATATTTTCTCAAAGTCTGAATCTTTAAATTGATATCTTTTTCTTTGATCATGTCACCCCAAGCAAAGCGATAGTGCTACTAAAACGTAAGGCGTTACTGAAGGTGAATGAGAATGAGAAGACACTGGTGAGGAGAAAGGATAATAAAAGAACAGGCTTCAGGGAGACAGACAATGGCATTTACATTTTTGAAGATCGTGTGTGGCAGGGAAGCAAGGAACCGGAAGAGGGGTCCACAAGTGAGAAGTGTGAGAAAAGAAACTGTTAGAATGGAACTTACGGTTACATCTAGCTAATTCAACACTAAAAGTATGAGATTCGTTTGCCAATCTAGGAGTGTGCTTCAATTCATGTCCATTTATTGTCCTTTCTTCATCCGAAAGTCTTCTCATTTTTTAAAATCACAGTAACAAACTAAGCCAACCAGTTATTGCTTCGAAATTCATAAGGTTTAGCCTTTATTTTAAAATTTTCCAGCTTACAATCGAATCCCCCTTTTGTTTTGTTTTTTTTTTCTTTTAAATTCCACACATGGTCAGCTAGTTTGGTAGAAGTACCTAAGATTTACTGGAAGATTTTGAATTACCCCCCACCCCGATACATTTAAAATACCCTTGCTTTTCTTCTCCTACCCGTTCTTCATCCTTCTTCACATTCTCCACCTCCATTTCTATTACACACAACGCCGTGTGTTTGTTTGTTTATTTTTAATGCATACACTTAAAATAAAAACTTGAGAAATTACTTTTCAGCCAGGCATGCCTCCCTATTAACCTAAATATGTCCTCAAAACAATAGAAAGCTGATATATTTTCTTTTTATAGACATGGAAATTATTAACCAGAGATGTACATTCCAGTAAAAATAAGTTATATATATATATATATATATATATATATATATATATATATATAGGTGTGTGTGTGTGTCTCTCTGTGTGTATGTGTGTGTGTTTGTATGCGTTCACGCGTGCGTGTGCGTGTGCGTGTGTGCGTATGTACGCGCGTGCGTGCGCGTGTCGGTGTGTGCGTATGTACGCGCGTGCGTGTGAAGATAATGAGACAAAGAAAGTGTAAAAGCTATAAACGACACGTTTCGCCGAGAACGTCTGCTGCTTTCGGCTTCTTCAAGTTTGAACACTGTTTAAAAAAGATTTAAGCGTTTGTTAACATGAATGCTGGTGTAAAGGCATTTAATATCTAAACTGGACATCAGTTTATCTGTCATATTTATTCCCCAGAGTTTTTCAACTAAGTTGTCTGAAATTTTAATGTGATTGCCTGATAGTTCCGAGATGGGTCAACATTTCTGTTATATCTTGGTGAGGACCGCTATCAATACCTGATATAATCGGGCGAATTGGAAGGGCTGTTTTGTGGGGTTTAAGTAGACCATAAAGCTTGGTTATTCTAGGCTGATAATCCATTAGTTTATATCGTGATATATTTTCATTACTAATTAGTTTTCTAAAGGCTCTATTAAATTGCTGTGTTTCTGTAATTATTTTGTATTGAGTAGTAAAATAATTTTACCAATGTATTCGTCCCCCATCCATAATAACGATCCCACCTGCTTTGGTCGGGGAGGTGCAGCGGGTTTCCTTATTTTTGCTGGGTTTAAAGGAAAATCCATTTAATGAATTTCCTTTAAATTAATCAATTAAAATAAACACACATAAGACCAGGACCATATATAACTTGAAATATTAGCCCTAAACAAATGAACTAGGTGGAGCCGTTTTCCCACTTACTGACTTTTGGACCACAGTACCGATATACTGATCATGTACAATGAATAGCGAATATATCTTTTGATGTTCAACTGGATTCATTATGCAGTTTTGATTTCTCTATATGTATTGTCTATATCTACTTACGTTCTATTCTCGATTATTAAGTGCATTTCCCTATATATAATGCAAATTTTAAACTACGGTAAAATATGTACACTTATCGTCTGGTTCACACTCCTCGTCGGTTTTTTGAAAAGGAGTTGAGGTTTATCCCTTGCTTCCTGTTTAGGATTGGTTTTCTAATCCCTTCTAAAGTCTTCACATTCTCTTTCACTCCCAGTAGACCTCCTTGCATCTTTTTGGCATTAACGACTTGAAAGATTGTTTACATTTAGCGAACTTACGAAGTTTGTTTTCTGAAAAAAATGTTAATGAGAAATATTCTCTAAATTTCAACCGACACTAACATGGCATTAACGGCGAAACTCACCATATATATATATATATATATATATATATATATATATATATATATATATATATATATATGTTTTGAATAATAAAAATATTGAAAAATTTTTTAAAATAAATTTTCAAGCACACTAGCATATTATTTTTTATTATTATTTCAATTAGGTTCCTCGACTAGTTTTGGCCAGGACGGTCATCATCAGGAGAAAAAAATTCCTGCTTGTTAGCAGCAGTGAACTGGACAAATGAATCATATTTATATATACATTCAATCATATATATATATATATATATATATATATATATATATAGATAGATAGATAGATAGATAGATAGATAGATAGATATTCAACTGTATATGTCCACACACACAATGATCGGACACTATATATATATATATATATATATATATACATATATATATATATATATATATATATATATATATATATATATATATATATATATATATATAGGTAACTATACTCGTGTCGAAAAACCTTCGAACTCTTGATTTAACAACAGCCAAATCAATCACGAAGGAAAAAAAGGTTTTAAAAAAGAAAGAGCCAGGAACATGAAAGTCTGTCGAAAATAATCGCACAGATACAGGTTCAAGGCCCAAAGAAAAAACCCCGATACGAGTAAACAACTAACTAAAGAGCTCAATACAAGCGTAGAGCAAACCTAGTCAAACCTAATGAGCCAGACACACCTACCAAGGTTTCACGTAGGCAGATCGTCAGGGTCGGCTGGCTAAAGAGGCAACAGAAAACGGCATATATATAGAGACGACCACCAAGACAACACCACGTGACCAAGGAAGAGAAAAAAAAAAAGAAAAAGAGAAAAAGAAAAGCGACAACGGGGGTTGGGTATAGATTTATTCAACTAACTAAAACGAGAGGGGATAATTAAAAAACAAAAAACAAAAACAACAACACAAACAATAATGATAACGCTACAATCGGGAGAGAGAAGCTTATTTCAGTAACCAAGCATTTCTGTGTCTACATTTGTTAAGAATCTCGGTTTTGGAATTTAGTAGATCATCAGGTGTATTATATAAAGCTATAGCTAATTTTTCCTCGGTGCATAGCTTACAGAACTTATGGCCCGCTTTATACTTAGTGCATCTTTTTAATATTTCCCATTTCAGGATGGGGTCCTTGCTACCTTGTCTGATTTGCCATATATAGCTAGATAATGTAGTGCTATGTTTAGTTTTTTCATTTTTAAAACTACTCATGTGATTATAATATCTTTTTTTAAAGGTATCCTGAGTAGCTCCTATATACACTTTAGGGTTTATGTCGTCTATATCCTTGTAAATTTTCGCCTGATAGACCACGCATTCTTGTTGACATTTACCCTGTAGTGGACATGTATTTTTATTCCTACAATTGCAACTGGGGAAACTAATGCGTGGATTGTCTTTTTCTTATTAAGTCCACTAATTAAAGTCTCTACATTAGGCATGCAGCAGTAACTAAGTTTTACATTATTTTTGTTAAATATCTTATGCAACTTAGTTTTCTTGGGGAAATTCTGCTCTAATAGGTTAAAAAATATTTTACCAATTCTTGTTCTTACGGCTATGTTAAATGGTGGATTAAACCACAAAATATTTCTATGCCTATTATTGCGTTTGTTCTGAGTTCCAGTGTTATTATCTATGTTAATGTATTCCAATTTTTCTTTGTGTCCACACTTATGTAGGGCTTCCTCGTAAACTATTTTATTAGCATCGAAAATGCGTTTATCCGATGAATTAGTTGAAAGCCTATAGCTAATATTTTTAGGAATATGTCTTATAATATGTGCTGGGTGGTTGGATTTTATATTTAAATATTGGGGGTCCTGATTTTCTTTCTTATACGGGGATATAGAACCATTTTGTAAGTTTAACGTAATGTCTAAATAGTTAGTGACTTTCAAATTAGTTTCAATTTCGAGATTAAATCCGTATCTTTTAAAAAACCAGTGTAGTTTTTTACGGATGGTATCGCATTTTTGGGGGTTACTTTTATCTACTATTATGAGTCCGTCGTCGCGGTACAACCCATGGTTATTAAAATCTATGTAATCATTAAGTTTATAGAGCAGCAGGCACCCTACTAACTCGAACACCTCTGCTCCGTCATATGCACCCATGGGGTTGTCAAAACTATTTACGTCTTCTTTTTTTATCCATAGTGCATTATTATGGAATAGTAGAGTTTTTCGGCAGTGTCTAATCAGATCTATCTTATCGTGCGAGATTTGAATGTATTCTTTAGCTAGACTGAGGGCGTTATTGTTTGTGTTTTTTTTTGTTTTGTTTTTTTAATTATCCCCTCTCCTTTTAGTTAGTTGAATAAATCTATACCCACCCCCCGTTGTCGCTTTTCTTTTTCTCTTTTTCTTTTTTTTTCTCTTCCTTGGTCACGTGGTGTTGTCTTGGCGGTCGTCTCTATATATATGCCGTTTTCTGTTGCCTCTTTAGCCAGCCGACCCTGACGATCTGCCTAAGTGAAACCTTGGTAGGTATGTCTGGCTCATTAGGTTTGACTATATATGTATATATATATATATATATATATATATATATATATATATATATATATGTGTGTGTGTATGTGTGTGTGTGTGTGTGTGCACGTGCGTGAGCGCTGGCGCGTGTATGTATGTCTGTATCTGTGCCTGCATCTGTTCCTCTGTATCTGTGTATATCTGATACTCGCTTACATTTCCGAATAAACCCGTCTACTAGAGTGGCTAGCCAATCTCTATTGCAGACACCTGATCAGGCTCATTTGTGTTACTCAATACAGCACATATGTGATTTATACTACAATTATATTATGCTGAGTGGACCATAGCTACATTTTCAATGAGAGAGTCTATAATCTGGAATGGTCAGCAATTTAAAGAAGGCCAGTATACTCGGTCAGTATGACTTGTGGCTTCGTGTTAGCACAACCATCCAAACAGCTCTGTCTTCCCAATTTCACCGACATCTCATGTTATGGTTTTCACGCACTTCCCAAAGATGCAGCACACAGGGATCACCTCACTAAACCTATATCTTAAACTAGTCTCTTTCCTGACAAATCGAGCGTGCTGAGATTCGAACCTGAGTCACATGGCCTAATCAACTGTCCACGCGCCCCTATATATATATACACACGCGCGCGCACACACACACACACACACACACACACACACATATATATATATATATATATATATATATATATATATATATATATATATATATATATATATATATATATGTGTGTGTGTGTGTGTGTGTATATATATAGTGGTATTTTCACTTTAAACACAGATGGCTGCGTGTGAGTGAATCCTTGACTGACCACATCCGTACTCACGGTCACATTTTGCACTTTTCGTCTGGGCAAATAGCAGCATATTGCTCAAAATATTGATATCAACGTCGTTTTGTCGGCTACCAACCACTACCACAATAAAGATTTTTGCGTTTCGCAGGAAAAGAAATAAAAAAAATTCTCTTTCATTATTGCGATAATAGCTACATCAAGGTACACCGGATTTTTTAATATCATTCACTTGTCTGTTGATGGAAGTCTGAGAGAAATTTGTCTGCGAAAATATGAGAAAGTCTTTATCCTTGGGCTTATCGTAATATATTTTCGAGGGTTCCATTTATATATGGATTAATGGTTATCAGTCAATGAGGCGGAAACGGTACAAGAACATCTATCTATCTATCTATCTATCATATTTTATTCATATCTGTATATATATATATATATAAGTCTGTTCGTATTTATCCATGTATCTGAATTTAATCAATGTGTGTTTTTCTTTGCTAAAGCGATATAATCAATGTGAAAACATTTTTACATTACTTTCCTATACATGTTGTCATTTAGTGCCTTGTTATAATGGTGAACAAGTTTGCATCTCGTTATTACCGAATATTATTGAGTTTGATCCACATTGGTTGCAACCATCATCGAGGCTTTGTTCCAAAACTAAATTTGGTATTAAATTATATGGATGTATCAGCTTTAATAGAATTAGATAGATATAATTTCTCTCACAAAGAAAAATTCACACTCAAAAACAGTTTGGCACACTCTTATATGCACCCACACACATACACATGTATATAACTTCATCCTGTTAAAATAGCAACATTACCTCCTACAAAGTCTTTATTGGATGCTGATCCTAGGGTCAGTCATGCGTTCGTTCCCGAAAGATCATTAAAGCCAGCGCGCTACAGGGTCGAAATAGGAGATCCACGTACAGAAGCTACTGTTCGATATTGGAAACTCTTAATCTATTTCTTCTTTACTTTTGATAACAGTCCCAATTTAGACCGATATGTTGAGGCCGAGTTGGCAATAGAATCTCTGCATTTGACTTCGAGAGGAAAGATATTGGTCGTTCAGCTATTTCTCATGCATTGAGATTTACGTATTTTTCCAGCTTTTTTCAATCGATATATATATATATATATATATATATATATATATATATATATATATATACATACATATATATATATATATATATATATATATATATATATATATATATATATATATATATATATATATATATATATAAACGAAGAAACAAAGTACATAATGCATTCTACGGATTCAAACACACCTACAATTGGTATGAACTTATAAAATTTGTGTTAAAAACAATCAACATAAAGCAAAATAGTAGAAGCATTAAACATGAAGCAGGAATTTACAAAATATATTGCAAGAAACAGATAAGTAAGACATCTATAAATTTAAATAAATGCTTATATAAACACAAAAGGGATCTTTAACAAAGCAATGTACTCAATAAATTAGTCGTTCGCCTGACCGAATTTTCTTTGTAAAATGCAATTTTAATTAAATATGTGTGTGTACATGTAGGTATTGGGTTGGGCCATAAATAATTTCTGTTTTTTCTTTATCAACTTTATTCTTCGACAAATGAGTAAAATTACATATTATTCAATTACATATTCATTTGGAAAGACTTTTTGTCATTTATCCGCTAGCTTTTCAACACCGTTTGAATAAAATATTATCAGTTTTGACGCAAAAAGGTTTTCGGAGTATTCTCGAATATGATTTTCATTAGAAAAAGTTTTTCCGATCAAAGTGTTTTTGTAACGGTCGAAAAAAGCTAATAATCGGTTGGTGAAAATGGCGGGTGGGTTCGAACAGGCCGACAGAGTTCAAACTTTTTTCCTTCGTTACTCTTGCTACATGATGCCTTGCGTTGACGTAGAGTGGAAGAACATGGAGTAGAACACAGTGCTCATCGATAAGACGTTCATCGACACGTTGTATCTGCTGCAAAAAATAAATATATATTTACTGTTTCATTAAGTTTCAAAAATTCTAAATGAATAAAAATAACTCGAAAGTGCCATGCGCACCACATTAGCTATCTTCCATGAAGCTCAAAATTTTGATTCAGTTGATATTTATTTTAGATTTATTTATCATTCCGCTGCTTTTTGCGTTGAACATTGTCGCATATAACCGACTTTTCTATACCTGTCATTATGTATTTAAGGAACGCTTAGTTAGGATGATATATTGCTCATTACAATCACTTCCCAAAAATGGAAATTACTTAAAAAAACCTAAAAAAAAACTAAAATTTCAGATTATATATGTAAAAGGACAATATAAATAAAGACAAAAGGAAAATTCATCTTAGCTGACGCGTTTTGTCTTCCTAGGGACTTTATCAAGGTAAATCCAAGGATTTTATTTTGTAACAAGTATTTATATATAAGAACAAAAATGTTATTTGTTTTTCAAAATCTTTAGGTATAGGAAAGCTCACAAATATTTATCAAGTTAGCTGAAAAGTCAGACAAGTAAAGGAGTACAGAAAGTGACACAATTCAATGTCTAATAAACGAAAGTGAGTAAATAGTGATTTTTATTTTTTATATGCAAATTAGTATTTAAATTATTTTAGTTTGGTATGTTTATGTGTTATGTATTTTGAACAAAGTGAGGTTATACATTTAACCGTTTCCTTTTTTATCTTTTAATATTTTTATAGCCATGTATTTTGGCTTGGGAAAGTAGTAATTCTTTCAGGAATAGAGATATTGGGATAAAATCCCGGGCGTAGATTTATATTTTAGAAATATTCGATAACAGCACTTTCGAGAATTTTCCTTCTAAGTAAGTTATTTTCGCTTTTAATAAGTGTGGCGTTCTATAGATCAAAGTTATGGTTGAATTTATTTCTATGTATAACTAATTAGATAAATTGTTGTGTATAAGTGTTCAAAATATATGGCACATAATTTAATCCCAAACTAAAATAATTTAAATGGTAATTTGCATAAAAAAAATTAAATTAAAAAACATCACTTACTCACTTTCGTTCATTAGACATTGAATTCTACCACATCATATCCTCCATGACCTGCCTGACTTTTCAGTTAAATTGATAAATATTTATGAGCCTTCCTATAACTAATCGTTTGGGTTATATATATATATTTTTGTTACCTCTCTTTTTTGTTTTGTTTATTTGGGTTTTCTTTTCACAGTCTCAACTATATCTAGAAAGGGTTGTGCTGCTTGCGTATTTACCGTTGTTAAAATATATTTCATGTGCGAAGTTTCTCTGTGACCATTATCTTTTGTTATAGGAGAATGTACTAGTGTGGTAAGTTCGAAGTTCATAGGCATCCCACTGATCAGTATAAAGATACTTATGAATATTTTTGAAAAGTTAGATAATTGACACACTGAGATAGGAAAATAATAAAAGTAAGTAAATAAATACGACCATTCCTCGCTATGAGTCTGGTAATTAGATATGAACATTGAAAGATCGATATATAGATATGAAAATTCTAAGATAGATATGAACAGACACGGACAAACAAGCTGATAGATGCCTGCTGTTCTGCTCGGTTTTTATATATATATATATACATATATATACGTATATATATATATATATATATATATATATATATATATATGTGTGTGTGTGTGTGTGTGTGTGTGTGTGTGTGTGTGTGTGTGTGTGTGTGTGTGTAACAAAAGGAAAACTTATCTTAGCCGACGCGTTTCGTCCTCTGATAGACTTTATCAAGTTAAATGTAAGGATTTTATTTTGAAAGAAGTATTTATATACAAAATGTTATTAGTTTTCAAATATTTTTAATTTAAGAGATGCTCATAAATAGTTATCAAGTCAACTGAAAAGTCCTTGTAAATTATGGAAGATGCTAAGGAACGTAATTTAATGTCTAATAAACGAAAGTGATTAATTTATGTTAATCTTTTATGTAATTAATATTTTAATTATTTTAGTTTGGAATTAATTTATCTATTATGCATTTTAAATAACATGAGGTTATGAATTTAACCGATTTCTTTTAGTTTTCTAACATTTTTATAATCAGGTAAGTTGGTTTTGAAAAGGAGTAATTCTTTCAGGAATAGAGATGTTTGAAAGAATGCAGGACGCAGATTTATATTTTAATAAGTTTCAATAGCGGCACTTTCGAGAAATTTCCGTCTAAGTAAGTTACTGTCACTTTTAATAAGTGTGGCATTCTTCAGAACAAATTAGATAAAATCCTTACATTTGCCTTGATAAAATCTATCAGAGGACGAAACGTGTCCGCTAAGATAAGTTTTCCTTTTGTTTTTATTCATACTGTCCTTTTACAAATATATATTTTAGCTATATCTGAAATTTTGCACACACACACACACACACACACACACACACACACAGAGACACACACACACACATACATATACATATATATATATAACTTCCCTTTGTTGACGCATCTCTTTACATGCCTCGATTCATATCTGATATGTTCAAATGTGATATATTTTCGTCTGCGCCGTTGTTTAGTTTCACTCTATTAATCTGATTGTAACTTGGAAAGAATGTTGACGATAGATAGACCGGAACAGCTCGAGATAGATAAACAGATTTTTTACTCATTTCTAGAAACACAGAGTTAGAGAATTCGAAGCAGATTCAGATCAATAGAGAGATTTGTGTAAATATAGTTACGATTATACTGACAGTGAAAGATATATAATATTCAGACCAAGAAAGACTAGTGCGTAAACATGAGTAGACTATTATATATATATATATATATATATATATATGTGTGTGTGTGTGTGTGTGTGTGTGTGTGTGTGTGTGTGTGTGTGTGTGTGTGTGTGTGTGAATAGAGTATGATAGAGAGAGAGAGAGAGAGAAAGAAAGAGTAAACTAAATAGAGAAATATGAAAAGATTATTTTAGATGCATTTCTTTAAAACCCAAAACTGCGAAATATATTTATTGATATTAATTTGTTCTTAAGGATTTCACTGCAAGCAAGGGAATAGAGCCGCTTAAACGCAAAAGGTTACTAAGTGTTAGAAAACATGAGAAAAAGAAAACATTATTAAGGGACGAGAACAATAAAAGAATAGGAATTAAGAAGACAGAAGATAATGACTGACATTGCATTTAGATTTTTAAAGATCAAAAGTTGACTGGAAATCAAGAAACGGGAAGAGAGTTTCGGAAGCGAATAGTGCAAGATAAGAAATTGTTAGCATAGAACGGTTACATCTTGCTATTTCAACTGTAAAATAATGAAACCTAACCGCCAATCTAGTAGTACGCTTAAATGAATAAAATCTAGGTGTCAATAAAGAAAACCCAATCAAAACAATAACCATGAAAATATTTATAGAAAAGGCACAGGGAACCTATGTTATGGTAGTTGCAAAGTTAATGAGACCGCGATACCAGGTCAGGACCAATAACATTGCAGCAATATTAAGAAACGATTGTTTTGAAGGTGTCTAATGAAAGAAGGTAGACCCCAAATGTGAGGAGAAAGGGAGGTATGTTAGTCACCACGTGGCGTAGGACAATGATGATGGACCTAATAGAAAGGGGTATATCAACGCAAAACAAAGGCTAAAGTAAAAATCAAGGTTCTACATCTGATAATAATTGAGATATTATGTCCTAAGACGGGTGAGTAGGATAATTCAACATAACAATATTGATAGAATTACATAGACAAGATAGATAGATAGATAGATGGATAGATAGTAGTGGCTGGCCACTCGTACCCGCTACCTAATCCTTGTTGCGGACGCCTGCTCAGGCACATTTGTGTTTGTTCAACACCCACAGAGCCCACCTGTGGTTTATACTGCAACGATGCTGAGAGAACCTTAGTAACTGTTTCTGGGGAAGGTGTGTTATCTAGCGTGATCTGAACAAGGCCAGCACGCTCAAACCCTCGGTCATGATGACTTGTGATTTCGTGCTAACTCAACCACCTGCGACTCCTTAAGGGTTACATCTACCCAATTTCACTCACAAGGCTTGGGTCATGGTTCAGGCACTTTCCAATGCTGGGATCGTCTCCTCCAAATCGATAACATCAGTGTCAGAAAGCGAACGTTCTAACCACTCGACCTATATATATATATATATGTATATATATATATATATATATATATATATATATATATATATATATATATATATATATATATATATAACAACACGGCTAGTTAGATATGAACAGCTTGAGAGGGATAAATGGTCGGATAGAAATCGAAAGAGAGTATTTGTATGTGTGTGAGAGCGATATCAGAAACTTTAAGCGAACTATTTTCTTGTTTTTTTTTTCTTTTCTCGTCATTTTTGTTTCTTTTAATCAAATTTTCTGCTTCGTAGGTTGAAATCACAAATATAATTGACGATGTCTGTATTAGACTTGCTTCTTTCCTTCCTTGTTTTTCAGTTATTTATTTATTTCCATCACGCCAGTCGGACGACACCGGCTCTACCCGCACTGCGCTTTTTATTTTTCTGCCAATCCGTCTGTCGGTCTGACTGTATTTCTACACGCGTTCTAATCAATAAATCACCCACACACGATCAACAGAGGGAAAATCTTTTTATTGATAACAAGCCGAGCTGTTATGCTAAGGTGGCAGTTACTGCGGCTGCTGCTACGGGTTTCTCTCGCTTTGCATAGCGACTATCACCCATTATCAACGCGTTTCTCTTGGTCGCCTTACTAAAAGAAAAAGAAAAAAGAAATAGACCGCTGTGGCTCGTTTGGCAAAGACGACGCTTCTCTCAACAGCATTAAGCATGGTTCAGTCGTGAGTTAAAAGATCGTGGTCACCCACAAATGGCTGGGATGATCTCATGCTGTTTAATTATCTATTATGACCAACTGTAATTAGCAAAAATCATATAAACACTACAAACTACACTAACTCTGGAAAAATGTCTAAACATGAGAATTTGGGGTTAAAGAGATCCTTGTTCGGAGCGGCAATTTTTCTGCTTCTTCTTCAATGTGCCATGTCCATTCAGGATGTAGTGATCATGGCTCTCCACAATGTCCTATCCTTTGTAAGTCTTAGCAAATTGTGTCTTTTAGCTATCTGTCCTAATCCCTGTTCTGCCAACCAGCTACACAAGCACATTCAGTAGGTTATACACTGCTTCACTCTTGCTTTCAGTATGTCGTATGAGTGGCAAAATTTCTATGTCCTCCTTCCTCGTCGTGTGCTCAAGACATTTTAACAGTCTCTTTCTGATGCAAAGAGACTATCCAGCATTCACTATGCCATATTGGAGGTTTGATATTATATAACAGTTCAGTAGTCTTTTCTCTGTTTCTAGATAAATTTTCCTGTTTCTTAATACTTTGCTTAGATTTTGGAAGACTCTTTCGCTATTCCAAATGTACCTTCACATTTCAGTGTCGATTTACCGACCGCTGTTAAAGAAACTTCCGAAGTATTTAAATTTTTGTACTTGATTGATTTTGGTACCAACACTAATATATATATATATATATATATATATATATATATATGAAGAAATCTACTCTTAAAGTGTGCTATATTTATGGGATAAAGTGCTCAATATCAGAGATAGAGCGTGTGTAAATATAAAAGTGAACATAGAAGTCAACACTTAGAGGCTGTTTCATGTTAGATGCAATCGTCAGGCCTGACGATTGCATCTAGCATGAAACAGACTGTCGCCTCTAAGTGTTGACTTCTATGTTCACTTTTATATATATATATATATATATATATATATATATATATATATATATATAGATAGATAGATAGATAGATAGATAGATAGATAGATAGATAGATAGATGTGGGTATTTGGGGTCACGAGTTGCTGCTCAGAAGTTCAGGGAATTTAAGCAGCACACGCGAACCAAAGATGGTACGATTTTTTTTAACTTTGTTAGCAGTATCCGTTTAAAGCCGGTGCATTTGTACTTAGTGGAATGACTTCGAAGGAAAGGCTGTAAATAAGTTGCTATGTAAGCAATTTTCTTTCATACTCAAATACCTGTGCCTTAGAGTAGTGCTTCATATATATATATATACATATATATAAAGCAAGCATATATATTTGTGTATCAATGCATGTATGTATGTCATTCAAAACCTGACCAACATCAGAAATTCATTTTGAAAGGTCTTTGAAAAACTTTAATCACTAACACTTATTTATTAATATATATATATATATATATATATATATATATATATAGTGTTGTCATCAATTAGAAAGATACATATTCGCACACACACGCGCACGCACACACACACACAAACAGACACACACATATATGTGTATGTGTGTGTGTGTGTGTGTGCGTGCGCGTGTGTGTGTTTACCATGCCACATCTTGTATGATGCTTTTGCTATATATTTGGATATTCTTGTTAAATTCAAAGAAGAATCTGCAATGTCAATGGTTCTGTCCTGGCATCTTGGCGTCTGTCACTTTCCCACCGCCGTAACGTAGCCTCTCTGTACCTTTTCTATAAATGTTTTAATGGTCATTGTTCTGATGAGTTTTCCCCTTTGCTACCTCTACGTTATGAAGTTAAGTGTAGTAGCAGATATTGGCGGCAAGCTCTCATCATTTTAGAGTTGGAATGGTAAATTGTTATAAGTTCTATACTTACAACTTGCTCTTTTTTTTACGGCTTCTTGTTTTTTCAGTGAACTTTGGTCTCTAAATGTAAATGCAATGTCAATCGTTATCTCCTTTCTTTGTAATTACTACACTTTTTATTGTCCCCTCTCCTTAATAATGGTTTCTTTTTTCATATTCTCTCACAGTATCACCTTTCGTCTTAGTGGCT
>OZ038495.1:73225983-73285983 GCA_964036315.1 Acanthosepion esculentum
TCAAATCAAGGTAAAAAAAAAAAAAAAAAAAGCAAAAATTCCAAGACAGACAAACCCTTCCCTATTTTTAAATGATTGGCGCAACAGCTTCTTCCGTATTCCTCAAAGAATCAAACAACGCAAAATTCGTTTACATAAGGGCGACTTCTATCACTTGTCAACTCGATAGATAATGGGAAAGGTGTTTGTAAGTGCTTCATTGTATACAAGAGAATTCGTATATTTGATAGAAAATTAAATTAAAAAATAAAAAGGAAAATAAAATATACCATATTTAATTGTAAGTAATGTGAAAAATGTAGGTGTGTATTTACTGAAAGAGAGAGAGAGAGAGAGAGAGAGAGAGAGAGAGAGAGAGATTATCTAATGCGTGATTAACTTGTCGGAGTATTATACACATGTGTATCAACGAAGGCGGCCTTTTGTAAGTACGACTGCGCGTGCGCGAGTCAGTCTACCTCCGTGCTTACGCGTCCGTGTGGTGCGGGAAATCGTGAGTGTTTTGCAGAATGAACTGACCACATTTTTAACATATTCCTTCGGAATAAAGCATTCACATAGCACCAGCGCACTAAAAGGCGAAAGTGTAGCCGTGCGCTGTGAGAAGAATGTCGATGTAGCAGCCCACTCTCAGTGAGCGTGAATATCGCGTCTCTTTTTGTGCAGACATAAACTAGTTAACTGCCTGTTGAAATGAATAGTTCGAGGACCGCCTTAATGAGGGCTCTCACTAGGCATGGCGCACAGCAAAACCAACTGGATTACCTTTACGATGCGTCAGTCGAACCCGGTGAAAACCGAGTGAGTGCCTCATTTTTTCGAATGGTATCACCTCGTGGGTCATTACCTTTGTTCTGTCGAACTCTCCCATTTTTTAGATCTTCGCTGGATTCTTCATCCTAAATTTGTTCGCTCCTTCTTCACACGTTTTACGACTACAGTTCCGTATGTATGAAATCTCATCCAATCATATTTCCGACCGTCGCGAGCACCTTGCTGTAGTAAGATCAAGTTAAGTAACTCCTGAAATTCTTTAGTTTCTACCACCATCTCCTCCCGCAACCCACCTCTGTCTCCCAGGTTCGTTTGCATTTTGCCTCTTTCTTCTATAAATTAATCACGCAGAATTTTTACCTTTGACTACAACCACCGTCTGTACCTCCTTCTCCTTCTCAGTCTCAGTTCTTTCCACATAAATATTAAACTCTCAATTGCCACTGTAAACAAACGCAGTTTTTCACAGTTTCTCTCTCTCCCCCTCTCTCTCTGTCTCTCTCTTTCTCCCCCCCTCTCTCTCTCTATATATATATATCACAACTCTTTTTCCATCTCCGTTTATTTTTCATTCTATCTATCTATCTATCTATCACATTCCTCTTCTTTTCCTCTCTGTATATTTTTCCACTCTCTCTGTCTCACACACATCTCTTGTTTATTCTCATTGTCAGTTTATATTATACTCTCTCTCTCTCTCACACACACAATCTCTCTCTCTCTCTCTCTCTCTCTCTCTATATATATATATATATATATATATATATATATATATGTATGTCACATACACATTTCTTATTTTTCCGGCCTGTCTGATTATTTTTTAAAAACCTCTCTCACGCACACATCTTATTTTTCTTCCATCTTTGTTTATTTTTTCACTTTCTCTCACACTTTCTCTCTCTCTCTCGCTCTCCCACTCTCTCTCTCTCTCTCTCTCTCTCTCTCTCTATATATATATATATATATATATATATATATATATATATATATATCTTGTCTTATGTCCACGTCAAGATACCCCCATCTCACTTCTCCTTCCACTCTTCTCTCATATTCTCTTTTTACCTGTAAACACTCCATATATATTTGATCAAGTGGGTACGCACACGTCTACCCGACTTGCAACCACAACCGAACCTATCTACTTTAGCAACCTACCACTCTGTTTGCATTCCTGCCTGCTTTCTCCCCGTGGGCACTACAGATCTCATCCCCCCCTCGGTCTAACTCATGTCTCAGCAAATGCACTATGCTCTCCAAACCTCAAATGACGCTAATTGCAACTATGTTCACTGCCTTAACCAATCTCACCCCTCGCGCGGGAGCTGACCAAAAGAGAGAAGTCCAAGCGAAAGCATAACAATTTCAGTGTGGCCCCTGACTGCAAACTCTGATGAAACTAAAGGAGCCGGTGAAAGAGACAAATTCAGAATTTGGAAAAAGAAAGAACATAAGTTTGGTTGAACAAGTTCTTGGTTCACCGGTGTTTAAAAAATATATTCTTTAGAGGTGAAACAAAAATCACGTAAAATTCGTTAAAGCATAAAAATTCAAGATCTTATCTATAAATGTACGCGCTTATTTAAAAATCCGGCTCGCCGTGAAACAGTGCTTAACAAAGTGAACAAGCAGACCTTTATACTGTTGTGACTTCGATCCTCACTAAATTCTGTACAGTTGTGATCTTATGTCAAACTAAAATAAGTTTAGTGTATATCTATCCCCATATTTATCTATCCCACTTTCGATAAAGACATCGCTTACATAAATAATATACATTTGTATATACATTCATATATATATATATATATATATATATATATATATATATATATATATATAGATAGATAGATAGATAGATAGATAGATAGATAGATAGATAGATAGATACATTAATGGCTGTTAACAACTGTGAATGATTATAACAAAGAAAACAAAAAAATAAGCCGTAACATTTTCATGAAACGTTTAAAAAGTTCAACGAGGTTTGTCGATTTTTCAAATGTTTACCAGGAATTTAAAAAAACATAATACAATCGAAAGAAAGTGACAAGAAGAAAGTTTCAATCAATTGATTTATCAAAGTTATTACAATGATGGTGTTGAGGGTGACTCGGAACTTCGTAACCCTGTCTGATGCCTGTCCGCTGCATGTCATTCTGTTGGTCACGTGCTTCCTTCAGGTGAGTTCTTTTATCAAACATCTCTGATGATATCATTTCTGTATTTTCTAAATGGAAATATTCTAGCTAGTTGTCTCTGTAGCTTGTAATATATCAGGGTTTGTAAAAACACGCATGGAAATTTTCATTCACAGATTATCCAAGATTTCAGCTACCCGCGGTCAACCCGAGAATTTTTACTTAATAATGGCACCAAAACACAATATTGGAATTTTGAATATGCCAAAGAGAAAACGTAAAGTATGACATTTAAGTGTAAAGGGGAAGTTCTCAATAAGGAAAGAAAAACTCATATACTTAGGTTGCTAAAATCTACAAGAGGCAAATCTATGTCATATAACTTTTATTGTTATTGTTTGTTATTAGTTATTGTTGTATTTGATAATTAATTATTGTTGGTAATGGTAATATTAGCTGATTCCTTATAAGGAAACATTCCGCATTCCATGTCCGAGTAGTCAGTGGTATTGTCGATTGAAATTTACAAAATCTTTCAGTTGAAATAAATTTCCAGGAAAATAGTTTTTTGCTCTTTTAAGTTCTATGAAGGCTCAATTCCTAATTTTCAGTTTGAAGTAGTGTGAACAGTCAAAGTCTTAATTATGTCATTGTTTTCTCTTCGAGTTACATGATGTGCTATCCATTTTAGTTGATGCTGCTGTTGAAAGTCCTCAAGTGATGTAGTTTCTGTTATCTGGTACAATTCTTTGTTTGTGATTCTGTAGCGCCAGTCCACGTGGTTCGAAGAAGGATGGGCGTCGCTGTTAATCTGTAATTAATATAAGGTAAAATATTTGATTATTAAATCTCTATTATGTTTAATTGTAAAATTCCCATGAGTATGTAATGTATGTATAGGAAAACACAGTACATATTGTAACGGGTACTATCTGCAGGTTTGGTCATACGCTAGTGGTCTTGGAGCGTACCTCCGCGGATAAATGGAAACTACTGTGTATATATATATATATATATATATATATATATATATATATATATATATATATATATATATATGAATGAATAAAGACAAAAGAAAACCTTACACACATACACATACACACACACACACACACACATATATATATATATATATATATATATATATATATATATATATCAATAAAGAGAAAGGGAAAACTTATCTTAGCCGATGCGTTTCGTCCCCCTTATGGCAGCAAATGTAAGAATTTTGTTTTGAAACAAGTATTTATAAGCGCAAATAAAAATATTAATATTTAAATTTAAGAACGCTCATCAATATACTTGAGGCTGAAAGTCAAGGTAAATTATGGAGGACGCTAAGTGATGTAATTGATGTTTAATAAATGAAAGTGAGTAAATGTTGATATTGCTGTTGTTGAATTTTTATAATGAATTTTTTTGTATATATATATATATATATATATATATATATATATATATAGTGATTTAATATACAAAGTTAAGATGTGGCACAAGGCCAGAAGTTGGGTCACTCAGTAATGATCGAACTCATTACTCAGTCATAATTGATGTGGCGAGATAAGTTTGCTATTACACCACGTCGAAAGTTTAAAAAAAAAATAAAATTTTTCATGTAATCCATAGAGTTTGAAATAAATTTGGCATTCACTTTAACGATTACATATCGAGTGCCAGAGTAAATTGTTGTGAATAAAATCAAGCCATAATCCCAGTTGTATTTTAGCGCCAATGCACAGAAATCCGTAAATGGGGTCCCGATTCTTTTTATTACCCTTCAATGACAATAATACCATTTCTTTCTTCACCAAGACTGGACTTTAGTCATGTCTGCTTTAACAAATCATATATTTGTAAAAGAAGCGGAAAATATTTAAGAATTAAATTCTAAAATTTGCGACTTTCTATCTAAAATTACTCGTAATAAATTTCGACAATCACTATTGTTTCAATGAAAATGAGGAAACATGAATTGTCGGTGATTAGGGATTAATTAGAAAATTGCATCTTAAATGTATAATGTAAATACACTGCTAAGGATTTTAGGATGAAATTTAAAAATGAGTCAAAAAAGGATTCTCATTGGCCAAGAAGTCATGAAAGATTTTGATGACAGAATAGAATTTTCTGCATCAAATGCATTGGTACGTATTTTTACGAAAGTAAAACATTATGAGCAAAAATCCCCAGGGACCAAGACACAATTCTGCTATTTTAAGTAAGATCCCATTCCTTTCCAGCTATTTCCACGTAGTAGTGAGAGAAAGAAAAAATCATTTCACTATCACAACAGACCAACAGCAAAATGTGCTTCGATCGACACAAATATTCACAGTTAAAATTCGGTTAGTTCCTATCTATCTATCTATCTATATATCTATCTATCTATATACATATATATATATATATTTGTATGTGTGTATGTATATGTGTTTGTGTAATAATTATAATGTATAAAATGTGATATATTTATGAGGGAAAATGATAAATATCTGTGCATAGAGCGACTGTATGCATGTTCAGGGTGAAAATAAGAATCAACACTGAACGGGTGCCTATTAGTTTCTAACGTTATATATATATATATATATATATATATATATATATATATATATATATATATATATATATATTGATCAAATGTGGATTAGAATTCAACAAAATGACAAGATAACGAACAAATAGCTAAAGTTTATATATTTAAAATATATCGCTTTTAGTTAAGCGTCATCAAAATCAAAATATGGAAGCGAAAATTAAATATAGAATCTATCTTTTTATTTATTTTTTGCGGCATATCAATCTGTATAGGTTATTTAATTCCGAAATATAAATATTTTGAACATAATTTTGTAGCTTCAACTACAGATAAAATGTATTCGTCATTTTGCTATAAAATGTATTGTTGGTTATTCTACTATAAAATGTATTGCTGCTCAGTTTGCTTTAAAAATGTATTGATGGTCATTATACTATAAATTGCTATGCATTGCTGGTAATTATGCTATATATAAAAGTGTATTGCTGGCATCTTCATAAAAATGTATTTTTACACTTTCATAGTATTTTGCATTTGTTTGGGGGTTCACTATTTGCCCATAGCTATGACCATAACAGATGCTATCACCCTGGGTTATTCGGAATAATAGCAATTGAGAGGTGTTTCCAGGATCCTCAAACCCTCTCATCTCCGGATCAGAAGACTTGTTGCGTGCCGGATGTAGTTTATCTTCATACACAGGACTGATCTATCTATCTATCTATCTATCTATCTATCTATCTATCTATCTATCTATCTATCTATCTATCTATCTATCTCCCCTTATCAATCAAGCAGATTATGCGTACAAATTCATACATCCACATATGCTGGTTGATATTTAAGATTGTTACGGCTCGTCAAGCCTTCTTCGGTCATTTAAAGAAGAAACAAATTTCGGACTGCAGAAGCTCGCTTACAACACCGAGTGTTTCCAAGTGTTTCCCCATCTGACTTGGTCGACATCGCTTAAATTCAGTGATCGACCAAGAAGCGCTGTTTTGCCTTAGGCACATAAATGTAGGCTAAATACCTACCTGATTTCATCAAATTTCTTTTAATAATTTTGCCACATAGTTATTGTAGAGTTACGTTTTCGGCTATAAATTCACAAAATAACTGTTGCAGGTTATAGACTTATTGGTTAACCCCTTACATACATACATACATACATATATATATATATATATATATATATATATATATATATATATATATGAGTGGACACTGAGGTCAACACCGACTAGCGACAGTCTCTTTCATGCTTGATCGCAATCTTATAATGGCCTGAAGATTGCGTTCTAGAATGTAACAAACTGTTACCACTCGGTGTTGACCACAATATCCACTTTTATATTTACACACGCTGTATCCATGGTACTGAGCACTTTTAGCCATGAATATAACATAACATAAAACTAATTTTTATCACACACACATATGCATATATATATATATATATATATATATATATATATATATATATATATATATATATATATATATATATACACTCATAGATACATTAATATGGGTGCAGCTTAAAAAATATTTTGAACAATGTTTTTTCAGCTTGACCTTCACCGTCAATGTCTTCCGAATTTATGGGCTCAACATGAGACATATATATATATATATATATATATATATATATATATAGGGTGCGATGAGCAAATTGTCGCCATTTTATATTTTTAATTCACGCATGTGCGTTGTTTTTTTTTATTTTGTTGGCTGTACATCATAGTAGGGTCAGTTGTGCACCGTCTGTGAGAAAAAAGACATTATGACGTAATTTGGAAACCGTATGATGTACTGCTTGGTATTCGCGCCGGAATCTCCAATAAGAAAATTTCAGAGTGTTTGGCTGACAAACTGAGGACAGTGCAGAGGATTCGAGATGAGTTGGATTAGTCTAATGATGATTATGAAGGTACGTCAGCTCGGAAAACTCACTTTGATCTTTCAAACATTGAGGCCTACATCAAGTGCCTTGAGGAGGTAGTGCTGCCCTGGGTCAAGAGAGTGGCTGCTGGAAGACCCTATGTCTAGCAACAGGATTCTTCACCATGCTACACAAGCAAGAGAACCCAGTCGTGGTTGCCAAACAATTTCTACGACCACATCACCCCTTACATCTGACCACCTAACTCTCCAGACTCCAACCCTCTTGATTATTACGTGTGTGGCGCAGTTGAGCGAGAGACCAACAAAACTCCTTGTTACACCAAAGATGAACACATGGCTATAAACAACACCTAATCAAGGAACAAATAAATAAAGCAATTTCCACACCTAGAGAAAACATCCTAATATACAAGATTAAAAATAAACCCAGCCGCATTCCTCGAGTAACCACTTTCAACCCCACTCTGCCTCCACTATCCCAAATAATTAAAAGTCACTGAGAAATACTACATCTCAAACCAAACCTAAAAAAATGTTTGAGGAACACGGCCATCTAGCATATCGTAGGCCTAAGAACCTAAAGGAAATTATAGGTAGTAACCACATTTCTGGGGATAAGGTAATCCGTAATAAACCAAAAACAAAAACAACAGGATTTTCCCAACCACAAAAGGAGCTTATGCCGTAACCCCATTAGACGCACCAATTCGCTCACTAGCTCAATCACAAAATCTACTTTCAAAATCTACCACGACTCTAACTGTATAAGTCATAATATAATTTACCCCCTAGAATGCACACTATGCCAGAAACAATATGTAGGAAAATCTGAATGGCCCTTTCACTACAGAATTAATAATTATCGCAATCGAATTAAGTCGGCTCCTCATGAAAGATTATTACCTGTAGAACATTTCCGCCAACAAAAACACGATTTTAAAACCCATACCAAATTCACTAAAATTGAGAAAATAGAAAAATTCAGAGCAGATAGCATAGAAAAGGTTTAGAAGTGGATCCTGCGCCTAAAAACGCTCCATCCAGATGGGCTTAATCACAAATTTAACAACATAGATAGAATTAATATATAACCCAACAAATCAGGCCCGACACACATTTCTCACCCACACAAGACAGACATGCTTGCGGAAGTGTTGAGGCCTCACACTTATACACACACCCATACAAATATACACTCTTACATACATCATATTCATTCACTCCCTAAGAACCAAATAACACGCACACACTTGACAGAGACACATCCCCTTTCCAGGAACCAATAAAACTGTCAAAATGACCAAGGGAATTCAGAGCAGCATGAATCCATCCAGCTCTTATCTTAAATAACAACTTAAAAGAGACTGTTTGACCAACACATGGACTGACCAAAATTCATGATAAAAATAAAAAAACAAATAAAAAAAACAAATAAAAACTACAGACAAAAGTTCATTTTCTCCATCAAGTCATACATTTCTGTAGTTCACTGCTACTAATAAGCAGAATTTTTTTCCTGATGATGGCCATGTTGGCCGAAACTAGTTGAGGAATCTAACTGAAATAATAAAAACGAAAGAATATTAATATACAACCCAGTATGTTTGAAGATTTTAATTTTTTAATATTTTTTATTGTTCAAGATATATATATATATATATATTATTCCTTATCAATATATATATATATATATATATATATATGTTCTTCTGTTATCAATATATATATATATATATATTCAATATATATATATATATATATATATATATATATATCGTTTACAATTTGCTCTATTTAGAAGGGCAGACTGAAGACTGCTCAATATCAGAGAGTGTTTATAGATATGGACAGTGATTTTCACGGCCGTCACTCTGAATAAATTCCAAAATTCGCTGTGGTGAAGATCGCTTCAAGAAGATTATGTACTGTTTGGAATTGACTACTATTTCTATAGATTTCCCTTATCATCCACCCACAAACATTTTCAATGGGGTTCAATTAAGCCGAACAGCTGGTATCTTGCCGGACAACCCGTCGAATCTTCCTGCTCAATGCCGACAAAATTTTCATGGCCCGACCACTTAAAATTCTCGTTCCGTATCCCACAGGGCTTTTTAAGGAATTTTCAACAGCTGTTTTGCTACATCCAATCTCGCCACTTCATTACGTGCTTACTAATTAAAGCTTCATTTAAATATGGTCATGGACTTTTGACCAGCTAGCATTTAGCTTAATGTCCCAGGATTCAAATTTTCTATAATAAATGCTAAAACAGTTTTTAATTTTTATTCTTCGTTTTCTTATTTTCATTTTTGAAGCTCTATTCAATTAAGTGGTTGAGTCTAACACAAAAGCTTTTTTTTTTACTTTTCATTGGCCTTAAGATTTCGGCCAGCAGTGAATATTACAACTTGAGTTTTAAACATTGATAATATTTAATTTAATTTATCTGTATTCTTATTCTTATTCTTATTCTCTTTGCTTTTCATCCGATATTCATTCACGCAAACTCGTTAAATAAGTTTTACTGTCTATTCCACACCGTCCTGCATGTCTTGCATTCAATTTGCCCCCGAGTTCTAAGTTCTATAAACTGTCTTTCCTCATTATGCTCCTCAGATATTTCACCTGTTCTTTTTTTTCTGGTTGTTAATATGAGTTTCCTTAAATTTCCTATTTCCCCTTAAAACTTCCTCGTTACTCGCATGTTCTGTCGATGGCATTCTCGAGGAGTGGGGTTTGCATTAAATTGCTGAACCGGAAAACACGACGAGCATAAATGGATGCAAATTGTCCGTAATAAGATCTGTGTATATTAAGACTGTATTTTTCCACGTGTAGTGACCCTTAGAGCGTGGTCGGTCATAGCTCTCCACAACCTCCGATACCTTGTAGCTCTTAGGAACCTTTACCATCTCTCCTATCCTACATTTTCTTGAAGACATCTTCGTTGCTTACACGCTTCGCCCATGAAATTCTCAACATCCTTCTGTAGAACCGCATTTATCCGTAAGAAGACTGTCCAGTATTCACTGCCATATAGGAAGACCGATATAACATAATAGTTCATCATTCCTTTCTTTGTTTATAACTATTTTTTTTCTGTTTCTTAACACTTGGTTTAGCTTTTGGAATGCATCTGCTATTCCAATGTGCGTTGGGATTTCGCCGTCACATTTTTCATTCTCTGTTAAAACACATTTCAGATATTTAACTTCTGTACTTGTTTGATCTATTACATGTTCCATTTTCAGTTTGCATGTTGGCCTGTTCTTCTTGATGAAAACCATATATTCTGTCTTCTTACAATTTGTTGTTCGTCCTTTCTTTTCGAGTTCCTTTACTACCTTGTAGCTTTCCTCCTGTTTCTAGCAATACACAGTGTCACCTGCGTACCTTATATTGTTATGATTACGTCCATCCATAAAAATAAATCCTGATAGGCTATCCAGCCTCCTTTAAGATAGACTCGCTATAGAGGCAAAATAAACAAGACAGATTTTATTTTGAATGATATTCCAACATTCCACATCCCACGCCATTTCAGCGCAATCTGAAAAACTATTTTAACAAATCAATGCTGTCCTTTTTTCGCATACGGACATAACAATCTGGTTGAAAAAGCGCCAAACATGATTCGTTTGGGGAGGTAAAAAAGCGCCAGTCTTCCACAGTCCAATGGTGACAATTTGGGGCCCATATGAAAGTCAATAATCAATGTCGCGGTGTCAATAATGGCACCCCTGTCAGTAGACGACAAAGAAACTGTGATTATGAAAAAAAACGTTGTACATTTAACTCCCGGCTGAACGTTTAGTTTTGAATTGGGGTGTGATTTTATGCTAAGGATTATAACTATCCACTACATTATCTGTTGGCACCCACAGTTTTCCGTCCTGTTGATTTCGGGGAAGTTTAAGTCCTACTTCGTACTTGATATTTCGTTTTAACGTTCTTCATAATGATTTAAAAAGAAGAAATCGTCTCGCATACTACAATAAAGCTATCTATCGAGATAAAATGCAGAAAATATAATCAATGCAATTGCAAAATGACAAATATTATTTACACTATTTACATTGTTCGGATTGCTGTCCTCATCTTTATTGTCATATTCACGACGTTTTGGCCGTTGTACGCTCCGTGGCCCAGTGTATAAAAGCTTTTTGGTAATCCAAAAGTGACTTAACCCAAAGAGTTGTGAGTCCAATCCCTTGCCACAGCAGAGGTAAACAAAAACTTGAGAGGTGAATCAAAAACTTGAAGAGTTGAGTTACTAAATAACTGAAACTGAGGTGTCCAGAATAGGCGCGGAACGGGAACAATTTACCTCAGTAAATTAAATAAAGGGTTCGTTTCGAAATTCCTGAAGGAGGCCGGAATGTACAACGGCCGAAATGTCGTGAATATGACAATAAAGATGAGGACAAAATTCCGAATAATGTAAATAGTTACACTACCTAATCTCAGAAATATAGACAGATACTTAAATATTATAATTATTTTTTTTGTTCTAAACAGGGTCTCTAATAGGGTCTTTGAACAGAGTTTATGATGGGGTCTGTAATTGGGTTTTCGAACAAACTTTATAATAGTCTTTGAACAGGGTCTATAATAGGGTCTTTGAATAGGGTTTTTAAATAGACTTGTACAAACAATAAAGACCTAAGTAAACTCCAAAACTCTTCTAAGATTTATTACAGAGCATGGTATATGGTATCAAACTCGTAGATAGTGTCGCTTCAGGATCGATAAATTTTGCTGACAAAATAATTTTTATTTATTAACGGTATAAGAAAATACAGGTCATTTATATAGAACGAACCTTTTATAAATACATTAATTATTTCCATAAGGAAGTCAA
The DNA here is from genome assembly GCA_964036315.1 of Acanthosepion esculentum. NCBI lineage: Eukaryota > Metazoa > Mollusca > Cephalopoda > Sepiida > Sepiidae > Acanthosepion > Acanthosepion esculentum. The sequence continues at coordinate 73,238,219 of OZ038495.1, forward strand.
AGTTTCAACTATCTTTTATGGCGTGGAATTATTTTGTTAGATTGGTCCAGACAGCCATGCCCACGGCAATTCACGCATGCGCACCGCATCACTTTTGAAGTGTGATTATTTCGACTCAGCAATAGAAAGGTAGTCGTGTAATTTTCAAGTCTGAGTTGCTTACCTTCCAAACTTACCCTCTCAACCATCACGCAAGCTGCCGCAACATCGTCAGCTTAATTTGCGACAAGTTATCACCGACATTAATCAATACAAGGGTTGTGCACTTCTTTCCAGCCGATCGGATATTTCATCCGAGATTTCACAAATTCAATGACAAGTGTGAAGCAATTTCCCGCCTTGTCCAAAGAGCACCGAATCAACGTAACGTAAATCATGAGATAAAGCAAATGTCTCTTCTTCATGACGACTGTTCTTCAGATTTAGAGGTTGATATAATGTAAGATGTACTCATGAAAGTGTGTCCACACTGGAAAGAGAGAAAATAGTTGTTTCTCACTGCCTCTCTTTCTCTCTACCTCTCTTTCTCTCTCTCTCTCTCTCTCTCTCTCTCTCTATATATATATATATATATATATATATATATATATATAAGTGAACATTGAAGTCAGTCTGTTTCATGCTAAACACAAACGCCATGGCCTGACGATTGCGTTTAGCGTGAAACAGACTGTCGCCTCTGGGTGGTGACATCAATATCCACTTTTATATTTACATACGATCTATCCATCTATCCCTCAGCACGTGGACCCATAAATATAACATATCTTACAACTTTTACATATATATATATATATATATATATATTCTATTTATGCATTGTTTTGATAGATAGAATTGAATAAACAATATTACATTTACCGGCCTGAATGTTCGAGAAATTTCTTAGATAAACGTGTGCTTCTCCGACAGAAATCGAATCTGTAACCCCAATGAGAACGATGATTTGATCCGATATGCTCTTAACAAGCCACAAAGAAGCGTCTGATTAGCAAAGTACGAATTACTATTTGTAAACAACAAATGTTCGACGATCTTTGTCGAACGATCATATCTTCTCACGAAACGTACCTTAACGTAAGCATTCACCACATATGAAATGGATTAAGGCCGACAATTATTTAATATATTTTCTGTTTATAAATAATTTTAATAGATACAAAAAGAACCGCATATTTTCCACAAAATTCCTCGAACATTCAGACCGGTAAATGTAATTAATACTGTTTATTTAAAAAACAGAGCATTAACTTATATAAATTTTATCTATTAATTATTAATTACTTATAAATTTGGTTTGATCCTTAAGTTCCTGATCAATCCAAATTCATAAATAATTATAGTGGATATTCTACAACAATCCAACATTCAGACAGGTAGACGAAAATAAATAAATATACTGTTTAATAAATAAACGGAACGTCTACTCAAGTACGAGTATCCACTAAAAATAACGTTTAAGTCATAAAATCTGTCGGATTAATAAATAAAAATCCATCACTTCTTTAGAAAAATATTATAATTATAAAAACATTAAATAAGTGTCCTTCAAAATAGGAACATTAAAAACCTTATAAAAAAATTTCAAACCTTGTAAAAGTACTCGAACTTATGATGAAAAATAAATAAATAAAAATTAGACTCAATATCGGACGTATAAACTTGCGACATGATAAATGAAATTAAAATTGAAATATACGGTTAAATACTATGAAACTAAGACATCAGAGCAAGCAAACTCTGATAACCAGTTAATGAGACTTTGACCAAAATTTTCAGGAGCTCCTCGGATAGGGTTATTACAAAGTTTAAGGGAAAACAATTGGTATTGTTGCTTTTTCAAAATTTCTAATAACTCACAAACTCGAGATTTCAACATGATGATGACGTCAATCACGAGGCAACATACCAGCGAATTTCTTGTCTAGGGTAAATCAATCTATATAGCTTTCTGTCTGTCTATCTGTCTCGGTCTGTCCATATCTATCTATCTATCTATCTATCTATCTATCTATCTATCTATCTATGTACAAATACGTTTAAAATCCCCGGTCTCAAACTGAAGAAGACCTTTTTTAATTCTGAGTTTATATTTATTTCTTTGTCATTAAGAAAATAAAACATTTTCTTGATATTTAATCTTGCTTACAAGCATTTGGTCTATACGAGCAGTCTATTTTATTAATGGTCACTCATTACAAGGCTCAAGAGCCACTCGAATTAGAGTGTTACTAAATGAGATATGTGATATGAATGATAGATTGTATATATATATATGTAGGATAGATTACTAATGATCCTTGACTTGAAGTCTCACTAATATGAGAAACATACCATTAAGAGGTTACGCTTTTTTCTCCTGATCTTGAAAATGGTAAGAACTATTGCCAAAAGAGCGCTCCATCACAAACGCGTTTCGATAATATTTATATTCCTTAGATCCAGACATGCTTTCGCTTCTGCATAAATAATCAAAAGTAAACTGAAATAAATGTCAATCGAGAGAGGGAAAGAGAAAAGTTGTGGAATTATATACATATTTAAGGTTAAATTACTAATTTTTATTTATAATTATAATTTTATTTAAGGTTAAATTACTAATTTTTTTGCAATCAAAGCAATTGACTAGATAATCCTATAATGGTAAAAATGGAACATGTTTATAAATATGTAGGCTAAAAATTTAAACTTCATTACATTCATTGAGTTTTGATTGGATTTTTGAAAAATCATTTCAACCGAAGCAAGGCGATAAAGCCACTAAGACTTAAGGGCTTAATGAGAGTGACAGAAATTGAGAAAACCTTACTAAAGAGTTAGGACAATAAAAGAACCATTAGACCAAGAAGGTGCAAGAAGTGACTCCCCTGAGGTTAGTATCAATCATGTTGATGGAAGAAAAAAGCTTTTCTAAGACACTTAAAAGAGAACGATTTAATATTAGAGGCACTAAAATTAACAAGAGCTATTTCTTGCCTCATATTGGAGGTCCTTTTCTATATCAGCAGATAATTCGACTATCAAATCCATCAGACTTACTATTCAGACAGAAGTATATAGTTGAAATACCTCCGCTTCTCCTTTGATGCTTTTTGCCATATTGTTTTTAGTAAAAGAAAATTCTGGGATTAAATCTTTTTATTATCTACTTTATTATTCTGCTTATTTGTATGCGTTAGCTTTACTTGTTTTCTACTAAAGATCGAAGTGTGGCATTTATGCCTGAACCTGAGCAGGAATCAGTTAAGCTTTTCTGGTGGGAAGCAATTGGGAAAAGCAAGGTAGAGGAGGAGAGACAAAAAGTGAATGTGAAGGAGGAAAGATAGGAGGTAAGAAAGCTAGAGTAAAATGAAAAGAAAACCAGGTGAAAGGAGAAAATAAATACATGTCTGCATAAAAAGAGAGGCGGAATATTAGATATATAGAACAACTAGAACAGATGGGGGAAACAATATTCCATGCACGGACGAATGGTAGACTTATAAAGGTGTATGATATATTCTGGTGACAAAAATTGTCTTGTGCGATACAGTGAAACAACTTTTCTAGCAGCAGACATAGGAAGTGATTTAATAGAATCGTTCTAATTCATCTCAGTGAAAAATGTCAGGCCAAGAAAGCGAAATGTGTTACTTTGATTAAGATTAGTAACAATCATACTGATTGGAAGCAAAATAAGACAATTAAAATAGTGCATTTAATTGTGGAGACGTTAAAATTAAAAAGTCATTTCTTGCGGTATTTAACGATAAGTTAAATGTCATTTTCGAGAATTTATTACCGTGAACTTGCTCTGCAAGTTAAAATGTGAATTTATCTGTCCTGTCAACATGAAATGCATCTTTGGGTAGAAATTTGAGTCAGGATATTTTCGTCATTGGAAATTTTGCACCAAAGTTTCAGCGTAAAGCTTATATAAAATAATTCATAAAGAAATTGTCTTTGAAAGTCGAGCTAATTGCAAAGAAAACAAAATTTATTTTTTTAAAAGTTCAATGATTTTCTCTGTCAAAGCGATGACATATGCTACCAATTTCGATTATAAATGTTTCTATAAAAACAATTTTAAAAACATATTTTCGCATATATATATATATCATTAGCTCTTATTTTAATTAAATTAATTGGTGTGGGGTGAAATTATCATTAAGTGATATAGAAAGGAAAGACAAGGAGGAAACTGAATTGGGCAAGCGAGAACAAGCTCAGAGTAAGCGAGAAAAAGAAAGTGTGCGCGCGAGAGAGAGAGAGAAAAGAGTTTAATCATTGATATGAAATAATAAGAGAGAAAGGCAGTAAAAGAAAGATACTACGACAGATTCTTAAAATGGATGTAATTAAAAGTTAAATGAATCATCATCGTCGGCTTTATCCTGCATCAAAGAATTTAATTGTTTCTTTGTTGATTGCTTCCTTTATGATGATGGCGTTGATGGCTAAATTCGCCGCAACGTGAGATTCAGGATTAGAAGCTTCCAGTTTCACCAAAACCTGATCCCATCATCCATTCCCTATCGCCGTTTGGCTTTGCAAGAGTTGGTTGAAGGTGAAAGAAAATTAGATTAGAAGAAAGTGTCGATGGCATGAATTTGTTTAAGGTGGACATCAACTTGCCAGGAAGTGACCCACGAACTTGATTTGATAAGCTTCCTTTGCGGTACATATGGAATGAGGCATGCAGAATCCAGTTATGAAACTGCAATGGACTAGCGCTGACTCTCTTATAATTTCGAGTGCCGCCTTCTGTAGCATGTCCGTCATGCGTAGACCTCTTCATCCGCTGGTTCAATTGTTGAGATCTGTCATCCGCTTGTTCCAACGTTGGGGGGTTGGTAGCGCTTAGTCTGGGTCCTCGTCTTTTACCTCGCCGCCAAGGATGGCCTCCCAGGAGTTTAGAACGCCCATCGTAAAGGTAAATCATAGGAAAATATAATCATGTAATTGACAATAGAAAGAGTGAATTATGAGTTTTAGAGGTGGTCTTATTCGGTCAGGAGTCAACTTCCACCATATATATATATATATATATATATATATATATATATATATATATATATATATATATATATATATATATATATAATCATAGAATTAAAAGCTCTTAAAATGAGTCTGACGGAAATGCACCTGGAAAGAAAAAGTGCTCAACGCCATATAAAATGGTAGAGGTTTTCTTAATTACGAAATAAATTTCGGGTGTACAGTTTCCAACTAACTACTGACAGTTGCGTGAAACTTAGTTGTCGTTTGGTGTTAGTTTGGCGTCTGATCAGCGATGATGGAATGTAACTAGTGATGACAAATATATTCTTTGTATAAATTTGATGTTTTTTTCTTATTTAGTTGATATGTAGGAGTAAAATAAAATTTTGTGGGAAATTACAAAATCTTTGGCTTCTCCTGCAGCCTTCGTCAGTGTTTGATATGAAGAAGTTTTGGGGGGCTTGTGGTAATTTCCCAATCCAGCAGACGTTAATGGCTTTAATGCTAGAATCCCCAATCGTTTGGTCTTAGCATCTGATAATGCTTTTTATTGCCTCTCGACCATTCTTTTATTTCGTGCGGGTCAGTTTCGCTCTCCAGTCAGATGACGTCAACTGTAAGGCCGGGGATATATTATTTAAAATTTTCTATATTTATCAGTGAAGAGTGTCCAGTATCTGAGATAGAGCCTTTATAGATAGAGTGTAGATATATGAATGCAGTGGCGATAACAACAATAATTGGAACAATGCCTGTTAACCTTGCTAGCTTCTGAATAATCCTCGGGGGAAATTTTACTGAAAAATAATACCGCCTGTCGAATGCCGTGAGTAGACAACCCCCTTAATTGTGAATTGAAAAAAATGATGGGGAAAAATCCTGTCACAGTAAATGATCGAAAGTAAACAATGATTAAAATCTTGCCACCTCAGAAATTATTTCACGCTAATTCATTTAGTGTGTCAGGGGAATTCAATTAAAGTCTTTCTGTTTTCATTCTGTTTTGTCATGACACTTTTTTTAATATATGAGAACACTGATTTGATGATATTTCTCGAGATGTTGTTACTACTACTACTACAAATTACTATCATTACTAATGCATACTTCAATCTTTCTTCTGGGTTATTGATCGTTATAAAGTTTATATGAAGGGATGATAGGAATAACGGGAGTCGAAGAAAATGAAAAGAATATTCATTCATTCATTCATTCATTCATTCATTCATTCATTCTTTCTTTCTTTCTTTCTTTTATCTGTTCAATTTCTCTTTCTGTTTGATATATCTTCTCTGTCCTGTCTAATTTTGTTATATTTTTCTTTCTTTCTTTCTTTCTTTCTATCTTTCTTTCTTTTTTACTGACATAGTTCCCCTTCTATAATTTCTCTTTCTTGGTGGCATATCTATCTATCTATCTATCTATCTATCTATCTATCTATCTATCTATCTATCTATCTATCTATCTATCTATCTATCTTTGCTTTACCTGTTCAATTTCTCTTTCTGTTTCTAAATGCTCTTTCTCTCTTCTTTTTTTTCTAATTTCGTCCCTTGCTTTTTTTCTTTCTTTTACCCGTTCAGTTTCTCTTTATGTTTTTAGATTGTTGGGGGGGGGTCTTCTCTCGTCTTTCTTATTTCATCACCTTCTTATTTTACTGACAGAATTCCTCTTTCTTCTATAAATTCTCTTTCGTGATGTCATTTCTTTCCTTCTTTTATCACCGCCTCCTTTATTATTTTATTTATATTTATAAACTGTTTTCTTTTCATTCTCTTCTTTACTGCTTTCTTTATTGTTTCTTTATTTTTATCTTCCTTTTTCTACTGCAGTTTTCAATTTTCTTTTACTTTTCATCATTTTTCTTTCTATTTGTTTCATTTATTTTTCTTAATTACTTTTTCTTCTTTTTCATTTTTCCTTCTTTTTCATTTTTCCTTCTTTTTCATTTTTCCTTCTTTTTCATTTTTCCTTCTTTTCTTCACTCAAATTCCTTTCTTTCTTTGTTTCTTTCTACCGACATATTTTCTATTAAACTTTCATCTTTCAGTTTTGTGTTACCCCACAGTTTTCAGTCTATAACTTTAATTCCGCAATACAAAAGACCTCTTTCTCCTTGTAGCTTTTACTTTAATGATATTGCATCGGATTGATATCAAAGCAACTCATGTTTTTCTATTTGTATATTTTTCTTCTCAAACAAATGGAAAAAGGGAAGTGACGTTTCACATCCGGCTTGCCTACAAGCAGGATTGTTCATAACCATTTTTGACCCTCACCCGTCGATGTGTAGTTGAAATGCACTGAAACCAAGTTGCATCTTTGTAGTGAGTAAAATGGTTTTGTCTATACGATAAAATTATAATAAATAAATAATTATCGCTCTACTATCTGTATCGAGCTCTTTTTTGAATTAACGCTGCGAACGTTGGAATTTATATATTACTTTCGTTCTCATCGCATCGGATATATATATATATATATATATATATATATATATATATATATATATATAGAGAGAGAGAGAGAGAGAGAGAGAGAGAGAAGGGAGATACTTTTATTTACCCATTTACAGCGTTGTATCACGAATAGCAATATTTAAAATTGGGGTGATCTTAATTAATAACGATTTACTGTTCTTTTCCTGTTTTAAAAAATGCCAAGTGTTTGAAATATCGTCCTTCCTTTTGCTTATTAGATTATTCACGTTCTTAAATTCTGTAATTTGCAGAATGAATGTCTCTCTCTCTCTCTCTCTCTCTCTCTCTCTCTATCTATCTATCTATCTTTATATATATATATATATATATATATATATATATATATATATATATATATATATATATATATATATATAATTTCACCCCACGCAAGGTAATAAAGCCACTAAGACGGAAAGGATTACTGAGTGTTAGGGAATAAAAAAAAACACCATTACGGAGAGTGAATATTAAAAGATTACGATTGACACTGCATTTAATTTTTGGAAGATTAAATGTGCCAGAGAAGCAAAAAGCCGGAAGAGATTTTCACAAGCGAAAAATGCGATGGAAGAAACATAGAACTTACATCTAGCAATTTCAACTGTAAAAAAAGACTAGACCTTCTCGCCAATCTAGTACTGCGCTTAAATTCATAAAGTCTACCATAGGGGGAAATCCATCTGAAAAATTACTATAAAAATATTTATATGCAGTGCTCCACAAATGCTTAAACTCAAGCTAAATATTTGAAAATTTTCATTATTTCTCTGGCATAAATTCATTAACGTTGTTTTGTCTGGTTTTCTTATAAACGCTGTTCAAGAGTAAAGAAATGAGCAGATATCTTTTTTTAATCAATTCACCGCAACAAGTCGATAATGCCACTAAGTTGCAAGTGGGTTCTTAAAAAAAGGGTGAAAGAAAATGAGAAGTCTTTAGAAGAAGGAACCGGAAACCCAATTCTAAACAGGAAACAAAGGATAAATCTTAACTCCTGTTCAAAATACGCGGAAATGCGAACCTAATAATGAGATAAGTGGTTTCATTTAATCTGACACATTGAAAAAGTTGAGTCAAATAATTTCTTTTCCTTTATCAGTTTTCTTCTTCAAGATATATAAAGTACAAACAAATTTTATTAAACTATATATTTATCATTCTTTGAAATGAATTGTTACCGCTTATCAGGCAATTCTTCGATACCTTTTCAGTAGATTTCTGCAGGTTTCGATTTGACAATTTTTCGACGAAAACTTAGTTTCCATAAGAGAAGGATTTCCTCATCAAAACGTTTTGAAGCAATCGAAAAAGTTAATAATCGGTTGGTGGAAGGTCAGGTGAAGAGCTGTTGAACAAATCAACCGAGTTTCGAAAACATTCTTGCAACATGCATTCTTTCGTTGTCATGCAGAAGAGAAACATTTTCCTTTTCATCCGCTGTATACACTGCCACTGTATGTTAATGTACTCGGAATCTGTTCTTAACTGCCACGTATGATTAGAAGTTAGAATGATATTCGTCATTGCAGTTGGTTCCAAAAATGGAAATTATTTATGACTCAACCTAATACTAAATTTTAAAATCATAAATGGTAAAAATCGGTTTCCGATGTTAAAATGATTACCATTTTAACATCAGAAACCGTTTTTTACCAATTATGATTTTAAAATTTATTAATATTAGCCGTTTTCTTGTAAGTAAATCTACACCGTGTCTTTCCTCGAATCCTACCCTGAAAATGCTTCACTAAAGTTTTCCCCCACTCACACTTGGCACTTCAGATCACTCACTTGTCAATTCAAGCTGTCATGTGGTTGCCCTGTTTTCAAGAATGTGTATAACTCTTATTTCTGTATCCCTATAAAGCCATCAGACGCCTCAGTGTCATGAGCTAACTTTTCAAAGCTATAATCAACAAATTTATTGATCACCTCAATAGAGACAAACTGTACAAATAGTACGGATTTCTATCGGTTCGGCCCACTGCAGATGTCCTGTCATTACTCACAGAATCAGTGCGGTACTAAACAACAAATACACCTCAAGGACGATCGCATTATCAAAGGCTTTTGACAAGGTGTAACATAGAAGGTTACTGCACAAGATCTCTAGCGATGGAATCACTGGAAGAGTTATCTCAATTATCAAGTCCTTCCTAACGGTAATGAAGGTAGTTGCTAACCGTCAGTCCTCCGAGGCCCAAGCGATCAACATAGGCTCGCTTCTAGATTCAACCTTTTTTCTACTTTACATAAAGTATTTACCTAAGAGTATACACCGATCATTTGTGAATATCTATGCTGACGATACAATGATATATGGTTGCATCTCCAAAACTCTAGATGATTAGATCTTAGCAGCTGATCTCGCTTCGAACCTAGCATTAACAACGAAGTGGAGGATAAACTGGCTGGTCACAGTCCATGCTCGAAAACCAAATTACTGACATTTCATCATCACCGAGCAGACCTTGAATTTTCACCTATCGCGATGAACGGGTGCACTTACATGGAGGGCTTGTGTCTTAAATGCCTATTCGGATTCAAACTCAACCCAGACCTCAAGTGAGACTCTATCTTGAGTGGTGTTTTGGCCTCGTACAGGATGACCAACATTGTAAAATTTAAAAAAATCGGAAAGAGGCCAAACTATGCAATTCCAAACGTTCTATGATCGTTTAACATAGGGATCAGGAACTATCACAATGTTCAATCATTCTCTTAGTTGCCGTATCCTTTCAAGACGTGGGTGGACATGGCTTTCGACAGCTTCCTCTCTTTTGCAGCTCTATGTAACATTTGACCTTTCTCCATCCCACTTTGTCATTGTTTTTCCATTCATTAACGTCAAATCAGTTACTTGTTGTTTCCCCTACTTTTCTTGCCTTCACCATGTCCCCTCAATGTTAGATTCCCTAAGTCCTCTTTCATCATTATGCATCCTAGAAACACTCGTAAATAATAGGGAAGGTTTAACCTTGGTAGAGGAGCCAGTATAGAGAAAGAATTGAATTCAAAGCCTGCCTGAAGATGAATTGGCTCCAGTATATGTGTCCTAATGATCTCAATGGATTTCGAGAATCGTGATCGTGTGTACATGATACAATGTCCTAAATACGACTCAGTGAAACCGTTACATGATTCAACTTCCTATAAAATGAAGTCTTAATTCCACAAATGTACGCGATTTTTGTATCGTTTATGCGTTAATTTTAGTAATATCTACGTCGTGTTTAATAGGTGAAATAAAATATTCGTCACTTATGTCAGTGGATTGTTTTCGAGCCCTGATAAAATAATATTTCATAATTTTACGAGATATAGTATTAGAAGATATTTTCCACTTGAGTATTAGGAATGTTTTGTGATCGTCTTCTCGTCTTGGCGCGATTGTCTTCTCGTCGTGGAGATTGTCCTTTCGTTCTGAATATTGTATTTTCCAAGTGGAGATTACTATCTCGTCCTGCAGCTTGGCCTATCGTCCTGGAGATTGCCTCTTGTTCGTCCTGGAGATTGTCTCCTCTTCCTGAAGTTTACCTTCACGTCGTGAGTATTGTCTTCTCTTCGTGGAGAATGCCTTCTTGTCACGGAGATTCTCCTCGTCCTGGGTATTTTTTATCGTTCTGAAGATTGTGATATTAATCAACACTGAAAGGAGGGGAAGAAATAAATTTATTTTGGCCAGATCAGATCAGCTTAGATAGAACAACTGGTTAACTTTTTTTCTACCACGTTTACTGTGGTGGTGGTTAACAATTGATACACTTTATTTTTGCATATATTTTTCAGTGTATATCATTCGGGTATTTCGCTCAGCTCCCACCCCTACAATAAAATAAGCATTTCTTTTAAATATGGGTCCCGTTAAGACTTTATAGAGAAATTATGATCTCGCGTTATCTGCTGTATGAATGTTATGTGTAACTGGGATGTTTTGGTTTAAGAACGAATGAGTTCGCAATTTTCTTGTGGGCGATGATGGCTCTCTACAGATTCCTGTTTTTGTTACTCTAAGTAACATCTCTTGATCATCCTTCTTTGTCCTTGTTTTGATAACGATTTCACGCAAATTTGTAAAGATGATTACTCACTCCTCTTGCTTCCAGTATAACCTGTGAGTATTAATTTTTCCAAGGCTTCTTTCTTTTTTATGTGTCTCAAAGTAGCTAACCTAAACGATAGCATAACGGTGACTAGTCTTTCACCTTCACTACGCCTTGTGTCACATTTTTTGTAAAAGTAGAGATACATGATCTACTTTTGGCCGATCGATGAATTTCGGTAAAAAGGATTGTTGAAAGACTAGAGATATCCAAGTTAAGTGTTGGGCTGATAATTCAATGGCAGAAGCTGTCAGTTAAGTCGGGGACCTATATGTTTTAATGTCTACCAGAAACGATGTGGATGGACATATTGAAGTTGATCTTTATGAATTTTCTATCTGATTTATTTGTGGAAAGACATTGTCACTGTTGATGAAACCTGGTTACAACACTATGATTCGGAGATGAAATAGTTTATATCAGTGTTGTGGATTCCGAGGATGGAATCCTGCACAAATAAATAAACAACGCCAGTAATTGAAATAGAAAAAATGTATTGAACGTAAGAATACAAACTTGAAATGAAGATTAGTAGTCCAGGAATGCGGGTTAGTAGAAAGTATATGTACAAAAGTGAAGCCGTAATTATCTCTATCTCTGGACTCTGCGTATCTCAACCTTGTCTCAACGTATCTCCACCCTGTCTCCAACTCTGTCAGTATAAGTATACTTTTTACTCTTGTGTAAAAGGGGAGAGCGCCACAACAATCAGGTTCTCAAACTGAAGGACACAAAAGAGCAATTAGGTCTTGAAAGGGTGGTACAACGGACCAAAAGTAGTCCCTTTGGAGAAGGCTTAAACTTTTTAGCAGGGAGACGGCAGACTCTCTTAGTGAGATGTTCCCAACCAGAGTTAAAAAAAACCACAAAGCTAATTTAAATCAGTTTTGTATTTTCGAGCGATAGGAATTGTGAAAGTGTGTGTGACAGAGAGCTAGAGGGAAAGAGGGTGGCAGGCAGGCAATATTTCACACTTATTCCAGCCGTCCGTGTTTATTAATCATATATTTTTAAAAAAATACATTTACGAGTAAATTTAAAAAGAAACATCGTTTTCAAAAATCGAGGCAAAAACATGTTCCACATCCTTTATGTCATTCGGCAATATCATCGAAATATTTTCCGTTCCCTGGAGAGGAACTAGAACTAACCTTACTAAACTTGATACGGTCTATCTGCACTTGGTGGGTAGGTTAAGCTGAAAAACTGTAAAAATTATAAACGTATGGAAGGATTGAGGGCCAATTTTGTTAAACTTATTAAATCTGCTGAAAAACAGTCCGCGGGGCGGATGCAGCCTCTGTAGGCCGAGACGTGTGTTTGTGACTTCTAGTGTATAACGTGGCTGCATTCTTCTCTCTACAGACCAAAATCGAAGCCCAAGAATCAGCAAAATTTGGAATAAGGAACGTATTTTAATGGTCATCTTCAAAAGTGCCAAATCTAATATTCTAACTTTGTTTAGTCATGTAACGCGAACTAATTAGGCTGTAGGTTTCATATTAGGATGACTTCATTGTCTGTGATTCTAAACGCTGGGAAAATCTTGTTTTATTTTATTTTTTCACGACTCAAACGTCCCAGATTTCCTTTAAAATAATTCTGCTGGACACGAATATCTCAGTAGTCACACACACACACACATACACACACACGCGCGCGCGCTCACACACACACACACACATATATATATATATATATATATATATATATATATACACACAGAAACACTCAGGTCTGGTAAAATTGTCTCTTTCCACCCACACCACCACCACCACCAATACGAATCGATGATATGTTGCCCCCACTCCACTACATCTCAATTTTCATAAGGCAGTATTCATATAAAATACAAATTTTGTAATGTAATCATGTGCAATAATGGGTCATACGTGAATACTCCAACTAAAAATATCTAAAGACAAATATATATCATATAAATCATAATACATACCATTCCATCAACAATATTGCGGTAATTTTTAACTTTGTTTTTCTTGTTAAAATGCTGAATAATTTAACACATTCAACATTATAGATACAAAATAATGATTTTATATACTGTTTTTTTTTCGAGACTTTGCATCAGCATAACAAATTCAAGTACTGCACTAATATATATATATATATATATATATATATATATATATATATATATATATATATATATATATATATATATATATATATATATATATACACACACACAAAAGAATTGTATTTTTTAGATACCATGTGTCTTCAGGACGTAAGCACTCCATAGGCAAATTTTTTGTGAATAATTATGGCATCTTAGGAAAGATAGTAGACGCTTTTGCCGTTGTTTTCTCCGCGGCTTTGAATTCAATGGTGACCTTCTCCTAGACTTGCTGCCATACAAGGCTTCAGAATTCAGTCTTCGCTACATTTTTAATCCGTAGCTGATGCGTCGGAAAAGATAAGGATTAATACTTGTCTCAGTGGCATTAGTGCGAATGTGAATACAACAGATTAGGACGGAATTTGAACTCGAGGAAAAAAGTACCTAGATGAGTGACCGCTTTGGAATACCAACTTGGAGGTACGGGTGGTGCAATGATAACGATTCGGAATGAGAAATCAGAGATCCTAGTTCTTATTCATGTCGCGTTCGTTATATTCACTTACGCGTTAATATCCTTGAAAATGGTATGAATCCACATCTTATTTCCACACATATGGATTAAATAGTAATAGTTCCGACATCCATTCACACAAGCTCCCTGACTTCGCCTATCTATTTTCCCCACAATGTCCTAGAGACTTAAGTTTTCCAAAGCTTCCTTTCTCCTTATGTGTTCAAAGAATTTCAGCTGTCTTTTCCTGATTCTGAGCATTTTGTTGCATTTCCTTTAAGTTTTTCTCGTTGTTTACTCGCTCTGTCAATAGATTTTTCAGTACCCTTCTTTAGAGCAACATTTCTGTTGTCTTCAGTTTTCTCCTCATCCGTGCGGAGATTGTCCAGTATTCGCTGCTATATAAGAGGATGGATATCACATAGCAATCAAGTATTATTTCCTTTATTTCTAACGAAATGTTTCTGCTTCTCAGGACTTTGCTTAGTCAAATGCTTGTTCGGATTTCGGTGTCGCATTTTCCATCCTCTGTTAAAAGACTTCCCAGATATTTAAACAATTCTACCTGCCTGATGTTGACCTCCAATTTGTAACTCGTATCATGGGCTTTTTCTCTTGCTGATGACCATAGTTTCTTTGTTCTTGCAGTTGATGCTTTGTCCTTTTTTCTGGCTTTCTTTTACTACCCTGTTCAGAAGGTCCTGTAGTTTTCTTTTCGTGTGAGCCATCAACACAGTTCACTAAAATTTACTGAAAGAACCCCTGACCTTGATGTAACCCTCCGGATTCGATGTTCAATATCATTAATGATCTACCTTTTTGAAGAGCTAAATCGTTTCAGACACTACGTGAACCACAATCGACATTTTTACTTTGGCAAAAATATATCTTTAACTTTTTTCTTTAATTTTCTTCTTGGGGTCGTTCCGAGGGGAGGTGCATAAATGAATTTATCCAAACTTTGCGCCGTCATCATATCTGATCCGTCACTGGAAGCAATCTTCTTCCATGTATATCCCTCTACTTTTTCGTTACACTTTTCCTTTGTTTTTTTTTTATTACTTCTATAAATTAAATTTTACAAATTAAATTACGTATGAATTTTATCCATTGGGAGATGCTCGATCAATAATATACGTACATTCAAAACGAATCAGAGCCGTAGAGTAAGTTTAATCTGACAGACCATTACAACTACGCAGACTGTTTTACCCTAACTGCTCGTTCGACACTTGCGGACATGTACGAGGGTAATATAAACCTATTACTAGAGACTTCGTGGTTTTTATGGACGACAAAATTGTCCCAGGTCAGTATTTAGCTGGGTGACTAAATGTGTTTTCTGTACGAAGAAAAGCTTTATAAATAAATTGAGTGTTCTGTATTACAACACGTATCGCTTCGAAGAAGGGGTAGAAATGTGTTGCAAAGCCAAATCTGAGTTAAGCAGAACCAGAAAAGATAGTCGAAAATATCAGTTTCTCTCCAAGGTTGGTGATACTCTTTATCGTAAAATCAAAGAATCTGTCGTAAAGCGACAGCTAATCTCGCTAGTTATTGTTAGTGAGTTTGATTCTCATTTGGAGCTCATTGCGTTTACCATCTTCACTGAATATCTTCCATGATCCCAAAGAAAATATTAGGTAGGAGCCGTGAAACCTGGTTTCCCCTAGCAAATCAGTCTAGAATTAAAAACAACTTTTATAGAATCTGTATAACTTTATAATTGAGCGATACGGAACCAAGTTTTTTTTTCGCTGGTTTCAGTTTGCATATTAGGAAAGTGTTAAGTGAAATCGGAGAATTGGGCTAAAAGTCTGGCCGAGTGTGTTGCATTCAATTTCACACAAATGCCTTTTGGAAAGAATGAATCTATCGTTTACCCTTCATCTATAGGTTAAGCAATAGACTGGTCTCTTTAGCCTTAAGAGAAATAGTACACTGAATTCAAAAACATGACAAAGGCAATGGAAGATCGCTATACTATTTTTCTAAAGAAGTCATGCCAATTCCTAGACAATAAAGATAAAGGAATCTGTGGAGAACCATATTCGTCTACATACCCATAGGATATGGCATTAAATAATTGTGTGCAGTTTTCCTTTGTCCCACCTGTCTTCAATATATCCTATGAATATCTAAACACTTTTCCCTCATTATGTGCCCTAGAAATTTCCACCCTTTCTTCCTGATATTAAGTACAATGTCCTTGTTGTTTCGTATTTCTCTAAATCTTCGTTGTTGCTCACATATAAGGTCCATGGTGTTCTCACCATCCTTCTGTAGAACCACATTTCTGTTGCTTCAAGACTCTCTTTCATCCGGGCGGTGATTGTCCAGCATTCACGGACATATAGGAGGACTAATATTACGTAACGATTCAGTAATTTTTCTTGTTTCTAACGATTTTTTTTATACTTTGCTTAGTTTTTGGAAGGCATATTTGGCTATCCCAATGCGCCCTAGGATTTCAATGTCGCACTTTCTGTTCCCTGTTGAAACACTTCCCAGATATTTAAATTTGTGTACTTGTTTGATTTTGGTATTTCCAATTTATAATTTGCTATTCATTTGCTAACAACCATGCATTCTACCTTCTTGTAGCTGATGATTAGTCCTTTCTTCTCGCTTTCCTTCACTACCTTCTGTAGGAGTTCTTGAAGTTTCCTTTCTGTGTCTGCTATCAACACTGTGCCTTCTACATATCTTATTTGGTAGATTATAACCGCCAAGAATGATTCCCGCTAGAACATCTAATTCTATCAGATTCGCTTCACTGTATAGATTGAATGTCCGATGAGAGTAAACATCCTTATGTTACACCTCTTTCTATTTTTGTATGCCATGCAAATATACATCCAATCCTTAAATTATTGGGATGAAGAAACTTATTCTTTAATCCACCGTGTACGCTGTCATGCTATTAGTATGCTTCAAGTTATTCTTAACTGCCACGTATGATTAGCAGTTAGGGTGCTACATTCGTCATTACAATTGGTTCCACCAAAACGGAAATTACTTATGACTCAACCTAAGAGATTTCTTACGCTTCTTTTACATAAGAGTGAATAATTGCAAAATAACTTTCAGCAAAAATGTCTTATTTAACTGAACAAAGCACGCTTCTTTATTATTATTGCATCTATTAAGCATAACGGTTAAAACACAAAAGGGCTCACTGTTGGCTTTCAGTGAGTTAAAGAAACATGCAGACATAGTGTGTCTAATAAGGTTGTTATCGACTCATGTGGCAAGGTTTCTAACGTTAAAGCGCACACATTATCAAAGGGGACCCCTTCTAGACACCCACTCACCCACTTAACCTTTTCATGCAGTTTGCAGTTGGTGTTGTCGGAGAAGTAGGCCAATCAAACGAAATACTTTTTGTAGATCAGCTAGACCGACCCTCCCTATCAAAGCCAACCACTAAACCTTGACAATCGATCATCGCCATTAGTTTTTCTTTTTGTCTTTGAACATGATGCATCAACGACCGATCGATAGATCGATCCAACGATACAATCGACTTTACAAGGTGCAATATCATAGATCATTTCAAAATACAAAAGGCCAGAATAATTAAACAAAGTCACTTCCCCCAACCCACTCCCGATATCATTCACTGTTTAGAGCAAAGTTGTTATTTTTTTTAATTCTTTTTCTTATTTCGTCGTTCACGCCATCTTTCCCCCAGTTGGAATCCCATTTTAATTATTCATTTCAAATTAAATTCAACCCTTCTTTATTTTTCTTCTTTTACTTCTTTTACTTCTTCTTCTTCTTCAAATTTTTTCTTCTTCACATTATTCTTCTTTGAATTCTTCAAATTATTCTTTTTTCAAATTATTCTCCTTCAAATTCATAAAATTCTTCTACAAATTCTTCTTCGAATTCTACAAATTCTTCAGATACTACAAATTCTTTCTAATTCATCTTCAAATTCTTCTTTTCCACATTATTTTTCTTCAAACTTTTCTTCTTCAAATTATTCAAATTCTTTTTCAAATTATTATTCTTCAAATCCTTCTTTATTTAGAAACCGATAAATATCCCGATACCGTATATAATCGTGTATAAGCAGATTTCATGTAAAGTGCAACCCCTGTATTTCTTTCATGAATTTTAACCCTTCCAGAAAAAATACGTGGGTATAGTGCAACTGGTCACTGAAAATGCTTCATTTAACCTCTACCAAAAAATTATCTGTGTATAGTGCATTCCCCTTATTTTTATCATAAAACTCACACTCTACGCGAGTATATACGGCATTCGAATTTTCCTGTCAGTCTTTCTTCTCCAACCTTTCCAGTTTTCATCTTCAAATTTATCAAATTAAAAAAAATCTTCTTTGAATCATTATCTCCCAACTTTACTTCTTTTCTTCTGTTCATTCTTGCTTGCTTTCTCCCTTTTAAGTGAACTTTTCCTCTTCTGAGCTAATTTTTTCTTTCTTCAACTTCTCACCTATATTTTTCTGACTATTGTTAAAACAGTCGCTACTCTCTTTCTGTGCTTATTCTTATTCCTCTATGTTCGCCCTCATTCTTTCTTGCTCATCTTTGTTCCTTATTATTCATCCCTTATTCTCATATTCCACCTTCCTTTCTAAAGTTCTTCTACCTTTTGTCCTTTATCTTTCTATCTTTTATTCTCATCTTCCTTCAAACTTTCTAAGACGTTCTTGCTTATCTATTCATTCCTTTATCATTCCCCATCCCAAATTCTTCTTACTTTTGGTCTCTACATTCTTATTCTGTTATTCTTTCCACCTTCCAAGAGCTTTCTTGCTTTTCTGCCATCATTTTCTCATCCTTTTATTTTTGTATTCATTTTTCATTCATATTATTTACTTTTAGTGCCTTCATCATCTCATGCATTTCTTCCTCATTTTCAACCACCATCTTCTTTCTCACTATTTTAGCTTTCATTAATATGAATTATTTTTAGGCTGAATTTTGCATACACATACACACACACACACACACACACACACACACACACACACACACACACACACACACACACACACATATATATATATATATATATATATATATATATAATTTTAATAAATAAAATGTTTAAATAAATATATTTCTCCTGTTTCATTTTTATTATAACTGGTATCATCATCATCATCATCATCATCATCATCATCATCATCATTATCATCACCACCACCACCACCACCACCACCACCACTATAGCCATCACCACCACAACCACCACTATAGCCATCACCACCACAACCACCACTATAGCCATCACCACCACCTTATTTTTTCTGTTGCATCTTCTTTTCTTTTCTTTTTAATATTCGTGATTATTCTTCTCGCCTTTTGGCTTTGGGGCGGAAATTAAATAAATCCACTTTCCTCCATATTCATAGGCAACGTTTCTCCAATTTTATCAAAATGGGTATTGCTAGGGTTAATCTTTGCCGCCTCAGGCGCTCCCAAAGGGAAATAACGGGTGGACTCTACTTCTATTTGTCTTCTTGTCCCATGGACGCGTGGGAATTCTCACTTTCAAACCGGTTTTCGGCCATATTCTTTTCAAATGTTCAATTTACTTTCTTGTCTATCTCATTTCGTTCTACTTCATTTTTTCTTCTTCTTTTCTTATATCACCTCCTCTTATTTTTTTCTTTTATTCATGGTCTTTTCGATTTCTCTTTTTTATCATCCTTTTTATCCAAATTCTTCTTCAAATCTGAAAAGTAACTTCCTTCTTATATGCATCGGTTCTTCGTTTGAAATTCACTTCATATTAATCATATTGCATCATGGGATTTGCAAAGGATAAAAGATTATATTTTCTTCTCTCTAACTGACTGAGACAATTCCCAACAGCAATAAAATCGTAAACATTATTCTTTGAATTTTAAATGTCAGGCATGAGCATAAAAACATCAACATAAAAGAACGCACGTACACATAGTGTGCATCGTGATAGATAGTGTTATGGTCCAATATCCTCGCACCACTGTTATGGTCCAAGGTTAGGACCAAGGAAGAACAACAAGAACGCAAGAGTAGGAATAACAAAGATATATTACAACAGAATGATAATACAAGAAGTTTGAAGGTGTTAGTATGACTGTCAGTCTGGTTTAGAGTGAACTACTATTGTCTCGACTCGTTCCACTTCTTCTATCGTCTCTCTTGAGAGGCGCAGTCTTTATAGTGTCAGGAAGAGTTCATTGTCGTTACAGGTAAGATCCCATAACACCCCCTCCCAAAGTTTTTGCCTCGCAGGGGTCTTTAATATTTTTTTCTTTTTGGATTTATCATCAAAGGCTCTATAAATTTCCTTTTCCTGCTCGATTTTCGCGATTGTGATATTGTTTGAGGCCTTTGCATATCGAATGTGTCGAATATCGTGTCCAACACTTCTTCCTCTTCCTGAGGTGGACCGTGAGAGTCCTCTAACAGTCTCTTTCTTATTTGATTTATATGCCTTTTATGTGAGAACTTGGGACCCTGAATTATGTAAACTACGTTCCCGATTCGTTTTTCTATTGTACCTTATTCGCAGTAGGATGTATTGTTTTTATACACTTTAAAAAAACTTTCTCCCCTGGGTTGAATTTTCTTTTCGGTACGAACGACTTGGTGTTTACTTTGTTTGTTTTGGTAGTAATTTGTCGAATACCGATCTAATTTTTCGCGCGAACTTCACTTCCGCGGGTGATAATGCCGATGGCGTAGTACTGTTTGGTGTAATTCGATATACTTGTAAGAATTGCTGTAACGCCTTTTCTGTAGGTACGCCATAAGCTTTCCTTGGTGTTCTTTTTAGCGTATCTACAAATCTCTCCGCTTGCCCGTTTGATCTTGGGTGATATGGCGTGATTTGATGTGTTTAACTTGAAAAGTTTCACAAAATTCTTGAAAATCCGCAGATGTGAATTGTGTCCCATTGTCGGTGACTAGACGATCAACCACTCCAAAACGAGCAAACTGCTCGTGAAGGCAATTTATGGTAGTCTCAGAAGTAGGTTTTCGACAACGAAATACTTCTGGCCATTTGCTGTAACTATCTAGTACAATCAAATAGTAGAAACCATCTAATGGACCTGCAAAATCTACATGTATTCTCGACCACGGTCGATCTCTCTCCGGCCATAGCTTATGGATGCTTTGGCTGCTAAGGAACAACCCTTGCATTTTTCCACCATATGTGTAATATCTTGATCCATGTTTGGCCAGTATACATAACTTCGCATTAAGGATTTCATTCTGTTCTTTCCTGGATGGCCCATGTGGAAATCCTTGAGGATTCGCCTTTGTAGCATTTTCGGGATTACTACCCTTTCATTATATAGTAGAACATTATCGCATAACGAAAAACTGTCTGATACAAGCTTATTTTTGTTCTGCAATGTTTGTTTTCGTTTCCTTAATAAATTCGTCATTGACGGCTTTATTTTTTATTTCCTGTAATGTGACGGGAAGGTTTCGAATTGTACTACATAATGATGTTCTAATATCTTCCTCATATCGTAGAGCTGCAATTACGGAATCTTCCAATGGCTCCGTTTTCTTTGGTATTAGTCACGAAAGGCCATCTGCGTGCCCGATTTTGTTTGATGGAAGATACTCCAATTTAAAATTGTCGTTCAATAAAATTGTACCCCATCTTAGCAATCTATTCGCAGTGTAGACAGGTAGACCTTTCTTTCATCCAAATATTGTCAATAACGGCTTGTGGTCCGTCTTTAAGGTAAAAAATCTACTGTAAATATATCTGTGGAATCTCGTAACCGCAAAAATAATCCCCAGCCCTTATTTTTCGATTTGCGAGTAACTTTGTTCGGCTGGTAGCAATGTTCTTGAAGCATGCGCGATGGGTTTTAGTGTCCCATCCGGAATTTTATGAAGCATACATGCCCCAACACCATAGGCACACGCGTCACTCGCGACTATTATTTCCAATTTTGGGTCATAATGCGCTAAAAATAAATCTGCTGTTAGCGTCTTAATGATTTTGTCGAACGTTTTCTGACATTCATCTGTCCACTCCCAAACTTTTTCCTTCTTCAACAGTTCGTTTAGGGGTGCGCGTAATTTGTGCATGCTAGGAATAAATTCTTGGTAATAATTTACTAAGCTCAAGAAGCTTTGTAATTCTGCTATTTTTTTTTTTTTTGGAGCCGGTAATTTTTTTTTATTGCCGTTGCCCTTTCTGGATCTGGTCGTCTTCCTTCTTCGTTAATAATATGGCCCAGATATTTTATTTCTTTCATAAAGAAGTCATATTTGTTTCCTTTTACTTTAAAGCCGTAGTTTTGTATTCTCCTGAAAACCTCTTGAACGTGTTCCCAGTGTTGTTCAATATTTTTGTTACTTATCAGAATGTCATCAAGGTATGCAATCGTGAAATCCAGTCCGCCTAGCATAGTATCCATTATTTGCTGAAATATCGCCGGCGCGACCTTGATCCCCAATGGTAATCTTTGGAACTTATATAATCCTTTATGTGTGTTTATGCACAACCACCTCGAGATTTCCTTATCTACTTACTGGTACTTGTAGGTATGCTTCGCTCAAGTCTATCTTTGAGAAAAATTTTCCTCCATCAATTTTGTGAAAAATTCCTCTGGACTAGGGAGAGGATAGTGGTAATCCTTAATCGCTGCATTCAATCACGTCAAGAAATCAGCGCATACTCGTATCTTACCCGATTTCTTTTTCACGTAAACCGTAGGTGCGGCCCATTGACTATATTCTACCTTTGTCAATATACCGGTTTTAACTCTTGGTCTATTTTTTCTAGTGCTGCGAAAGGTACATTCCTTTTCTTCTTGAAAATGGATTGTACATTTTCTTTTAATTCTATTTTTTGTCGCCATTCTTTTACACCTCCCGAGGCCGGCTGAAAATACTTCGGGGAAACTTTCTTTTAATTTCTCCTTTAATTTATCTGCCTCGGTCGATAAACTTTTCACTTTTTGACAGAACGTATTTATCGGTAAATCCCAGGGGTCGAATTTCTGCATCCAGTCAGTTCCAAATAAATTTTCTCTATTTTTAAGAACGTACAATTTTAATTTTTTGGTCATTCCGTTGAATGTCATATTTGTAATAACTTCTCCCTCAAATTTTCTTTTTCTTTCTGTTACAAACCTAGCTATTTTATCGGTTCTCAACATAGTCGGTTTGTTTAATTTTTTCCACGTCTGTAAGCTAATAATTGTTAAATCTGATCCGGAATCCAATTGTAGTCTGACTTTTTTGTTTAACATTTCTACTTTTACGTATTTTCGTATATTTGTCTCGTCCGCTTGGTCAGTTCTAGTGACTCTTACTCGGCTTTTGCTTTCTTTCCGAATCCAACAATCTGTGCCGACAGAAAGAGAAATGTATTCGTTCACTTTTTTACTTGGAGGTCCGTCAGTCTGTATTTTCCTTTTTATAAGCACTGTAACTATTTATTCCGTTTTTTTTGGGGGGGGGGGGCCAGTTTCCCCCTCTTTTAAATTTTTATCCCGTTTGTAATATTAAATTGTATTTTAACAGTTGTTCCTCGTTTCCTCCCTGTTTGTTTACCAGTCTGTGATTCGCGTTAACATTTTACTAGTCAAAAATGATTCTTCTGATGAAATTTCGGTCGAAAAAAGGTTACTTTTTAGGGGAAAACTATGTGGTCTCTTTAAAACTATTCACAAGTTTTGTGGTATCAGATATTTATTTAAATATATATATATATATATATATATATATATATAGGAATCCCTCGATTAATGTATATTCGATTAATGTGTTTTCGATTAGTGTGCTAAAATTTTTATATACCAAATTTCGATTAGTGCATACATAATACTTGATTAGTCCGGTAAAACATTCTTCATTTTAACCTTACTAATTGAAAATTGATTCTTTTATTGTTACCGATTAATTAAAACATTGCTAAAATTTAAAAATGGAAAATGGATAACTATATTTTGTCAAGTATTACTTTATCTAAGTAATTATAATAGTATTAAAAATGGACGTTTATGAATAGATAAATTTTATAATATAAGCCGATAATAAAAATACATATTTGTATATTTATCTCTATTAAAAAATGTTGAATATTTTTTTCATGTTTATTTTGAAGGTCTTAAGAGAAAATTTCTGATTTTTTTGTTAAAAAAATGAACGATTTAATTAGATATAAAAATTTACATTTATTAAAAATATCGAAATATAAAAGATGTATGCATTTATTATGGAAAGATTATTAATAAAATTTTCAGGTTAACATATTAATGATTATATGTTTGGAACATTTGAAGAGGCAATTTCTCCTCATACGAAGAACAGAAGAATACCAGGCGGCAAACCGCATTATATAAGTGTTTCATACAACATCAGATTAATAAGCATTAATTGATTGCATTCTTATTGAATCTTCTAATATGTACCTATATTTTAATTAAAAAGTACGCAAATTAGAAATTAATTGTGAAAATGACTCAAATTTGAGGTACAAATTATATCATTTCCTAGAAGTTATTACAGTCGATTAAAGCATTTTCGATGAGTACGCATTAGCCACACTAATCAAGGGATTCCTTGATATATAGATAAGCCAGGGTTCATTGATTTGTAACGCACGAAACATATTAGCTTGAGATGATTATGTTCATATCTAACAGTTTAGATAAAATTAGGCTTTCATATTTTGCATATAACACCAGGCTATATCGAAATAAGTTATAATAAAAAAAGAAATTTTTTTGCGCACTTGATACAGTTTCTGACCTTTTTATATATTGTATGTACTTGAAGTGAGTAAGCAAAAATCGTTAGGATCGTTTTTCCCATATTTTTAAGTGAAAATTTTTTGAAGTGTGTTCATGTTCATAAATGTCTAGTTTGGCGTCATTGATAATTGCTTACTGTTGATTTTATCCTTTTCCCCATTTCGTAAGAGTACGCAGTTATCAATGACGTAAGAAAAGTTTCAAACTTGACATTTGTAAATAAAAACAAAGTACAGTTAACTCTTTATGAAGTCAGGGATCAATTTGATTTTATTATTATTTGACATTTTATTATTAATAAAATTAAAATTATCAAAAGAAATCTAAAATGATAAAAAGTGTATATTTATCGATTCTGACAAATGTGTCTTGAAGAAGGTTTTAATGTATGTTCCTATAATCTCCTGTTCTTTATCCAAGCAGACCAGACGATTTAAGCAGGGCCAATAAAAAAGAAGTATATTTCTCTGGTGCTTTCAAGTACAAATAGATCACACACTCCAGGTCAGGGGACTAGATCTCGTTACACTAAACAAAGAAAAAAAGAACAGTTAAATAATGGATGACACCACTCCAACAAAAACACAAAATTAAACTGAAATTGAAATAAATTAAAAAGTGGAAAATTTCTTGACTTTGCTAGAGAATTAAAGAAGTTGTGAAATGTGAAGATGACGGTCGTTTCTATCAGTATCAGAGCACTCGGAACAATCCTGAAGAGTATTGCAAAGAAATAATAATCCGAAAAGATACTGAGAATCATAATCTTGTGAAAGCCATCATTTCCTATTGCTGAGAAAATAATAATAATTGAAAAAATAGAAATAAATATAGTTATTCTCTTTTCTTCCACTGAATCTTGAGATTTCCACAATCGCATCACAAAAAGAAAATTGCTTAAAAGGTGAGAATGTAGCGTTCCTTTCTCAAAATTGAACGTATTTTGTATTTTGTGAGTTCGTGCTAAAATTTGTTGGTGTTTTGATCCTATGTCAAACATCAGACTCTCATCACCTCTCATCAATTGTGTGACGAACACTTTTATCAGGTTTTGCCCTATTCAATTAGAAACATTCACTTTCGCACTGATCTAAACGATTTACTAGATTATCACATGAATCAGACAATCGAAGTGAGTGGAATGTCGACGACAGAACGATGGTAAGTTGGCTTACGCTGTGGGTTCGATCTTCACTGACTGTTACACTACAGTTAGCTTGTCCCAAAATAATAAAAAAATACAGATAGACTGATAGGTTTGAATATACAGAAATAAATAGATAGATAAATGTGAAGAAGATAGATAGATAGAGAGAGAGAGAGAGAGAGTGAGAGAGAGAGAGAGAGAAATACGGTTAGATATTTAGTCATAATCTAATGTCGAAAAGCTAGATTTGGACATCCTAAATTGTAATTAATTGTAAATCAAAAGATTTTGCAGCATAAAATTTCGTAGCATAGTTCGCCATTTATGGACGTAAAAAAATCATGAAATGTTCTACTGAAACAGTTTCTAAATTGCACAAATTGGTATCTTAAAAGTTTTAAAAGCACAATTAAAGTTGAAGAAACTGAAGCAAAGAAAGAATGACAAACATTGATTTTACTGTTATCATCATTTACCAAAAAGAGGGGAACAGTTTAGACAGTTTAAATTTTCGGTAATAATCAATGGAAAATCCGCATAAATTTACTTAAATTACGCAGAGAATCTGAGGATAAAAAGAAGAAATTCTGGGCAAACATCATGTTTATGACATCAGAGTGTAAAACCTTCGGAAATGCGATCAAAATTAACCAAAATAATTCCAGACTATATCATTAAGTTTTAAGAAAAAATGAATTTTAAAAAATACATTGAATGTAGAATAAATCTATGTCCACACGTTTTCATCAATCAAATACAATTTATCATAAGTATATATGGATATAAAGAGTTATTTTTCCTATCACAATCTATCTATCTATCTATCTATCTATCTATCTATCTATCTATCTATCTATCTATCTATCGTTTTCATTCACTCTTGTGTTAAAATGTCACCTTCAGAAAATGTCATGAATATCAGTCTCTTGTGTTATAAAATCCCGTATTTAAACGCCATTTGTTGTGTGGTTGAGTAGTATAAAGGAAAGTGGAATATAAACTGAGTTTATATTCCGATCAATGCTGTTTCTTTACTTTGAATTCGTACTAATGCTCATGTAGGAGGCATTAATTCATCTTGCACCAGTTATGGAATAAATATCAGTGCAGATTGGGGTCTCTTGCCTTGGGTACCGGCCATTCTAGAAGAAGATCTCTAAATTAAAAAATCTGAATGTAATTATCAGTTCTTACGAAAACTGTGTCCAGTTTTAAACAGAGTACAATCAAAACCTATGCGGGTACTCTGGTCCTGCAGAACTGCTAGAATATCAACCGTCAGAATATCAACCGTCAGAATATAATATATATATGTGTGTGTGTGCGCACGCGCGTGTGTGTATGTATATGGTATATGTAAAACTTCACAAATTTACAGGATGAAAATGAAATATTTCTTCCGAAATAAAAATTATTTTTAGACATATTTTTTGAGAATCAATCGATCCGTCAATTGTCGGTGCGCTCAGCGAAAAGCAAAATATTTTGATGTCGGATTTACAAAGAATCGAATTCACTTTTGTTTTTTTTAACAAAACTTGATATTTCAACCTCAGAAAACATTATTTACTTATCTTGGTTTATTACTAAGCTAGAAGTTGAGAGTATGAAGACTGTATTGCGGCAATCAGCAATGAGGGGCCTGCCTAATGAACGTGTTGGGAAGAAAGAGGGAGAGAGAGTACACGAAGTAGATTTTAAGAAGGAGAGAGTAAGAGAAAATGATAGAGAGAGATGGTGAGAAAGAGGAGGAGAGAACACAAGAGGAAGGGAATGCGAGGGACTTAGATTACAGAGAGAGGGAGAGGGAGAAATTATGAGGAGGAAACGAAAATAAAGCCTGAAGATTGTATTGCATCAATTAACCATGTGGGACAGGGATTGTCGGCTTGTTTGCACGCCCGCTTGAAGAGAGAGAGAGAGAGAGAGAGAGAGAGAGAGATGGCACGGGTAAAGTAAAGACGGCTAGGAAGCAAAAAATAGAGTGATAAATATTATGTGAAAGAGAGACAGAAATAGAGAAAACATGGGCGAAGGGAAAAAGATTCAGAAAGAGAGAGAGAGAAAGTGATAAACATTACGTCAGAGAGGAAGAGAACATAGTCAAAGGAAAGTGTCAAAAGTGATAAAGATCATTTGAGAGAGAAAGAGAGGAAAAGATAGAGAGAGAAAGAGGGCGAAGGAAAGACAAAAGTGAGAAAGAGAGAGAGGGAAAGTGACAAAAATTACGTGAGACAGAAGGAGAGAGAAATAGATAGAGAGGGAGACAGAGAGCGTGGACGAAGGAAAAACAAGAGTCAGAAAGAGAGAGAATGGTAAACATTACGTCAGAACAATGGAGGAAGGGAATGTGGATAAATGAAAGAGTCCGAGAGAGTGAGAGTTTAAGCATTACGTAAGTGAGAAAGAGAACGTGAGCAAAGGGAAAAGTGAGAAAGAGACAGATAGTTATAAACATTACGAGATAGAGAAAGGGAGATAGAGAGATAGAGAACGTGGACAAAGGAAATAGCCAGACATAAGAGAGGTTGATATTTTGATCATGTGATGTGAGAGAGAAAGCACAGGAGAGAGAAAAAGAAAAAGAAAACGAAGGAAAGGCAAGTGTCAGAAAGAGAGAGTAATAAACATTACGTGAGTGAGAAAGAGAGAAAGAGGACGTTCGCAAAGATAGCGTTGTATCAGAAAGCGAGAGAGAATGATAAACAGTATATGAAAGAGAAAGACAGGGAAATAGAAAAGTGTGGGGTCCGAAAGAATCAACGTCTAAGTGTAACACAACCTTGCCCATGAAATCGAGACAACATATTGAATGTTTATTGGTTCGGCACACATCATTCAATGAAACTCCGTGCCACGAATATCTTCGTTCAACATTCACATTTCCGTTGTATTTATTGATCCTTAAGTGATACATGAGGATCGTAGGTTTGATTTTAATGCCAATTCATGTAATAATAATAATAATAATAATAATAATAATAATAATAATAATAATAATGGTAATGATAATAATATAGCTGTTTCCCTACAAGGAAATATTTGACATTCATTGACCGACCAGCCGCTACTGATATCGGATGAAATTTATAAAATTTTTCCCAGAAAAATACGTTTCTCAAGTTCAGCAGCTGTTATCGCTCTTTTCATTACAGATGTCGTGTGGAATGTCAACACCATAATTATATTATTATTTTCTCTTCGAGTTACATGTGCTATCCATTTTAGTTGTTGCTGCTGCCGATAGCCTTCAAGTGATTTGATTTCTATTATTTCGTACAGTTATTTTTTATGATTCTGTAGCGCCAGTCTACAATGTTCATAGAAGGATGGTCTTAGCCAAGATCTATCGACTTCCTCACTCAAATCTACTTTTAACCATTAATCTTAGAAAACAATTGTATACAGTTGACATTTTAGATATTTCTGAAGAGGTTTAGCGCAATAATAATAATAATAATAATAATAATAATAATAATAATAATAATAGTGTAGTATTTTAAGTGGTGATCTATATCACCGAATTTAAAGTTCTAAATAGTGAAAATCGGAATAAAACCTTGTATTCGATCGTTTCAAAAGTTTGCATTTGTTGGCTTTCTACGAAAGCAATTATCAGTCTGAGGTCGAACGACTTCTAAATAAATAAAACGGCAAATTCTGTCTGTCCGTCCGTGTGTCTGAAACCCCCCACTAATTCGGGCCACACT
This sequence comes from Acanthosepion esculentum, assembly GCA_964036315.1. NCBI lineage: Eukaryota > Metazoa > Mollusca > Cephalopoda > Sepiida > Sepiidae > Acanthosepion > Acanthosepion esculentum. The sequence continues at coordinate 73,267,992 of OZ038495.1, forward strand.
TGCTCTGCATAGACATATATGTTTTGGGAATCGTGATGATCCCGAGATTGAACATCCAGCATTGAGATTTGTGTCCGGATGAGAAGGGAACAGTTACAAATTCAAATTTTGAAAATAGCTAAAAAAATTAATGATTTTAAAAGTTTTTAATTAATATTGAGTTTAAAATAACACAAAAACTTTGATAATTTATTTATTTTTTGTTTCAAATTCAGTTTCAAATATCTCCTCCTCCAAAACTTTATGAACCGAGGAAATCAATTTTATTTTTTTTAAATTCTAAGGAATCAGAGTTAAAGTGAGAGGTTTTGTGACGTGACATTTTGAAGTCCGCAGAGTTTGTGATTTAAAGAACTCAATTTTCAGCCTGTATTGGAATTTCGGCCCAAATTGGACTTTCGGTCGGAACTGGACTTATATCCCGAATCAGAGTTAAAGAGAGGTTTTGAAGTTCCATGGAGTGAATTGAGGAATTCAAGGTTATTTCTTCAAAATTATCCTTGCTGTTTTCTAAGCTGGACCAGGAGGTCCCTTTAGTTATGTACTGGAGGCCCGATCAACCTTCCGCAAGCGCTAGCTTATGTCCACACTTTTAACTTAGTTATAATACAAAATCTCCAGTTGAAAACGAAGACAGTGTCAAAGACAATCAATGAAGGTCAATCGCAGTCGATATCACAGAGTCATTGTAAATTCAACTATCCTTCACCAGGGCGCTACATACGGTTTTTCGCATTCAGTGATATCTTTTTCTTTGACTGGTTGCTACCCAAAGCTGAAAAGCTAAATTTGTTCTTATTTAACCCATAACTGTTGGTGATTCATACCTTCCCAGCGGTATTAGCACGAAAGTGAGTATAACGAAAGCCGACTGGAATGCGAACTCGGATCCCCAATTTCTCGCACATTCTCCGAAAGATGATAGTAATAACTGACATGAGAATTGAAAGAAAAACAAAAGTGATCAACTATAATAATTTAATGTATGAAATCTGAAAGTTTGGGAAGAACTACCAAAGAAAATAATTACAGTACCAGTAATCATTGGAGGGCTGGATTGTTTCACAAAAAACATGAAAAAATAATTGTAAATGTTGGATTATGATTTGGAAATGAACCCATTACAAAATGCCTGTCTGCTCGGAACAGCAAAGATCCTGAGATTGATTTATTCATTTCTATTTTTACGGCTTAACAACATATGCAGGTTATTTAAAGGCAGAAAACATTTTTAGATTGTAAGAATTTTTTTTTTTTTAAATAATGATTTAGTGATACAAGTCTCACCAATTGACACATCGCTCGGGGAGAGGTGGAGTCATACCTTTCCCAAGGGCATATGCGCATAAGTGAATATAACAAACACAACTGGGATTAGAACTCGGTTCTCCAATTAACAATTCCATTCCATTATCTAGTACAGCACCTGCACATCCAAACTTATTGCACCTGGTATTCCCAATTGACCAGGCTTGATATATATATATATATATATATATATATATGTGTGTGTGTGTGTGTGTGTGTGTGTTTGCGTGTGTGTGTTCATTTCCCTCGTTTTCTCATTTTTTTAACTATCCTCCTCCTCACATCTTTCCCCTCCTCCTCTCCCTTAATTTTTCTCCCCGTTTAATATCTTCATGTAGTTTTCTCGGTCATAAAGAGTACATAATACCGACTCAGAATGTTCGTGTTCGGGTATATACTACACTGTTCCTCAGCAAAAGGATAACGACCGGACATACAAACAAGTAGAATAAATGTAGTAATTATAAAATATTCAGGACGAGGTCGATCAAGGTTCTCCACAATTTCCTATGTCTTGTAGCTCTTAGTAACGATTGTCTTTTTATCCGACATCCATTCACACAAGCTGCCCCACCCAGTCTCTTTTGTCTTCGGTGAGTGTCAAATTCTTCAAGTCCTTCTTTTACATTATGTGTCGAAGACATTTTAACTGCCTCTTTCTTATTCTTGTTGCCATTTTCAAAAAGATTTCTTCGTTGCTTATGCGCTCTGTCTATGCTATTCTCAGCATCCTTCTGTAGAACCACATTTCTGTTGTCTCAAGTCTTCTCTTCGTCTGTAGATTGTCCATCATTCACTCCCATATAGGAGAATTGATATTACATATTGGTTCCGTTCTTTTTTCTGTTTATACGATATTTTCCTGTTTCTTAATTTTTCGCCTCGCTTTTGGAATACATCTATTGCTCTTTCAACACGCCTTTGGTTTTCTGTGCCACATGTTCTGTCGTCTATTATAACACTTCCCAGATATTTAAACTCTTCTGTATTTGTTTGATTTTAAACTCTACAATTTATAGTTCCTATCATGAGCTTTTTCACTTGCTGACAAGCATACATTGTGTTTTATTATAATAGATGCTTAGACCTTTCATATCGATTTCCTTTATTAACAAGTCAGGATACCAGATCAGGCCGAAAATAGAGAGTTGATAGAGTTCAAAAGCTTCTCCGAACCCCTGTAGGTGACGAATTATTTTCCACCCTCCAACCTCTCTCTAATAGGTGGGGTGTGGCAAGCCTTTCACGGTTCTATCGTTAAGTTCATGGGAAGTGCTCGAACGAACTATACTCCTTGGTTCTGCCAGGACTAACATTCACGGCCAGGACCGGTTATGACAATAGCAAACCACCTACATTCCCTCCGTATTCCATCGGTTACAAGTAAGTTCCACTCGAACAGCTTCTTCCCGCGAACCGACTCCCAAGACGATGTTTTCCCGATCACTTCAATCTTAACCAGTTCTTAACAAGTCTAGAGTTGACCTATATATCCCCCCTATCCCTATAAACTATGCCTTAATACAATCCTCTACATCGAGTGACCACAGAGCCTTGTACAGGGTGAACTTTACTGCAAAAATAAACGTCGTAGCTTTCTATGACAATAATCTTCAATTAAATTTTATATGCTTATATTTTTTTTATAATTTCCCATTACGACTGCCTTTTGTTGAGAGAACATTAGTAAATTAGTCTCTTTCTTTGTATAAATTATTTCAATTTTCACTGATTGCTAGCACTAACATTGGAACTGGCTTCGTAAATAATCTCTGACATTGTCTTTTATTACTAGATATGTCTATCTTAGCGCGATGATCAGAGAACTCATCTCGCAGATCGCCACAAAAGAAGGATCACTTTGTTTTGTAAGCCATTCGGATTTGTAGCGAATTGGATGCTCACTACGATCAAGAACATTCACTGGCGACAAACTGCCTCCACGCTGTTAGAAAATGAATTGAGCCAGTACAACAAAAAATAGAAAGTTCTTAAGACAAAGATATACCTTCTTTTTACCAAACTTTTTAATTACGTGGACACTTTCTTAACAACAAATAATACGCAGATGACACCCGTATTGATAGCAGATACGTCAGGGGAACTATTCGAATTCAGAGACATTGCTTTAAAGGAAAACAGGAAGAAGGGACTAACCATTAATTGTAAGAAGACCAAATGTATTGTTATTAAATTAGTTGAGAAATTTAACTACCTTGGAAGTGTTTTAACAGACGATGGATAGTATAACAAGGAACAGTGGAATAGCAAAGCATGCCTTCCTAAACCCAAGAAAAGTATTAAGAAATAGGAAAACTGTGTTGGAAACAAAGATACGCGTTTTCAATTGTTATGCAATATCAATATATAGCAATGAACTCCGTCACAGATTAAGAGGAGACTTGAGGCAACAGAGCTGTGGTTAGACAGAAACATACTAAGTATACTGTGGACGGTTCATGTGAGAAATGAGAAAACTTTAGGAAAAACGTGAACGATAAAAATTGAGTACCAAATAGAGACAGTTGAAGTTTCTGGGCCACATAACAAGGAAAGGGAACTTGGAGAATTTGGCACTCAGAGGACATATTGAAGGCAAGAGTAACAGAGGGAACATTAAGGAGATAAACATTGCTTAGAGATAAATAATATAGGAAGTTATGGAGATCCATGATTGCGACTTTCTGAAGAGACACAACATATGAAAGAAGATAGGCAAGTTTCAGCACAGCAGAAAAGATAATAATTGATGGTCTTTATTTTTCAAGAAAATTCACTGGCGACAAACTGCCTCCACGCATCCTAATTTCAGCCAGTAGATGCCAACCACGAACTGAACATTTCACCTTCGGAACATTCCACCCAAGACTTTGTACATAGTCCATTTTATGAGAACTAATTGAGCAAGTATTTGATATGATGTAAATGATAGAACGTTTAAGCCTAAGATATAATCAAGAATTTAGTCTTATTCTTCCATGTGGCGCATCCCTTCAGGTCGTAGGCGATCATAGCTCTTCACAATTTCCTGTCTTTTGTAACCCCTAGTAAAGTTTGTCTTTTTGCTCTATATCTTAATCTTTATTGAATTGGAATCAAATATAGATCAAATATGGATCGGAATCCGAGAGAAAATTCATTATAATCCTACGTAGACAAACTAGAATTATGATAAACATGTACAGATAAATTATACACACGAATGCTGCTTGACAAGACCGATGAATATGAAGTCTGCTTAACCAATGAAAAACAAACACAAAATAAAAAATACCAATGCAATTTAAACAAAACTTTTCCATCGATTACACGTAATAATTTCATATCGGGAGTGAGCTCACGCGCTCTATCTATCTATCTATCTATCTATCTATCTATCTATCTATCTCTCTATATATATATTTAAAGACATTTATGATATGTTTAACGTTCTTTTTATAGATACAAGTATTTAAGCAAATGCTCTGTTATACTTGTATCTATAAAAAGAACGTTAAACATATCATAAATGTCTTTAAATAAATTGTCGGACTTTGTCCAATTCAAATATATATATATATATATATATATATATATATATATATATATATATATATATATATATAATCTACCTCACACAAATATCAGGTACTTGATCATGAATATTTGCATGTGTATCTTCTGATCAGGTTACTTTTTAGATTAATAAGTTCGTAGCAACACTTCTGCAGATATATATTAAGAAATCATATAGTCTTATAAATTCATACTCATACACATCCTTAAAGCATTAACATGCATATACACGCAACATATATTCCTTTTACTATATATATATATATATATATGAGCCCATTATGTATATATGATAAAAATTGCGGTCACCTTAGCCAATTTTCTTCTTGCATTATGACACATTGGCACACATCTTTGAAGTTTATTCATATTGCTTTCATTTCATCAAATCAGCCAAAACTTCTTTTGCCAATATTCGACACTTTTTTAGTGTTTTTAATATCTGAGAAAAGGGAGAAAAATGATGGATTAAGCTGGGGAAAACTCGTTCATTAATGTCAGTTTTCAGAGGCAGTCGCAACCCTTGACATTCCTTTCATCTTCAAAAATGTTCAATGTTCTGTTGGTCTTTGAAAGGTGGACTCGAATGGTCGGCTTTCGAATGAACTAAATCTCAATCTACGTTTGTTAACAAATGTCCATATGTATAGGTTTTATCTTCTTTTTGTTGTTTGCTGTAGCTTTTAGCATTTGCAGCCATTTTAATTAGTTCCTTGTTTTTCCCTTTTTTGCAACCAATCTTATTTTTTATCTTTGTATTTTTGTTTCTAGATTAGGTATTGCTTTAATCTTCTTTCTGTCCTTTTTGCCCTTTCTTTGATTTCTCTATTTTTTTCTATTCACTTCGATCGAACTTTTCCGTTCTTTTCTTGACTCTATTTCAGGTCTTCTTCAATTTATTATATCTTTCTTTCTGTATTGCTTCTCTCTTTCATTACTTTCATTTACTTTCCTCTATCTCTTTTTTATTGGCCATAATTTTGGGAAATGCTCTCGCAAACGCGGAGCGAACTGGAAACTGTATTCTTGCACACATGCACACACAGACACACACACACACACACACACACACACACACAAACACACTCACACACTCATATATATATATATATATATATATATATATATATATATATATATATACATTACTTTAATATATTGTATCTATTAGAATAACGTATTAACAGAAAATATGTTAAATAACTATCGGATTTAATTCATTTCACACACACACACACACACACACACACACACACACACACACACACACACACACACACATATATATATATATATATATATATATATGTTATTCGGATTTCGTTCAATTATACATATATATAATTATTATTATTAATTATTATTATTTAAATATATGTATTCAGCGCGACACAGAAATTACCATGTTTCGGAAATAAAAGCTAAACTTTAAATTTAAATTAAAGTCTTTGTTCCATTCTCAACGATGTTGAATAACTTTCGAAAAAAATGATTTACTTTTTTTTAATCTAAATAGTACTATATAGTTTAAGTTGGAGGGGGAAAGGGATTACAAAATTTTTAAAATGTGTTACCCTTTTTTGAGGAATTTTTATAATAAAGCTTTAAAGGATATTGCCTATAAATGCCCTGATAATAAAAATAATAATAAAAATAACCAAAGAAGAAATAAGTTAATAGTAACTTAGGACATAATTTTTTTGCTTTAATTGATAAACATTTTCCTAGAATAATATACTTAGCAAAATTTTTAATAGAAATACCCTAAAATTAAATTATAGCTGTACTGATAATTTAGAAAAAAATATAAAAATACAATAATAAAATTTTAAATAAATACATTAACCAGAATCAAAAAAATAGTGATCCAGAAATAAGAATAAATAATACTAAAAAATTATGTAACTTTAGGAATCCTATAAATTTTCCATTGAATAATAAATGTTTCACAGAATCTATAGTTTACCAATGTACTATTTTATCTATTGAGAATCCTAATATTAAACATTTTATATTAGTAGCACAAAAATAAATTTAAATTCAGGTTGAGCCAACATCTGTCTTCCTTCAAAAATAATGTGTAAAGTAACCAAACATCCCTATCCAAATATTTTTGGCATTTTAAAAGAAACAAATAAAACACCCACAGTAAAATGGAAATTATTAAAAAATCGAGAACTTGTAGGACTTTAAATGACCCATGTCCTTTGTGCCTACATGTGAAGTTATATATTATTAAGTTTCTAAAAAATAAAGATTTATTAATCAAAGAAAAGAAATAACTGTCTCTTGTAGACACTGCATTATGTTTACTTTAAAACATAATTAATTTTAAAAATATCATAATTATATGTCTGTTATTTGATCACAAATAAGAAAGTAAAAAAATGCATAATTACATTCCAAAATTTTAAATCTTAATTTTAACTATACCGTATCTAGTACACTAATAAGTATAATAAATATAGTATTTTAGATTTTGTAAATAAAAATATAAATATATAAAATATGACTTAATCATATTTGGAGCCCCTTTAAGAAAATCCCAATGTATTTTATAAAAAAAAACAAAGAAATAAATGAAAAATAAATAAAAATGCCGATGCATTGCAGTGTATTTTGTGTATGCACCTAAATAAAATAAAAACAGACAGGATGACACGTTCTCATATAAGGAAGCCAGTATCAACAGGCAGAAATTACAAACCCACACTTAACCTATGATTACACTTTGCCATCTTAAATTTGATCTGTATCCACATTAGTCAAAAAATATAATTAAAGTTTTGTATATATATATATATATATATATATATATATATATATATATATATATATATATGCGAAACTTAAAGAAAAGATATGCAAAAACAATATTGCTTTCTTATTAAATAAGTATTTGTTATTTTAATCATTAAATTGTTTTTTAAATATTAGAAATTTTTTGTATGTGAAATAATAAAACTTTCAATTTTTCCAAAAAAATGAATGAAAATTTATTGTACTAAGGTTCGGCACACTAGTAAAACCAATTGTACATTGTATCCCCTTACCTATTTGTATTTCTTGCCAAAATCTGGTCAATGTATGACTATTTTAAGGGGTGTGACTGACGGACTAATTGAAGTCACAGAATTTTATATATAGATAGATGTCTATCTGTTATTGACCTTTCTATTTCTTTTTTCTCATAACCTTTTATTTCTTTTATTGCTCTCATTTCTTTCTCTCGTCCTTTTTTGTTAACGTCTATCTTTCTGTTAATGACATTTTTATTTCTTTTATTGATCTCCCATTTATTGCTCCTTTTATCAATTCTTTCTTTCGCTCTCTACCTTTCTTCGAAACTGTTTAATGGTTTTTTTGGTGTGTCTGTTTACTGTGGCTTCTGTTTTTTGCTAGGAAAAAGACTTTATTCTAAATACCACCCCTCCCTAAACTTGAACTCTGATCGCTAGCTTATATGAATTTTTACATTCCTTGCTCGATACTGTATTTTAATGCTTTACTCCGATCTGTAATATGAGAAAGAGTTCATTTCTTGTTTTATAATTACGCATTAACAGCCAATCCAGTAAACTCAGGAGGAACCAAAGATTCAGTTATATATTAAGTTGTTTACGTCTAGGAATTCTGATCGGCATACCATCTCCAAACGCGGAATGAGGCTAATGAAAAGCCATGGTGGTCGTATATGTTTTTGCTAACGCTGATGTCCAGTACCTTCCCTTCGATGCTTAACCCAAAAACAGGACTGTTGATGTTGATGTTGATGGTAAAAAAAAACTATAACTACCAGAGTTTTATAAACGTATGATTAATATCAGATTATTTACAAACCTGTAATTAAGAGAAGATTTTTATTTTTATTTTTATAATTAATACCGGATTTTATGACGGGCATTAATAGTTTAAGCCAATAAAAAACTCGAATTAGACTTTATCAAATATATAAATATTTTAATATTCTACTATTATATAATGTACGCTGTTAATGACGATTCGGTCAATGAACGCGGAACATTTCCTTAGAAGGAAAGGGCTAATATTACCATTACTATTGAGGATGATACTATACATGTTTCTGATGGTGATGAGGTTGTATATTTTGATAATAGTAATGATGATGATGTGCATGTTATAGCTGTTGCCAATGCTGATGACGATAATATCATCATCGTCGTCGTCATGATTTCGTGGCATTGTTTTGAACACTGGCTATTTGTAATATGACTCATGGATTTGCCGGAAATTAACTAATTCAACCCAAAAGAAATGAAAAATGAAGGAGGGCCTAACTTGGTGATAAACTGTGGCTTTACAGAAAGCGAATAGAGAAAGAAATTATCGATAGCAATAATGTAGTTGACCTTTGATCGATTTAGTTGGGGAGAGGAAATAATCAAAGAAACCAGTAGCAAAATCGGTTATTTTAATTGCTTTTTGTCATTTTCAAATTTTCATTTTTAATAAGTCGCAGTTTTGAAAAGGTCTTTAGCTTTTGACAAATCGAATCAGAATAATGAATATATGGGCGACTTGGTAAGAGGCGACTAAAGAACAAATGAAATTATATTTCTGATAAATTTAAATTACTTTTAAAAGAAATAAATATATTTCGTAAATGAAAATTAGTTACCGAATTCCGAGATTGTGGAAGCAGACGTCTAGAGTTCTATTTCAAACTGGAGATTGAAGGTTCAGTTTCAATAATCAGTTTATTGGGATTCACTGAAACGATGTTGGAAAAAGAGAAAATTCCTACTTGTCTTCCAAGAAAATCTCATATGCAATTGACAGGTATAAACCTTGTTTCTTACAGGCATTTAATAAGCCTGATAGTAATTTGATAGTAAGATTCGGCCATAGTATCAATCACACTACATGGCAGTTTGTTAATTATTATCCCATCTCGGACACACCCACACACATTCACACACACGCGCACGCACACACACACACACACACACACACACACACACACACACACACACACACACACACACATATATAAATCAATTTTGACTAGGAAGTAAGAAGCTATTCTGATGACGACTTAACAAAGTCGAAAGCTAATAATAGTTGCATTAAGGAATATTTGCTGCCTAAGTACACAGACTGTACATTTGTAGGTACGTGTATGAATTCTGTAGTAGATATTTTACAAAAAAATATTTAATTAAAAAAATCTCCTTTCTGAAGTTAATCTAAAGCTACTTATTAATCTCACTGGTCGAAAATTATACAATGTAAATTTCCGATCAAACTTCAAATCAAAATTCAACTAATGACTATATAAAGGTACTGATTTATTGATCTAGATTCCTAACGAATCCGGTTTTAATTTAAAGAATACTTCGAGGAATTTTAGGTATTTTCATATTTTTGAAATCGCTGATCCGAGAATAAAGCTTCCTTGATGGGATACAGGGAGGAATGTTACATGGAGGGATACATCAAGGGATGTTGCATGGATCGATTGATGGAGGAATTTTTCATGGAGAGATAGATGTAGGAATGTTACCTGAAGGAATACATGTAGGAATGTTGTATGGAGGACAAATCGAGGGAACACAAAACATGTTAAAGCACTTCGCTTCTCGGCGGCGAAATCATTTGGTGTGTTAGTTACATTTAAAATATATGGATAGACGTTTCATGCTGTAAACCTCTTTACACAAACAAAGTTTTTTTTTCTTTCAGTTCGTCTTTCAAGAGACGTGATTTACTTATTTATTTTGCATGTTAAGGTGGGGGGGTTGTGTTGATTCTTTCTTCAAATCTTTTCCCAGTACATTTGTTTGTTTGTTTTTAGTTTTCAGCATCTAATTTCCTCCAAAGCGTTCTTTATCCGTGAAACATAAACCTCCTTTTACTAATAAAATAAACCATTCCCGACACATGCTTGCACCTACTGAATCTTTACTATTGCTTAGCTTCCGTTACACCTTTCTCAGACTGAACGTGAAGTGCAGCCACAATAGAGAAATGAGTAAGCTTGGAAGACACTTCTAAGATTCTTCTAACATTATTAAAAAATGACTGTGCAAGTATATATATATATATATATATATTAGGGAGTGTTGAAAAGTTGCCATCACGACAAGCTTTTAACAATTCGATGCTTGCCTATTTGATGGAAGTGAGAACTTTTCAATACACCCACCATATTTGGAAGTCCTATCGTCACAAGTATCTTTAAAGATTACTTCTCTGGGCAAAAAGCCAGTGGAAATCTCTACTATTATTAAAACACAAGAGGTTCAAAGTTCTTAAGATCCAGTGTTAATTGATCAGTGACCTTTCCACGTTGCTTTTTCAGACGAAGATCAAGAGAGCATAAAAACATGCGTGTATGGGTTTGTATGTGTTTATGTCTGTGTGTATGTGATTATATTCACTATATTATTTGTATGAGTGGTTATATTTGCGTTTGATTCCTTGGTTTTTATGCAGTCTATAAGGGATTTTAAGGCTATTGACCCGAGTAGGAAATATTTGCGCTGATTTGTAGCAGACTAGATTACAAGTCGATTGCACATATTTATTGCATCGGAAAATATCCGGTGATATAATAATTACGAAGAGTATTTCGCTTCATCTAACTCAAATCTGAAAATTTACACACACACACACACATATATATATATATATATATATATGTATGTATATATAAGTAAACACACACACACACACATACATATATATATATGTATATATATATTTTTTCAGCTCTAAAATGTATATCTGCAAAAGGACAATATATATGCCCCTATGCTCAATTAATATATATATATATATATAATTTCAATGATATATATATACATGTATATAAATCATTTCGCCCCAAGTATATATATATATATATATATATATATATATATATATATATATATATGCACACACGCTTAAAAACGTTTAATACTATGAAAGGATGGCCCTAGTCATAAAGCGAGTTTGACGCTCACGCGTTCTACAGACGACTTGAACGCAAATGACAGAAGTGGGGACTTTATATAACCCGTGACCATAAATCATCCTAAAACATCACGAAAAAATAAAACAAAATATTATTATTTAAAAAAATGTTTTTGCTCTGCATCATCAATCTAGGCTTCGAGCACTTTACTGAGTAGATAGGTTTGCCTTTTTTTCTCTCTTTTTTCAGTATTGTTTTTGTTCGAGACTATCTGGTTAACGGTTTTGGGTTTTGGTAAGTTGTCCTTTTGTCTTTCTTTAATATATATATATATATATATATATATATATATATATATGTGTGTGTGTGTGTGTACACGTGTACTTGGGGTGAAATTATTAACATATATATATATATATATATATATATATATATATATATATATATATATATATATACCATGTCAGTTTCACGCCTCAATAACGTTTAAAGTGATAAAAATGTAAAGAAGTATTGGATTTTTATTTATTAATCCGACATATTTTTATCACTTCCGACGTTATTTTTAGTGGATACCATTATTCGTGAAGACTCTGTGCTTATCTTATTAAAGAAAAAAGTAGCCTCCGGAATTATTCGAACCTGTGAACCCTTTTGCAGAAGAAAACCGACGTTAGACCCGACGTACCTTTTAACCGATTATGTTAAGAAGCGCGTCGTAGATTAATCAAGGTTGCATACTTTGCCTTGAATAACATTGCAACAAATCATAGCGATACAGAATTGCCTTTATTCAAGACCGAGAAGTATCCCGTGTTGTAAAATAAATGTCAGAGCTTTGAAAAGGAAATTTGGATAAGATTAAGTTCAGAAAAGGAAATAATATCGTCCAGAAAAAAAAATCGGAAATTTGAAAAAAAAAGGAATGAAGAAAATCTTTCTTAGGGGAGATAAGACAAATAAATTATATGCCATGAGTCCAAGCATGTACAGAAGGAGAGTTTCTAATGAGCTGGTTAAATTTTATAAAAGAGCTTCGGTTGTTATTTAAACGATATTAATATGGAAGCCAAAGAAATCTCCGCAACATTTGGTGTGAGTGATAAAGTCAGAGTATTAGATGGTAAACAAGCTTTCCTGTTTGTGAAAGGATCATGAAGAAGACTCTTTTACAAAACCATCTTTCCGATTAATTAACCAAAAGACGGCTTATTAAAGCCACAAAATATTAACAAATACATGTGATTTACTCAGGGTGGCCGCAGGAGTGCGGTTTGCTTTTCATTAAATCTGATATTAAGGACTTCTAAACTTCTATTACTTCTATTAAAAAAGTTTGTCGGAAGATTTGCTATGTGCCAAAGATTTTTTTAATTTGAAATCAGAAGATATTATATTAGAGTTGTTATGCATTACCCCAAGTCAGGAGTACTCGGTCTGGGTTTAGAGAAATTTAATATTTTCTTTTCCATAACCAACTTGATAATATCCAAAGGGTACCCATTATTGGCTAGAGTCTTAGTAATTGTTTTCAGCTCTTCATCTAGTTTCATTTCTGAGCAGATCATCAAAGCTCTATGTGTAAGGGTACTATAAAGGTTTTCTTTGCGTTTGGTGGGGCAAAATGCATCCCATTGAATGTATAGTCCGGTAAAAGTTGGTTTACGATAAATTGATGTAATGTAACCGGATGGTGTTTTGGTTACTAAAACATTCAAAAAAGATACAGTGGAATTAGTTTCAATTTCCACAGTGTACCTTAATGCCAGATGCATACCATTAAGAAGTGAAAAGAACATTTTTGGCTCCGTTATATTTTCAAACAGGCAAAAAGTGTTATCAACATATCGATGGTACATTAGTGGTTTGGCAGTTTCAGAAAATAAACGATTTTCATAGAAACCAACAAAAATATTCACCAATGTAGGCCCCAGGACTGAACTCATAGAAACCCCGTCGATCTGTTTGTACATTGTGTTATTGAAACTGAGTTCAACAGACGTCACGGCAAATTTAGCAATTTTTGTTTTCGGGAATGGCAGGTGGAGATAACCGGCTATGATTTAGCAAATCTGTGCAGATATCTATTGTTTCTGAAATAGGGACACAGGTAAATAGGTTGTTGATATCGAATTAACGCATTCGAACATTAATCGAATTACAGTTTTGAATATCTCTTGCAAAAGAAAAAGTGTCTTTTATGCAATGACAACTGTAATATTCTAATACAGGTTGTAATAGTATGTCAATCCATTTGGCCACCTTCTGTTGAGCTGGCCCTACCATAGACAAAATTGGTCTTAGTGGAGTACCTGCCTTATGGGTTTTAGGCAAACTGTATAAATGCGAACGAATTGAGCTCGAAGGTCTAATTTCGCTTTCTACCCATTTCACTAATTTTCTCTGAAATTTATTTTCTACTGTCACTGTTGAATGAAAACTATCCACTGGACCTACTTTGATAAATGTTGACTCAAAATTGTCATCATTTTATTAACGTAATCACATTGATTGAGTACAACAACTCCTGAAACTTTGTCAAGTCTAATGATTACTAATGATTTATTCTGATGCAGTGATTTAATTACCGAGTAGTGTTCTCTACGCCATTTGAATTCAGAGTATGAAATGGGTGTTCTAGCATAACAATGGGTAAGATCATTAAGTCTGGTTTTGAGGTCCCTAACTTTATTGTCAGAAACATATTTGGGGATTAAGAATTTCGAATTCCGAAAATATTTCTTCACGCCTTACAACAACTGGTGAAAAAGGGAAGTCCAATCCATGACCCAGTATTGTACTTTCAATCGGAGAATATACACGCACGTACACTCATTGGCGTACGCAGACACACAAACACACACGCACGCTCACTCAGTGGAGCTCACACATACAAATACCCATATCAATCAACCGCAGGCTATCTGAAAACTCATCAAACATTGACATTTTCAATAACAAAAAAAAACACCATATGACGAAGCACTAAAAAAAAGTGGATAAACACAACTACAATACACACCTCCACAACCGAAACGCAAAAACAGAAAAAGAAACATTATCTGGTTTAACCCTCCATACAACAAAAACCGTCAAAACAAACATAGGAAGGGCATTCCTAAACTTAATAGAAAAGCACTTCCCTGAAACAAACCGATTAGCAAAAATATCCGACAAAAATAACGTTAAAATCAGTTAAAGCTGCACAAAAATATAACACAAATAATAAAAAGCCACAACAAAAAAGTAACAACCTGCAATAATGTAACCAAGGAACCTCAATTCAACTGCAGAAATAATATATGCCCACTCCAGGGAAATTGCCAACAAGCGAATATAATATATGAAGCCAAGGTAAGTGCAAACAACAGCAAAATGTACTGCATCGGAGCCACTGAAGGACCATTCAAGAAAAGAAAAAAAACAACCACGACCTTTCATTCTCCAACAGAAAAATACTCAAACAGCACTACACTATCCACATACATATGGCATAAATATTACACCAACAATAAACTGGAAAATATTGAAAAACGCACCTGCCTACACCAACATTACAAAGAAATGCCTACACGAAAAGGTAGCAATAATTTCTTATATCCAACAAAAGAATATACTAAACATAAGATCAGAAATAATTTCTAAATGCAGACACGAAAACAAATACCTATTATTAGAATGTATACCAAACGTATAAAAAAAACACAAACACTACTACATAAACCACCATTGACCCTATGAACATGGTAAGAGAAGCCATTGACACCATAACACCATCAATTATTTTCTAGTTCAAACTACCATCATAATAATTATAATTATAATTATTGTTATTATCATTCCACCACCATTACTACGATCACTTCTACCACTTTACAATAACTATTTGCTACTACAATTGTTATTATCATCATTCGCTCCCCCACCATTAGTACCACATCACAATTACCATTGCCGCATTATTCCAAAATTACTACGGCACCACAATTGCCATTAACGTATCAGTCCACAATTATACTTACTTCTCCCTCCCCCCCCCCCCAGTAAAATTAATACTCCCAGCATAAATTCTAATAAGCATTACAAGCATTACAAATTGGAGTTTCTACCATTTCCATATGCGCAATCGCCAAAAACAAGCAAATAACGACTTTAAAATAATAACAAGACAACATTTTTTTTTAAATAATAGCAATTTTTACCTACCATAGTCATACACAGACCCCATGTATATACGTGTGCGTGAGAAAACATTATTCAGCGAACAAAATAGAATAACGGTCTGCGCGTTGACAGCCCAACAAACACAAAAAGTATTCGCTACACAATCCAACATTGAATACAGCGACCAAATGCGTACGTATGTACGCAACGACACATGGATGCGCATATATGCCCACTCCTACACTGTTCACATATGTTTATGTTTGTGTGAGCTCCATTTAGTGAGTGTGTCTCTCTGTGTTCTGCGTACGTCAATGAGTGTACGTGCGTGTATGTATGTTTACGTAAGTATGAGTGGCGTTCTGACGACAATTTTTCCTCACACTTCCAGAAAAACACCGATATACGCAACCATATATAAATCCAAAATTTTAAAAATTAATCAGTTTATCTGACGATCGCAAATAGCATGAAACCCAGGGTCACAACCTCACATCAATCCAACTAAATATGTTAGCTCTATCACTGATATTGAGCGCTTTCCAATAAGTACTGGGCATATATAATATATAAATAATATATATAAAATTCCATATATATATATATATATATATATATATATATATATATATATTTATATACATACCCATTTTACATATGTATATATATATGTGTGTATATATATATATATATATATCTATATATCATCCATGTAAGGTGAGTTATTAATCAACATAGGCACCTAGTCGCCATTTCTAAAATCAATTTTCAATAAAACTCTCATCACGATGAAATATTTAAAATATATTAAAGAGGAATTTAGTTGTTACCGTTAATAAATTAATGGAGAATATTTTTTACAAAATCTTATAAAAGATTCTTACGTGTAAGAAAAACATAAATCAAATCATAAAATCTATTCATTTAATTTTTCATTCAGCATCGTGTATATTCCTCATTGCTAGCATTATTCGAACTATGTTCCAGTAAACTTCATCATTTTACACAGCCTATCATCTGGGTCCACGTAAACAAAGTGACATTTTCACATGTAATTTATAATTCCTCAATACCTAACCAATTATTCACGGCTTTTACATGTTCATATTTTCTATCTTTAATCCGAATAATTTTCTTCTATGTGCTGTCTCCCTTCAGGATGTTGACGATCATGGCTCTCCACATTCCCCTGTTCTTTATAGCTCTTAATAAATTTTGTCTTTGTGTTATTTCAGTTTCTTAATACTCTGCTTAGCTTTTGGGAGGCGTCTTTCGCTATCCCAATGCGCCTTCGGATTTCAATGTCGCACTTTCCGTCCTCTGTTAAAACACCTCCCAGGTATTAAATTTTTGTATTTGTTTGATCTTTATATCTCCGATTTGCAATTGTCGTGTGCGACTATTCTTTTTGCTAAGAACCATGCATTCTGTCTTCCTACAGTTGATGTTTAATCCTTTTCTTCTCGCTTTCCTTCACTTCTTATGTAGGAGTTCCTTTCTGAGTCTGCTATCAACACTGGGTCAAGTGCAAATCTTCCAATAATGCATCCTGATAGGATGTCTAGTTCTCTCAGAATCGTCTCGCTGTATAGGTTTAATAAGTCCGGTGAGAAGGCACATCCTTGTCTTGAACTCCTTTCTAATAAATCCACTGAGAATACATATCTTTCGCTATCCCAAGGCGCCTTCGGATTTCAGTATCGCATTTTCCGTCTATTTATATAAGAAAATAAATTTTAAAATTTGCCTTTTCAAATTTCCCACTTAGATGACTGCTAAGTGAAATACGAATACGCTAAACTTGTATGCAAGTCATTAAAAGCCGTTTCACATATTCCATCGTCCATAAATCAATATCAATCGTCATTTTGAAATAAATTCAATTTGTATTAAAGTTAGGCGATATATTTCATTTATTATTATTAAGTAAAAATTTCACGTTTCTAAAAAATATATTCATTGAAAAATTGAATTTCTCATTGAATATGAATAGCTGCAAATATCAAAAACACTTTTCTACATCAATTCGTACTCAGTCGCCAACTG
>OZ038495.1:73288483-73348483 GCA_964036315.1 Acanthosepion esculentum
TTAATATACATTCCTTATTATGTAAATCCAGCCTATTTCAATCAGCATAGCCTCCGTGCGTGAATTGGTAAAAGCATGTTTCTCTGATGGGGAAAAAAAAGAAATATAGGTTCGATTCCTTTCTTCAGTGGGATTTCTGCTTAAAAAATAGATTTCGAACTGAACTATGTGCACATGCTGAAAAGTAAGGTATATATATATATATATATATATATATATATATATATATATATATATATATATATATATATATATATATATATGTCATTCACAGACAGTACTGTTTCACTGTATCACAGCTCCTCAGTGCGACTAGACATCCGAATACCTCAAGCCAGGATTGAAACACAACTAATTTGGTGTCAGCCAGAGCTATCTTCACTCGGTAGAGTTACACAACTAAATGAAGCATATTGCTTTTACAAATGTAAACAAATGCTAATCAGCCAAAGTGCTCCATTCATTTTACTGAAGAGCTTTGCATTAGTGCAGGTGGCTGTTGTTTATAGAATTAGCTTATCACTCAACAGTGCTCAATTGAAATGTATTTTCAAGAGCTAAGTTATGTCATTCACAGACAGTACTATACCATCAGGCATGTAAAAAGAGATTTTTACGCCTTAAACGCAAAACATTATTTTAAAAAATAGAAAATATGAAAAGTGCTCATTCACTGCATTAAGGCAAACACTGCAAATCTAATACTGGGTTAAAATTTACTGATGAGACATTAAGATAGAATATTTTACATTCTCGTGCTGCTACTTAACCGGATGTTGATTTAAGACAATTTACAGATGATGATGAAAGCAGTAAGCGCAACGTTTGCTCTACAGGAGCTGACAAGATATTTCGAGAAAAATATCTTCGTTTTCTGTCTTCGCTCTCTTGTTGTAAATCATGGATCCAAGGCAATTTGTTGATACTGACGAAGGAGTTAAAGTAATGATTGTTCTGGAATGTCTGAAAAGATATACAAAAATAACCCGATCTCACGTGTTTGATCAAATTAGTTTCTTCAAACTATTGTTTTAATAGTCGTAATACAGATATGTGTTTTGTAATATTACATATAACCTTATCAAACTGAATATTTTATTGACAAACTATGCCAAGAAAAAACATCCGTTCCAGCAATTCTAGGAAATAATTAATATAAAGAGTTTATTTACCTGCGAGATCTAGCTGATATAATACAGAAATTCAGAAAGATCGAGCTTCTGACGGCAATCTTATTTATCTAGTTGCTTTCTTTACCATTATTTTCATTACATTTGTGTCTCGGATCAAATGATTTTGTTTCATTACAATTGAGCCGTGTCTAAGGATTTTTTACCATACAACTGAGCTTTTCTTAACTAATTTATTTAACATCATATACTAAACTGCTGGTTATTTACATTTAACACTATAGCAAAACTCTCATATAAGACCCGAGATATTTTTGAGTCCCTGTGGGTGAGTGGGGAGAGGTTTTATCCAAAAGTATCAAATACGTTTTCATTTTATTAGGATTTTCTAGCCTCAAAATTACTTTCTCTGTAATTCACATTTATAATTATAATAGGATTGTTCCCCTTTTTCTTAACAGACGATATCTTATATTATGGCGAAAAATGAAATCAATCTTGAATATGAGAATGAAAATAATTTTTTTTTAAATTTGGAAGCTGATAAAATGCTGATAGTTTGGAGTGAAATCTGAATTGGTGAAATATAGACTTAGAGGGGGGGTTGACTGTAAACAGAGATGTGTAGAAAGAGAGAAGGTTGACTGTAAAAGGAGAGGTGTAAACGATGAGACGTTGATTGTAAAGAGAAAAATGCAAATAGAAACGTGTAAATGAAGAGAAGTTGACTTTAAAGTGAGAAGTGCAGAAATAAAGAGTTTGACTGCAAAGAAAGAGGGGCAGAAAGAGATTTGATTGATTATAAAGAGAGATATGTAAAAATGGAGGTTTGACTAATAAGAGAGGTATAAAAAGAGACTGCAAGGAGGGAGTTGTCAAAAGTGAGAGATCAGTTGTAAAGAGGTGAACTTAAAATGAGTGAGAATTAACTGTAAAGAGAGATGTGCTAAAAGAGAAAGTCGACTCTTAAAAGCGTGATGGAGGAAAACTCAGTGCTCAGTCGTAATGCACCTAGCACGGCAAGCTTGGTAACCGTTATACAGCATCGGAAAGCGCAAACGAAAAGAGGATATATAGCAAATTTATTAAGCACAGGTTAGATGTAGCACAAGGCCGAAAGAATGAAGCACCCATTGAGAATCGAACTGACTATTCAGTCGTAATTGATCAAATGAGACAAGCTTGCTAACCATTAGATCGAAGAGACCAAGCAAGGAGGATATATATATATATATATATATATATATATATATATATATATATATATATATATATATATATATATATATATATATATATATATATATATATGCGTGTGTGTGTGCACACGTGTAAGTTGAAGAATATATGTATATACACCTATATACACAATGAATTTTTCCCGCTATCACTCTCTCCTATATATATATGTATGTGCATGTGTGTGGGTGGGTGTGTATATATATATATATATATATATATATTAAAGACAACAGGCATTTTGTGTCAGTTTATTTTATTGATCAATTTTTTTCAATTAGGAATAATCTTTCTCAGATAAGGAGGAAATTCCGTAAGAATTTGTCGAAAGTTAATTTCGTGGGAAATATAGCCCAAACTTTCGACTTTCTTAAAATTAATCGACACAAAATATCAGTTGTCTCTAATAACATTCGCCTTAAAGAACATTTACTGCCAAAATACACACAATATATATATATATATATATATATATATATATATATATATATATATATATATATGTGTGTGTGTGTGTGTGTGTGTGTAAATATAAAAGTGAACATTGAAGTCAAAACTTAGAGGCGACAGGCTGTTTCATGCTAGACGCAATCGTCAGGTCACGAGTTTTATTTTTTTCTCGGCTTTTTATCTATATGGGTCAGTTGTGCATAGTGGGTAGTCTATTTTGGCGGTTATTTTGCCGGAAGTCGATTATTTGTTTATTTAGTTATTTATTTATTTATTTGGGTTATTTATTTATTTGGTTATTTTGCTTGTTTTGAATTTATTTGGGTTATTTATTTATTTGGTTATTTTGCTTGTTTTGAATTTATTTTTAATTTTTATTTTTATTTCTTATCCTATATATTTATTTATTTATTTTTATTTTAATCGGTAGTAAAAATTTGTTTGTATTGCTTATTTAATAGTTTTGTTTTGGTTTGGGAAGATAATTAAAGCTAGTTATTCAATTTGGGGGTTGATTGCTGTAGTTTATTCTAACTATTATTTTGGCGGGAGCAGTTTTTAATTTGTTTATTACTTCATTTATTTATTTGGATTGATTATCTTTACTTGTTTTTTCTAACGATTAATTTATTGAGACCAGTTTGTTAGTTTATTTATTTAGTATTTGGATTAATTTAGTTTAATTTATTTTACTTGTTTTTTATTATTATTTATTTATTATACTGTATATTTTTATTTACTCTTTTCGGTTTTCGATTTTTAAGTAACGTAATATTTTTTTAATCGTTATATAACAGTTAGAGCTGGGTTTTTCGTCCTATTTTTGGTTTGATTTTTATAGTCTAACTAATATTTTGGTCATAATGGTTTGTTAATTTGTTTACTATTATTGAGGGGTCTCCCTTTTTCACACAAATGGACTCAACCGAGGTATACATATACTACTACCAGTGAATACCCGGACAGTCTGTAATAGAGGAGACGGCGACGTCTTCTCGGTTAGACGGTCGAACGCTCTGCCTCTGAGTAGAGAGGAAACCGGACGAGGCTGCGCCGAAGGGCAGCGTTTCGTTCGGGGAGGTTGACCAACCCGATCCCGTTTATACGGGATCTACGGGCATTTTTTGGCCGAGCCTACGGGCTCGGGAATACCCCACTTTAAACCCGGCCTTGTGCCACATCTATCCCTCGTGGGGGGACAGTAAATACTGTCTGTAATAGAGGAGAGTAGCCTAAGAGTCACAGTTAGCGAGCACGTAGACTCAGTAAGGAGTCATACCGCGATACCAAAATACCAAGACTATATATATATTAATGCTACTAACCGGCATTCCTGGATCTACTAACCCGTATTACCAGTTTGTATTATTACATTAATACATTTATTTTCCTTATCCATTCCTGGCGTTTGTTATTCATTGATATCGGATTCATCCCGGAATCCACAACAAATTGGCGACAAGTATATTGAACTCACACGGGAAGGAAAACGAAACAAAATTCTTCCTCGTTGTCCACAACAAATTGGCGACGAGGAATTCGAACTCACGCGGGAAAGGAAAAAGAAAAAAAAGAAAAATGATCTCTTGCCGACCACAACAACTTGGTGACGAGAAATTGGGACCTACACGGAAAGAAAAAAAAATTCTCTCTTCTCACCACAACAGCTTGGGCGACAAGCATTTGCACTTCTCGGAGACTTAAAAGAAAATATTGCCGTTTTTTGCCAGTGTCCACAACAACTTGGCGACAAAAGATTTACGAAGACTAAAATACGGAAAAGCGAGTTTTTCGTAAGACTTTTATCATGGAGGATTTTTAAAATATTTTAGTAGAACTTGTAAAATACCAAAACGAACAGAAATTACAACTCCATGAAAGAATGGAAGAAAAATGGCAAAAACAATTACTACAAACGCAGGAACTAATATTAAAGTTAGCGGGTAACAAACAACAAAATATCGAAAAAGAGGCGACTTTTTACCAAGACGCAGTGTGGAATACGATAGAAACATTCAATTACTCCCTAGAAGAGGATACAAATTTTGGGGATTATTTCAGACGTTATGAAGACATCTACAACATCGATTGTCAAAACTGGACAGAAGCAAAGAAGCTACTTATGTTGCTCAGAAAATTAGGAACTGAGGAATACACAAAATTTGTGGATTACATTTTGCCAAAAAAGACGAATGAATTAACGTTTGATGAAGCAGTTACATGTCTTACAGAGCTTTTCAGTCCAAAAACGTCACTCTTTCACAAGAGGTGGAAATGTCTTAACCTGGTAAAGGGCGAAAGTGAGGACTATTCCACGTTTGCCACAATCGTGAATAAACATTGCGACGACTTCAAGTTGGCAGAATTAACACCGGACAATTTCAAGTATCTCATTTTTGTTCAAGGGTTAGTCTCAGCAAAAGATAGTGAAATTCGCAAAAGAAAGCTTTCAAAACTACAAAATGATCCTGGACTAACACTACAACAATTATCAGAAGATTGCCAAAAATGCCTGAGTATAAAGAAAGACTCGAAGAACATTGAGGAGTCAGGAGTATCACATATACGTAAGTTAAACAAAAGTTTACGTTCTTCACCCTTCCCGGAAAGAAAACAAAAATTCTATAAGGGAAAAAGTACAACATACAGGGCAAATTATGACAAAAATCGAAGCAAATATAAGCCACCCCCATTTGCATGTTATCGATGTGGAGGACTACACTGGAATAAGGATTGCCGTTTTAAATATAAAAACTGTCTTGTGTGTGGAAAATGGGGCACAAGGCATCCCAATGTAGGAACAGAAAAGCTATTAGTAGAATAAGAGCTACTAGGATGCATAACGAAGACAATACCAACATAAGGAAATATGTGGAACTTGAAATCTTAAATAAAAAGATAAAATTGCAACTAGACTCGGGTTCCGATTTAACGATAATTAACCGACAGACATGGAAAAAGCTTAACAGACCAACCATGTTACGTACACAAAAAATTGCTAAGTCGGTGACAGGAAAGCGTATAAAATTCGAAGGAGAAATAATCGTAAATGTTAAATTTCACGGGAAAACAAAAAAACTCAAGATATACGTAATGAAAGATACAGAAAATCTAGTGGGTACAGACTGTATGCAAAAGTTCGACGTATGGGATTCACCTATCAGCTCGTTTTGTAAGGGAGCAGCTAGAATTGAATTGAAAGAAAATGTCCAACCAGTATGTAAAAAGAAGCGAAACGCGCCATTTTCTGCCACAGATGAAAACAGTAAAGAGTTATACAAGGTAGTAAAGGAACTACCTGTGACCTTGCGAGAGATAAGAAAAGAAGCGAAAAAGGATGAATTTATTCAGAGGACGAAGGAAAAAATAAATAAAAACCGGTATACACCTACAGTACTCAAAAGATCATTTAAACAAGAATGGGTCTATTTCAGTATCAATATGGCTTATGAGGAACCAAATACAATAATTAACAGACTAGGAACCGTGATGTACACAAAAGGCGAAAAATTTACCCAGAGAAAACATATTGACCAAATACAAAAAAGACGGGTTGAAAGACCGCAGAAAATGACGAGTCATTAGAGGCGATCTTTGAAGTTTTTGAGACTCAAAGACCACAAGACACAGAAATTGGAAGGACTAGCAAGAAGAGAAAATTTACAGTGCCTCTAATTGTCGACCATAAGAGAAAGGAAAAGATATTAACTCCCCTCAAAAGGGATTTAAGGAGGGGGTATTGAGGGGTCTCCCCTTTTCACACAAATGGACTCAACCGAGGTATACATATACAACTACCAGTGAATACCCGGACAGTCTGTAATAGAGGAAGGTAGCCTAAGAGTCACATTTAGCGAGCACATAGACTCAGTAAGGAGTCGTACCTCGATACCAGAACACCTAGACTGTATATATATTATTGCTACTAACCGGCATTCCTGGATCTACTAACCCGTATTACCAGTTTGTATTATTACGTTGATACATTTATTTTCCTTATCCATTCCTGGCGTTTTTTATTCATTGATATCGGATTCATCCCGGAATCCACAACAATTATTTACTTTATTTGGGGGTCATTGATTTTGTTTTTATTTTATTTTTTTATTCTATTTCGTCTATTATAACGGGTGTGATTTGGTTATTTGTTTGGGTTAATTTAATTTACTTATTTTATTGTCATTTTGTTTATTTATTTATTTATTTTCAGTTTTCGACTTTTAAGTAACGTAGTAAAAATTTGTTTTCACGTCTGCATTTTGAGATGAGCTCGGATCGTTTATTTAATAATTTATTTTGGTCTGGGAAGGTAATGATAGCTATTTTTTCCTCCAAGCAAAGTTTGCAAGTTTTGGATTGGTTGATGATCTTTTCTTTATTTTCCAAGATATTTTTGGTGTGATTTGCGTTTTGTTTTTAATTTCCAAGATAGATTTACTATCATAATAGTAAATATGCGAACAGCTCAGTGCTTTCTAAATATTTCTAGATATTGAGCACTTTATCCCATAAATATAGCACACCTTAAGAGTATATTTCTTCATATATATGTATGTATGTATGCATGTATGTATGTGTGTGTGTGTGTGTGAATGTGGGTGCGTATGCGTGTGTGTGTTCAAGTTTATGCAAATTTAAAAAATCTGATGGCAACGTATTTCAATTGTAGATATAGAAATATTCTAGGACATAAATATGTTTGTAAAATCATATATGTGTGTGTGTATTGTACATTTCCTGTCAAGATCGCTATGCTCTTGCATGTATTTATCAAATAATCACCTTCCTAAGAGAGCCATTAATTTCTATTTTCCCATATTTTTCTATGAATTATTTAAAACCTTTTAAATGTATTCAATAGTTGCCCCAGATTTTCTACAGAATATTTTTAATAATATTTCCTGTATTCACTTGAAAAAAAAAAACAGTGCCGCAACAAATTCAAAATGGCGTCAGACATTTTTCCTAATACTTCGAAGCGTATCAAACCGATCCACCACCTTACCTGACCAAATCTCGGCCTCTCATCGATATCTCGTATTTTCTCGATACTCGAGACCTTTAATTAATGCTCTTATTTTTCATAAAACTTCTTTTTCTTTTTTTCTGCCACTTGTATTATTTTTCCTACTTTAGCCTTCGGCAATTTATTCCTCTTGTATAGACACCACTTGGGCTTTTGTTCATCGCTGTTTGTGAAGGAAATAAATGAAACTTTTCCTCTAACGTAGAGAGGAAGAAAAAGAAAATAATCAGAAATTAAAAATAAAATCCATTTTAATTTTTACATAAAATAATGATTGGAATTGTTGCTAAGTTAAGGAGGAAGAATCATGTCAAAGATGTTCATTGTATTTTGTACATTTAATCAGGCATCGATTAAAAAATATCTAGTTTGCTTGCGAAAACAAGTACTCATCAAGTCTACTAACAAGCTACATGCATTGTCACTTGAAAGAATATGTTATATCGGTTGAAATGGTTTAACGCTCTAGATTTCCTACGATAACGGTTGCCAAACATCCTTTATTTAACTTGTCCATGTCCTTTGTTCTCAAAAAAGAATATCATTTTTTCAGTTATATTGTAAATCTACGGGAATTAAATTAAAAATTACATTTTTTCTTCGTCTTTTATTACAGTTTGACAGAGTTAGCAACTATAACTACAATTCAGCGATGATTTAAAATGTTTTTGGTTTAGCGGCATCTAAATACTTTTTAAGCCTTTTTTTAGATAATCAATTATATGCCATACGTGATACACCCTTAGGCGATGCAGATTATTTTTTCCAGTAGTAGATTGCCATTTCTTTCTGCGGTAGACCAGTTGCTATCCAAGGCTATAGAACTTGGTCTGTCCTACTTACTCATAGCTGGAGGAGGGGGGAGAAGAGGAGGATTCATACCTTTCCCAAGGGTACTAGCCAGTATGTGAATATAACGGATTCGACAGGAATTCGAACTCGGCTCTACGATTCCTCAATCCGTGCCTCCTTTAGATAATAATGGTTTTAATTATAAGAGCCTTACTGGTGCAAAAGAGGGGGAGTGCACATAACGAATCCAACGGGAATTGGAACTCGACTCTCATTAACCAATTACACCACCACATACCAAAATTACAACACCTGGTATTCCGAAGCGGTCAGCCATCTAGACACTGACCAGGCGAGATGCTACTTAACTTCGGTGAATGTACAGTGTTTCAACGTGATGTGACTGTAAGTGATACTGATGCAAATATATATATATATATATCGGTATCTCACAAAATTAGCTAAAAAAGAGTATACATGATGAAAACGAAATAAAAACAGAATTTTATCGTCAAAATCTTTGTGTTATCATTAACATGAAATATCAATGGATTTTTTATATAAAAAATATTTTTTTTATTCTTGGA
Organism: Acanthosepion esculentum; assembly: GCA_964036315.1. Taxonomy (NCBI): domain Eukaryota; kingdom Metazoa; phylum Mollusca; class Cephalopoda; order Sepiida; family Sepiidae; genus Acanthosepion; species Acanthosepion esculentum. The sequence continues at coordinate 73,297,708 of OZ038495.1, forward strand.
AATTTTGGTTAACGATCTTATTTTTCTTGCGTCATGTGGGATCATAAATGTTTACGGGAAATTTGAACGTCTTTTTGTCGTGAAAAACACATTAACTTGCAATAATCAAATGATTTTCGGATTGTAATGAAACTTTCTGGATTATTTAGAAATTAATTAAATTATCTTTTAAAATGTTTCTATTTTAAAAAGTCTTTGTAAAAAAATTAACCCCTCCCACATTCCAATTTAATTCTAGGAAATGTCGATAAACTCAATTTTTTGTATCGCTTAATGTTTACATTAGTTCTCAGAGAAATTATATCAGCAAATTTCTTTTGTCAAACACGACACCAGTTACCGAAAATCTGCTCTGAATCGTAAAATAAAAAATGCAATAATACTAAGACATTATTTAATTAGAAAAGCTTTTAACTGGTTTTATGGAAAATATATTATAGACAATATTGTCTTAAGGAAATCTTGTTCGGTGATTAATGAACTTTTATGAGAGTTTTCTTTTTATAATTTTAATTAAAGTAATCATAAACTTTTAAATATTTTAAAATTCTGTATTTTAATTTGTAGCGGCCAAGTGTTATTGTTAATAAATTAAAATTGCATTTACTAATCATAAATGGAAATGCTGACTATAATTCAACCACCCAGAATATTTTAAAAAGAATTTTGAATATATTTTAAGTGTTGAGTTTTGTAAATACAGACGTCCATACACATCATTATCAGAAAGTAAGAGCGGTAGTAAATTCTAAATTTAATAGGAATTTTTTGACATTTCCTCAAAAGTGGCCTCGTAAATAAGGCTATAAAACAAAGTACCTAAAATTCAATAAAATAATAGATTGCTTAGAATATTTTTTATAAGATCCCTGAATAGTTAAAAATATATATATAAAATTAGTGTTGACGTCATATTCGTCAAATAATTTTACAGTTATGTGTCCCTTAAGTAGATTTTCTCAAACATTAGCCTCGCGATAGATGAGTTAACACCTCATAAAACATCTACTACCATGCAGAAAATGCTATGTTCTAAACTAAAAGTAATATTTGTTTTAAATTCATATTAATTAAACTTTAAAACAGCAAATCTTCCACGAATAAAGTTTCAGAGAAGTATATTTTATTCTTGAAAGATTTTTTTAATAAAGCGAATAATGTTGTGTTGACAAAAAAGGATAAAAAATTGATTCAATCAATTTAAATTCAGTTTGAAATTCAGCATCGCTTTTTTGGAGGTATATATATATATATATATATATATATATATATATATACTACTTGAGTTACCCGGCGTTGCCCGAGTTTTTATGGCTGCAATTGTATAACCGCATTCCCCTGTATACCAGCATACTCCCTGTCTAGAAATGTCTGCCTGCGTCCCCGCTTGCATGCATCATCCGTTGGTATACTAAGCTACTCCCTTCACTCATCTTTTTTTCTTTACTCTTCGCAAGTGTTTAATTGTTCTTAATAAAGGAATTCCATCGATGAAACCTTTTTGTGTGGTTGTTGCCCGAAGTTAAATTGTTTCAATGTTTTAGATATTCATTAAATTTCCTATGGCCATAATAACTTTCAAATAGTATGGCATTTTTCACAAATCTAATAATAAAAAAACAAAGATAAAGCTTCAGAGGTTGATTCAACTGCAAGTGCACACTCATGAACGCCCCCGTCCTTCTTCGCGCGTTTACTGTAAAGCTGGGGCTAATACGAGGTTCTTCGGGAAATTTTCCTTTTAACGCTTCAATAATCCTTCTCAGACAATCTTTGCACCAAAGAGTTATGGCCGTAAAACGGGCTTTTTGGACAGTTTTTCGTGGTTTTCGTTTTACGCGGGGAAGCAAGCAGGACTGAAACCACACTATTTTATTTCTTGCATAATGACATTTTCTTTTTGTGACACGTTTGAAGAAAATCTGATAAAACACGAGGAAGTTATTCAAGTTTTTATTTTAAGTAGTACAAAAAACACGATTTTTTCAGTTTTTGCAACTTTTTGTGTGAAGTCTGTGTCGCAGGAAAACTATCCTAAAGCTCATAAAATGAGCATTAAGTGCAAAGAAGATCAGCTCATCCAGTAAAAGTTTTGTTTGGGTGTAACTTTAACTTGTTTTTATTTTGCAAAAAGGCGTATCCACCTTAGGTTTATCGATTTTTTTGCCAAACATTTTGGGTCTGAAGACTGAAAAAATGATCTTGAACTAAGTTCATAAATTTGCTATATGCGTATAAAATATCATCGAAGTCAGTCAAGAAATGTGGACGTGCATAAATAGTATACACACATGCAGACAGATAGACACACACACACAGACACACACACACAGACACACACACACAGACATCTTCTGTTATATATATATATATATATATATATATATATATATATATATATATATATATGATAGTAACATTTGCATAAATATATATATATATATATATGCAATTATAGATATGTTTATATATGCATATATACATATAGTAACATTTTAAGTAAGTAATGGATTTTTTTTTAAATCAGACATTATTATTATTATAAAGTTCAGAATCATTGACGCGATACTTTAAAACCGGATATGGCAAGCGAAGATGCGATATTTAAAGACATTGAAACTGACATAATATAAAAACGAAACTTTCTGATAATGACTTATGAAAGCCAAATGTACTCAAATATTGAACCAAGGAGATTGCTTGAACACTAATCTCCTGAGTCACTTTCGTGACTTAAGCACAAACCCACTCTGTATCTAACAAGTAAACTGCCAGTATGGACCAAGTTCGAATTGCTGCAGGGCTTTATTCTTTCCACTTGATAAGTGCTGCGTTATCTTGGATTGTTTACTCTAGCTACGTCTACCTTCTTGACTTTCATGCAAACTAAATCTACTCCTGTGCAAACCGAACTTATGTCTACCTTTTTGACTCTCGTACAAATCCAAACTATTTCTAGCTCCCTCCTGTACGACAGAATTTAGCATTAAAGAAACTGGAAGTGTTGATATGCTGTAAAACAAGACAATCAAAAATACATCTCTCTCTTTCTCTCTCTCTCTCTCCAAGTATTTTCTTCGCCATCGAATAAATTCTCCAACATACTCAGCCATGAGATCAGTTATGACATAGAAATTCAGCACACTTTTCTTTGTTTCTAAAAAGTTAATACTTTGCTTAGATTCTGAAAAGCATCTTTCACTATTATTATTAAATCATCTAAGATGGTAGGAAAAGAGTTTGCCTGTTTATATAATCAATATTTGATTACCCACAATGTTCAACCACTACAAAGATCTTTGCAAATGTAAGTATGTAAATGTTGTAGTCAACTCTTTGGCAAAAACTATTCATTTATTTCAATCAAAGTAACCAATTTTTAAAATACTTTTTCTTTTAAATTCTCTTTCAATCTAAGCAGAAGATTTGGCCATTATGCTAACAAAGAAATCGAAAATATTTTTTTTAAATTCTCTCGATTTTGCCGCGAGATGTAAATGACAAACGTGAAACCCCATACCCCCCATTTCTTAAAAGTATCCGGTTTTACATTGCATTTCTTTCAGAATATTGATATCTGATTCGCTTAAGTTTTGTAGACACCTACTCTCAGTTGAGCAAAACACTTTAAAAATTAGAAAGCTGTTTTAATACTGTACGTTTTCTGACTGATATGAAGATTTATGTGTAACTTTATGCATATATGAACAGAGATATAAGATATATACTTGTATTATTATAGATACAGAGACGTATAATGATAACGAGATGCAGTCGGCACGTGTTTTAATATTAATGTAAATATATATATTCTATATTTTGAGAATTCTAGAACAAAGATTGCATCTTCTATGGAAATCTGAAATAATGCTATTAGGTACATCAATAATATATAAATAAATACAGACCTTTACAAGTGAAAGAATCATTGCTACGAATGAAAACAGTTCACTTTGAAATAATATTTTTTTGCTTTTACTTGCTTATTTCATTTTTAAGCTTCTCAAAAAATTAAATACGTGTATTAAAATTGATTCAATAATAACCTCCAGGTTTCTTAATGCCGACAATGATATAGATTCTATGTCAGTTAATACTAATACAGTGATATAGCTTTTAAGTATCATAATATTGTCAGTCATATAGCCTCTATGTCTCTTAATATTGATACAGTCATATAACCTCTATATTTCTTAATGATCATAGTGATATAGTATTTCTTAATACTGATAAAATCATATATACATCTCATAAAAATGATACCATTTTTGTCTATGTGTGTCATAGACAGTTTGGACACACACACACACACACACACATATATATATATATATATATATATATATATAGATATATATAGATATAGATATGTGTGTGTGTATTGTTATCAAAAATATAAAAAGTTCAGAATACTTATCAAAGACTGACTTAAAATATCTGAATCGTGTTGAGCGAAACATTGTGAAACTTCAAGTCGGTCTTTGACAAATATTGTGAACTTTTCTAATTTCTGATAATAATATTCTGCTTACCTTGACATACGCTAAATTATGATAAAAATACAGTTTCAAGGTATGCTATATTGAAGTGCTCAATATCAGGGATAGAAAGTATACAAATATAAAAGTGGATATTGAGGACAACACCCAGAGGAGACAGTTTGTTTCATGCTTAAACGCAAACTTCAGACCATCAGAAGTATTGTAAACTGTTTGAAGGCCTGAAGATTGTGTTTAAATATGAAACAGACTGTCTCCTCTGGCTGTTCACCCCAATGTCCATATATATATATATACTGGGTTTAATTGACGTAACTTTTACCTTATTTTAACCAATCAGCTAAGATTGCTGTCGATTAAATCAATTTTACAGAAAATACCGAAAATTTTAAATTATTGAATGGTAATGATTTGTCATTGTTTATATTTCAAAATTCGTACTTAATTTAGTGCTATTTTATACGTTCGGATTTACAAAATTAACTTAAAAATAAGGATTAATTCGTAAAATTATTTGATACTTGACTTTTACAACTGTTTTTCTTTTTCTTTCAGCCTATTACGTCTCTTTTCTTTATTTTAGATGCACATTTTAACGTTTTTCTGCTTTCTATCGAATCATTAAAAAATATGTCACAATCAGACTATATGCAGGCAAAGATCTTATAATCTATACTACATGTATATTATATTATATATATGTGTGTGCGTGTGTGTGTGTGTGTGTGTGTGTATGTGTGTGTGTGTTTGTGTGTGTGTTTTAATAGATGCAAATAACAGTAAAAACACTAACGCTCATGTATCTGCATCCTGTTTGTTTAATGCATTCACCTGCGTCAGTAACCCTTACGCATTTACGTGCGCCGGAAGCACCACAATAGCGCCACCTACTGCCAACGCATCAAATCCCCTGAAGTTTTTTTCTCTGTATATATCTGTATATGCAAATGTATACATACACGCACGTCTGCCTGCATCTTTTTTCTGAGAACGTTTTCTAGAAAAGTGAATTTTTTTACTTAATGTTAAAAAAAACAAGATTCAAGAGTTCGTGAAGCCAGGATAAAAAAAAAAAAATTGTAAGAAAATTGAGATAGAAAAATAAGCAAGCAATATGCTGTGTGAATTGAATAACGTTTACTCTTTTGAATATTGTTCGGCCTTGCACACTCTGATGTCAGTTTTGTGGGAATTGCTGTCATATGCAAATCAAATACAAGGATGTCAGCCCCAACGAAAGGTAGGCTCCATATTCTTTATTTCTTAATCATTCCATAGAAACTACTCCCCTGATATTATTGTAAAAGAGTATAACTATAACATCTCTCTTAGGAAAGAGAATAATATGATCGCACCGTTAACTTGGCCTATAAATATAGTTTTTTGATGCTACTGCCTGGATAGGTAACCAGTTAAAGTAAGTACTTAAAGATCATGCATTTATTTCATATGTGATTGGCTCTTGTGAAGGTTACTTATCGGTGGTAAAAATTATTTTATTACTAAAGTAAAATTATGAGGGAATTGATGATAAGTGAGTGATGAAAACATTTTTATTTTGATATCTGGGCAAGGGAGAAAGTACAAGATGAAAGTGTTTCGTGTCTTACCCAACGGCATTAATGGGAAATGAAAATAACCAACATCGGCTATAGTTTGAACACGGATCGCTTTAACCATTTTCCGTTTTGATACCCTTTGTGCAGCCTTATATTGTGTATGAACGTACGCTCAAAAAGAGAGGGAAAGAGACAAAGAGAAAGAGAGGGCATCTCCATAAAATCTAAAATCGCTTTATTAATAGTAGTTATGTTTATGAACTGATAAATAAGCTGTTTTGTATTCCATGTTTAACTAGGTCCTGTCAACATTAACAACAGATATGCAGCCTCTTTCTTTGAAAGTTTTTTTTAGTATGTATTCATACATACACATTCATATATACATATAAATATATGTTCTCAAGATTGCGTTTAAGCATGAAACAGACTATCGCAACGCAGTGTTGAACTCAGTATCTACTTATATATATATATATATATATATATATATATATATATATATATATATATATATACAGATATATATATATATATATATATATACAGATATATATATATATATATATATATATATATATATATATATATATATATATATACATTAATCAATTCACCTCAAGCAAAGCGATAATGCCACTAAGATACAAGAAAGGGGCCTACTCAGAGTGAAAGAGAATGAAAAGACTTTAAAAGGAAGCGGAAACCCAATCCTAAACAGAGAACAAGGGATAAACCTCTTCAAAAACCAAAGAGGAGTGTGAACTAGACGATATGTTTACCTATCTACAAGTTTTCCACCATTTTTTTTTGTTTGTTTGCAATGCTACTATATATATATATATATATATATATATATATATATATATATATATATATATATATATATATATATATAAGGCGTCTGGATAGGCATACGTTACACCTATCTGACCATAGCTCTATCAGAACCCATTTAAACACACACACAAACTTACCATATTCCATCCTAAACATACATAATAACCTCATCCACCTGTAAAAAAAGATTAAAAATAATGGAATCCCTAATAATAAAAAAGAAAAAGCCAACACTTAACAATATTAACTGCGAACACGGCCCCAATGTGCTAACTGTGTTCGGAAAATAAAACATCTATATAACACTAAAAACATATACACAACGTACACACCCAATTAAACTGAAAAATATAATCATTCTTGATCATGACTAAAAGTCTAGCCGAAATCGCTCGGAATTATAGAACATTTGGACAGTTTCTACACACTCTGTGTCCAAAAAAGAAAACATTTTTTCGAACACAAGAAAAATTATATAAAAAACTTAATCGTAGTACCTTGTCTGTCGTTTTTAATATGCATAAATGAAGGATTGCTGCCTAAATACACAATATATATATATATATATATATATATATATATATATATATATATATATATATATATATATATATATATATGGGGGGACCTGAATCCAAATGCTATGGCGGTGGAGTAGATTTTAGCGTCAGGTCGCCAAAATGACTTCCACTTCAAAGCCAATTTTATCGTGCACGCATAAACTGAAATAAATTTCATTGATAGGACCTTTTTTACTCAAATTATTTTATGGCGTACGTTGAAAATATTTTTAAGCCCAACCGACAAACTGTTCAATAGATCGACGACATGGTCCTTCTCACAAAAGTTCTCAATCAGATAAAAAACGAAAAAAGAAAGGAAATCTTTAAAAGTAATACCGTATTTAGTTTGAACTCCGAAATCATTATTTAAAAATGAAAAAAAAAAAAACGAACGATGAACACTTCAATTATTATCATCGGAACTTCCTCAATTCAGCATACAAAAAAACATCAGTATTAACTCCTGTTTTCTCAACTATCAAAGGAAAAAACCCTTAGCGATACAGTCATAAAATAACTTATCAACCGTGTAAAATTAACAGCTTTAGCTACAACAATATTCTATATAAAATCACCCAGAATCTAAAAAAACACTTAGTGATAATGTCTTTCTTAATCACATTGTCAAAAGTAAATAAAAATAATTTTTACAGACAACTAATCAGAGCGACAGATACAGGTTGAGGCAGAAATACTTTTAATATATACCTTCCAGAAATATCTCTTACTGTCTTACCATTATGTGAGAGGTATTTCTACCGTAACCTGTATAATATACTCGGTTTAAGCCACAACGAAAATACGCTAATATTCCTTTGGGAAACAGAGTCTCTGCAAATAATAATAATAATAATAATAATAGTAATAATATTAATAATAATAATAATAGTAATAATATTAATAATAATAATCAGTGCCTTTCAAACAGAAACAACCAATATCATATACTGAAACTTTACGGTAGTCCATCTTGACATTTGACCAGATAATGTCTGAATGTCGACGTCAGGCGCTAATACAGAACTTGCTACATGGTAGTAGGGCTACTCAGTACATATATTGGACGTGCATATATCGTCCCGCATTCAAAGTCACTCGCAAAGAGAATAAACCGCCGCAAGTTGTACAAAATATGATGAGGTAACCATTTTCTGGAATTTCAGTCTTCAGACGGATAGGGAAATCCAGTCAAATCCATCTCAAATAATTGTGAAAAACCACTTTGAAAACACACGTGTCTTCTGATAGATGCTGCGGCCCCAGTCGACACAAATACGTCTTTGAAAACATTTAAGAAACAAAGTAAATAGAAGGACGCCGAGAGTGAAATCAGTAGAATACGACATCTCAAGACGACAACATTTTACCTGTTTTTATCGGAATTATATCAAAAGGAGCAAACAAATATGTGAATCAAATTCTTGCTGGCCCTAAAATATATGAATTGTAAAAAATCATACTCATGGGTACTTCTCACATCTTGCGTAGATGTCTCTCCATGCAGTCACCTGCACAATTACATATTTACACTTCTCTCTTTCTCTCTCTCACACCCACCCATACCTCACTCTCTTTCTATATCTTTATCGCTCCCTCTCTTTGATTACATGGCACTGCATCTGTTTGCAATTTCTGATAAAAAAATTGTCTCGTGGTTGTGATTTGGGGTCAACTCATGCTACACAAAGCAAAAGCAAAACACAATAATAATAATTATAACAACATCAACATATATTGGTCAAGTCGTAACATATCATTTCTCCGATTAATATTGGCATATGTAAACATTTAACGCAAATCCATGGCGTTCCTTCCAAATTCTGCCACATTACAGTCGATAATACAAGAGTATCTCGCCAGTTAAAATAAAAAAAGATTATGAGGCCCTTCAAATCAAAGGAAAAAACTACCATAAATAAAAGTTTGTTCCACGTCTTAAAATCCTTTGCACCGTCAGGTCGTTTAAACTACGTGAGGCTAAAATATATCCCACTGCTATGTTCATTTCATATATACACGACACATAGACACTTTGGCCCTAGGCAATTTTGGGAAGAGTCAGTTTCCGCCTTCACCCACTTCACATAATCCTTCACTCTATGGACCCCAGAAGGAATAGTCACATATACCTGGAGATGAAACTAGCAGTCACTATGTAGTGTTGACTCCAATGTCAACACTACAAATGTAGACATTTATAAATGCTCTGTCTCCGATACTGAGCACACGTCACCCTTATAAAGGGTGGCCACTGAAAGATTGATATAAAACAAAAATAACTTTTACAAACATGTTTTTTATTATTATTATTTTATTATTTTATTTGGAAATATAATTAATGGATGATTTTCAGCATTATGTGTGAAAAACAACCTCCCTCAATTACCCACTATTTTCTTGCTCACAAATACAGACTCTTTCCACAGCATTTTCCATGACCCTACACAAGGTTTCAGGTCCTAAATGCCTGATTTCGGCTTGAATGTTCTCCTTAAGTTCTTGAATTGTTTGAAGTTTATTTACGTAGACCTGTTATTGCAACTAGCCCCACAAAAATAAGTCTAGTGCCGTCAAATCAAGTAAACGCGGAGGCTAAACAAATACAGTATTTTTTTAAATTATTCGTTCACTGAAAATTTCTCGCAGTAGGCTCATTGCTGCCTTAGCAGTGTGCGCAGTCACTCTATCCTCTTGGAACCATACCTACTGATTATCTTCGACATCTGGGCGTAAAAAATTCAAGCATTGTCTTATACAGGGCCCTGTTCATTATTTCTCGCTGGCCTTTCTAATTTTTAAAGAAATAGGGTCCGATAATTTTGTCAACCATAACATGGCACCAAACAGTGCATTTGGGGGATGCAATCGATGCTGATGTAATTCCCTGGGATTCTCAGTACCTAAAAATCTGCAGTTTTGTTTGTTGACGTACCCGTTCAAATGAAAATGGGACTCATCATTTTATTATCTAGTTGTTCATAAAGTTGATTTTATCTCTGTCTAGTTTTTGAAATCGAATGGCGTACTGCAGGCTTTGCTGAGTATCTTAGGGTAGTAAAGTTTGGACCATTTGAATCTTGTATGGAAACATTTTTAAATCCAGTTTTAGAATCTTCTGATGTGAAGTTCTGGCGATGCCGAACAGACCGACGACGGGTAGAAGCTGATGGATCCTCAAGGACAATTTGCCGTAAAGCAGCCACCGCGAGGTCAGTGCGTACATGCGCTTAGGACCTATTCAAACCGGGCGATTACGTTCCGAATCATGTTATCGCTAGGAGAAACTCCGACATTAAAATGTTGCCGGTATTTTCTCTGATTTTGAATAATTGATCTTTCATTAGAATGGAAAAACTCAATGAGTTTTACTCGTTGCTGGACATCATACGTAGCCATTTAATATCCAAGGGAGGCTCTATAGCCTGCAAAAAGAAAAAAAAGAAAATAATGACTTTTTCAAATCTTCAATTTTCCAATGGTCACCCTATATATATAGGGTGACCAAAAAAAAACGGGAACTTTTTAACAATCCAATAAAACCAAGAGTGATGGAAGAAAAATATTTAATTCATAGTAATTGAAACCTTAAAACATGCCATTTAAGAAACAATGATGGAATTTTCATTTTTTTTTTAAATTACGTCCTGTAGATGGCGTTCTCCTTTACGAATGCATTCTTGAAATCTGCTGTTGAGATTCCTCATTGACTGCTACAACATCTCAGCTGGGATACTGTGAATTTCATTATTGTTACTAAAATGGCGAAATGTTTACTTGTTTAAGGTCACTGTCTCGCAGTGTTGCCACTTGCTCATGTCTGGCAATACGCACTTCAAAAATTCACGTTTTTTGGGGTCACCCTATATATATATATATATATATATATATATATATATATATATATATATATATATATATATATATATATATATATTATACCTCCATCAGAACATAGCTCCATTAGAACCCATTTAAACACGGAGAGTTACCAAAATCTGTTTGCATTATACTTATGGAAAATACAACCATATTAGCTTCATGTACAACTCGCAAAAAACAGTTAAAAATAAGGACAGCATTAATAATAATAAAAAACGACACTCAATGTTATCAACTATGGATACGACCAAAAGATGCTTACTGTGTTTGTAAATTTAAAAAACATTAAAACACATTAAAATTCCCATCCACACACACACATATATATATATATATATATATATATATATATATATATATATATATATATATATATTATTTTAAGCATTAAGAGTAATGTATAAAGAATGAAAAACTTGCGCCAATACCAATTGATTCATGATTGTTTATTTTTGGGGGCGTATATGATTTTTATAAAGACATTTATAAACAAAAAAACTATAGACACTTTTAAAAGATTGTGTTGGCGCTAAAGCTGAAATACGTTTTCATTCGATTATAATTTTTGTTCTGGAACTGTCATCAATGGTCGACTCAACTTGCTTTGTTTAAATGACTTTTATTTTGTTATTATTAGTTATTTTGTTCAATAAATGATTTCTTATTAATTCGATTGCACTTCTTAATTTACTTTCAATACTCACGGCATGTTACGGACGAAAATCGATGATTTGTTAAAAAAAAGCAAATTGAATTTGATCCCTTGCTAAAACTCTCACATTTTTACCGAAACCCTTGTAAAGTGAAAGATTTGTTTCCTAATAAAAAATACGATTTGGTTCCAAGTAATTTTTAATGAAATTATACTCTCTTTCTGTAAAATTAATATCAGCTCGCTTCAGGCCAGTCGATGTCAATGCACGCTTCCTTTTTTGTAGAATTTATATTTGCGAATAAATAAAGGAAGACTACTCTGTAATTGTCCAAACTTCAACTACTTTGAAATATATATATATATATATATATATATTTAGCGCTCTATAATAATTGTCCTGGATACCTTTTCAAATCTTTCGTATCCGAGACAATTATTATACATGTATATACATATATACATACACACACACACACACACACACACACACACACACATATACATATATATATATATATATATATATATTATATATATATATATATATATATATATATATATATATATATATATGTATATACACATATATATATACATACACATATATATATACGCATATATATATATATATATATATATACGCATATATCAATTATGTAGTGCGTGTTCAATTTATATAACGTAAATCATCCATACGAAAAACAAATAATGAATAATTTGTAGACCTCACAAAAGCATTTGACACTGTGAACCGGGCTGCTTTGTGGAAGGTTTTGCGAAAGCTCGGTATACCCGAGAACATGTTGCAAGTCATAATATCATTCCATGAGGGAATGAAGGCTAATGTTGTTTCAAATGGTGAAACGTCTGATTCCTTTGGCGTCACAAATGTCACAAAGCAAGGATGTGTTATGGCCCCAGTATTGTTTGCCCTCTACTTTTCCGTAATGCTGAAACATGCATTTGCTGAGACCGAGGATGGTGTCAAAATTCAATTTAGGACAAGTGGTGGCCTTTTCAACCTTCGGAGGGTTAAGGCCAAAACTCGAACTCGAACCAGTGTAATTCGTGACTTACTGTTTGCCGATGATGCTGCGCTTGTGGCTACTTCTTTTGACGAACTCAGCGCCTGATGGACAGATTCTCTGCTGCTTGCAAAACATTCGGCTTAACAATTAGCATTACAAAAACTGAAGTTGTTCACCAGCCAGCCCCCGCACCAAAGCAAATAAGAGGCGTCAAGCAAAACCCACCCGTTCATGTTTTTCCCGAAATACCAATTCAAGTTGACGGACATAATCTGAAATATGTAAAGAACTTTAAATATCTTCGTAGCAAAGTTAACTCAAGTGGAACACTGGATGATGAGATAGTCAATAGAATAGCAAAAGCCTCTAGTGCCTTTGGGAAACTTCGTCACCGACTCTGGAAACCCCGGGGCATTAGGCTTGAGACCAAGATACAAGTCTACAGGGCTGTAGTCCTTACAACGCTATTGTATGGTTCAGAGTCCTGGACACTGTACAGAAGACAAATTCAGCAGTTGGATGTATTTCACAAGGGCTGTCTTCGAGAAATTTGTGGAATAAACCCAAGCCAAAGGATGGCCAATGCTGACCTTTTCACCATGTGTAATATTGATGGTATTGATTCCTTTCTCATGAAGTCATAATTACGCTGGGCTGGTCATGTGCTACGTATGCAAGACAACAGAATACCAAAAATGCTCATGTATAGTCAACTTGACAGTAGTCATCGAAGCGTGGGCCGACCATTGCTTAGATACAGGGACAAACTGAAAAGTAACCTCTCAGCTGCGAATATGGACCATGCTACGTTTGAGGACATAGCAATTGATCGCAATGAATGGAGGACTACTTGATACAATGGCATCAAGAACAATGCAGCATCAAACATCACCAAGCTTCGTCACACTAGGGAAAGGACTAAAATATCTGCTGCTGTACCGGCCACACACTCCAACAATCCACACTCTTACACAATCTGTAGACTTCTTTGCAAATCACTAGCAGGACTGAAATGTCACTTGCGACTTACACACAGGGTTGAATAAGCACAGTTGTCGGAACCTCATACGTTGAAACCGACGAGAGATATATATATATATATATATGTGTGTGTGTGTGTGTGTATCACCATATGCAAGGCAGTAAAACCACTAAGAGTAATCAGGAGGACAGCAAATAGAGCATTTAAACTTTTATAGATTAAAATCGACGGCTGGAAAACATGGATCCAGAAGGGATTTTTTTTTAAAGTTAACTTTATTTGTCTGACTACTTAATCATTATCAGCAAGAGTCTAGTGTCTAATTTTTGAAGTTCCACTACTGTGTACTGTGCTAAATGTTTTCGGCTACTTCAAACTATTGTAAATTTCTAATAAACTACCAGATGTTTCAGGTTGCGCTTTCTGCAGATGAAGCTTTAGCCCATTGCAAGCATTTCCATATCAAATTATCATTGGGTTTCTTGTTAAGATGAAATGATACGAGATTACCCCCACCCCACTCAAAATGATCATGTTTTTGGCTACTTGACAATTTTGGTTTCTTATTTTTGGTGCTGTTGCTAAAAACATGAAAATATTTTTCATCAGCACCAATTCTTTTCTATACATATAGTGAAAGTTCTGACCTTAGACAGATGCGGCCACATTCGTTACACATTATATCAAATTCTGTGGCCAACAATGTCAGGGAAAATGAATATTAAGACTCTTAGAAACATCACTCTTGATTTTTGTTCTGCTCAAAATGATTCTGTTCAAATCTCTTTTATTATTGGTCATTGGTTTCTTCCGGGATGAACAATCTAGAGATAGGCATTTTGCATGAAGTTAGCCTGCTGCAGTGTCTTCGTGATGCAATACGTCAATTTTGGCTTGTTTTTTTTCCTTTGACCAACTCACTGTATATCGTGATCCTAAGGTCCTTCATTTTGAATACATAATCATTTCATCGTAACCATACTGAAATAAAAGAGACTCTATACTCTTACACTGACTGTCTTCGAAGATACAGGCATACATGCATTTTTGTTCCTCCTTGGTACACACTGCTAGTGGAGCCACCATGTTTACACTGCAACAGCAGTAAGAAAACTAGCACAATCAAGCTCAACTTTCGATCACGTGACCACAGTAGAAACAACTATAAGCACGCGTGATCAGAAGGTCGTACGACAAACCTAAAGAAAGTGTGGATCATTTTTTACTTAACCTCGTATGAAAAAGACAAAAGGAAAACTTATCTTAGTCAACACGTTTCGTTCTCTGGGGGACTTTATCAAGGCAAATTTAAGGATAAAGTTACGCAGAGGATAAAATGCGTCGGCTAAGATCATTTTTCCTGGTGTCTTTTTCATCTTGTCCTTTTACAGATAAACTCTATCTGAAATTTTTACCCCCGTATGTATATCTTTTTTTAGCAAAGTTCGACGTTATATGTGTGGATACGTTTCATATTTAAATCAGTACTTAAGACCGCGTGTAATTACTAATTACGTGTTAGATTAAAAGTATTTCAAAATGTCTTAGCATTTTAATCAACTTTAACGTGATAAGTGACAGAATCAAAGTGTTAAGGTAATTTCACTCTGAAGAACTCGGTAACCTTTTCAGTAAGTTCAAGTAGACTTACGTGGGCAACTGAAACCTTCCCAGAAAATTCTGTCTCTTGTATTTGCCTGAGGATATTTGAGAAACTACTCCACTGTTAATCAGTTTGACAGTATGTAATGCAATTACTTTTTCGAGTCAACAATGTGCTCTAGCTTGCTCCCTTCGTCACTCTTGAACAAGAACGCTGGTTTTAAATTGTCAGTGGTAAGAAAGAAATCGGACAATATCGATTACTGAATACGTTCACCGCGACTGATTGATGGGCACAAAATTAAGGCGTCAAAGATTCTTGTATCTATAAAACTGCATACAAAAGGATGCTGAAATATTATAAGCCCGACCCACTTCCCATAATCTAGACAAATGACCAAAAGTTAGCTTTCTTTTGGGGATCCCGAAAACTTTTCAACAACCATTCCATTTGGCCCTATTCGATAAGAACTAATATGACTGTTTTTGTCCGAGTTTTAAATAATATTTGTTTGATCCTTCTTCACATTTAAATGACATAAACTGGCTTACGGCCATATCAAGTTGAAATATCTGACCATTGCCTAGATGGGTGACGCCGTATACTAAATGAATTTTCTGTCACTTTTAAAGGAATGATAAAATGAAAGAAATCTGTATATGTATTTTTCTACTCCCAAATTATTGTTTTGCATAGATAGATAGATAGATAGATAGATAGATAGATAGATAGTGAGAGAGAGAACGAGAGAGAGAAGATTCCTTCTCTTTCATATTTTCTTTTGTTCCATATTCAATTCTCTTTTATATTTTCTCCACTCTCCCGACGTACTCATTACTTCATTTTTGGTTTACCTTTTTCATCTCTCAACTTCATTTAGCCCACTTTTCTTCAAACAATAAAGCAAAAATTGAGTAACACTGTATACGCTCAAGTTACTCGATGCCGCCATTTTTGTAAGACGGTATGTTTTTCTTGCAAGCCAAGAGCAAGAATGCAGATACACGAGATTTATAAGAGTTATCCGCCCTTGCTGATCTCCAATTGTTTGATGCCTTTCCATTCCACAAAGTGCTACTATTTCAATGTCAATGCAGATGATAAAACGCTCATAAGCATTTTTAAATGTGAATGTGGTAGCGATTATCAGCACGGAAAATAGAAACGGCAGGCTGGGTTCGAAATCCACCTGAAGCTATTGCTTTCACTTCAAAATATTGCCCGTGAGAAAAGCATGAATTTACCCTTTCTCTTCGGCTAGCTTTCGTTAAATAACAGGACGTATATATAGCCTTAATAGGTGAACCGGACTAGATGGACATCATGCAATTCCACAAAGCAGCGGTCCGTGGGAAGAAGTTGCTCAACAGCGAATAAGCGTGGCCTGGTGGGTCTTTGTCGTGAAGGATAGAACTGGTGGATCTAAGGATTTAGTTCGTCTGAACACTTTCATAGAAATAGAGATAGAGCACCGAGAGGCTTGCGAAGTTTCGTCTCTGAGAAAAAAAGATTGTAGGATGGAAATTAATTCGTCACCCTTAAGGACACGAATATACTTTGGGACTCAATCAAGAGCGGAAATGAAGACTGGACAGCCCCTGCCAATATATGGCAGCAGTACTCCATTTTCTGTCTCTTGTAAAGGTAGAGGATAGCAGGAGGAATCAGGCACTTACTAGAGCGGTACAGGGAACTCACCATTTTCCCAACATATTTAGCGCTGGATCGTATGACACCCGTTCACCGCCGTAGGTGAAAATGCAGGCTCTGATTGATGATGATTGAATATCACTAGGGACATGACAAATAATAATAATAATAATGTAGCTCTCGACCAGGGTCACTGGTGCCAGTTCCGTGGCACTCGTTTTGTCATTCATATTTGGATAATGATAAAACAATGGGTATTTAGATTTAGGACAAAAACTGTTACAGTGGTTCTTGTCAAATTCACAGATCATAAACACAAAAGAATGCTGAAAAGTTCTCGTTACAAACAAGAGGGAAATTTGACGTTTGGTTTACTTTGGGGAAGTGGGTCGGGCTTATAATTTTTCAGTCCCTTTTTCTATCTACTTTTATCTATACAAGAATCAGTCAATTGCTTTAAACAGATTTGAGAACTTTCAAGGTTTCAGTGGATAACTAGAATCAGGAATTGGCATATTCAAAATTTTAGAATACTGACCTTTCTATAAATTTTATTTGCATTTTGAGTCAGTCTTAATAAAAGGGGAAGACATTTTGAAATATGAGGGAAAACACCATGGGTGAAAAAAATTACTGATAATATACAAATAGTATATTCATTTGAAAAACATATACATGCTGGTGATGTTTGATATATCAAGCGGGGAGTGCCAAGAAAATTAGCATTTAAACTTGTCAAATGTCTTCGTTGCACTTGACAAAAAATTTTCATATGTAAAATTATTTTTATTCAACTCCGAACCTCGTCAATTAATATCAACTAGTGAGCGTGTGTGACTTTGAATTTTTTTACCCATCGGGTGGAGCGCATCCAGTTGTTGCGCAGATTGGTTGACCACTTGTTTAAATGTTTGGGGCAGGCGCCGAGAATATGTAAGGCCCCACCTCTGTACTCCATTTTCTATGACGTGATACTAAAGGCAAAGTCTATTTTGGTATCTCGTAGGATGAGCCCAGTACTTAGTGGGGTCTCTACAAATCAATTCCTCTTGGAACAAAGGTTCCTTATTAAATTCGATTCAGACAATTTCGTAATACCTGGAGTGAACTGAACCGTAATCACAGGCACCAATGGAAAATATAGCTGAATTACGACTGAATAGGGAGTACGAAACTCACTGGATGCTCAAAACTTTGGTCTTGTACCACATCTAAGCTACGCTTAGAAATTCATTTACGACACCTCGACATAGTATAATGCATACTAAGCTAATCTCACAAGATCAATTACTACTGAATAGGGAGTACGATACTCACTGGGTGCCCAAATCTTGCGGTCTTGTACCACATATAAGCTACGCTTAGAAAATCATTTACAGCACATCGACGGGGTATAATGCTTACCACGCCAGTCTCGCAAAATCAATTACAACTGAATAGAGAGTTCGATATTCACTGGGTGCCCAAAACTTTCGGCCTTGTACCACATCTACGCTACGCATACAAAATCATTTACGGTACCTCGACGTAGTATAATGCTTACCAAGCTTGTCTCCCAAGATCAATTACGACTGAATAGAGAGTACGATACTCACTGGATGCCCAAAATATTTGGTCTTGTACTACATCTATGCTACGCATACAAAATCATTTATGATACCTCGACGTAGTATATTGCTTACCAAGCTTGTCCCACACGATCAATTGCGTCTGAATAGGGCGTTCGATACTCACTAGGTGACCAAGACTTTCGGTCGTGTACCACATTTAAGCTACGTTTTGAAAACCATTTACGGCACCTCGACGTAGTATAACGCTTACCAAGCTTGTCCCGCAAGATCAATTACAACTGAATAGGGAGTACGTTACTCACTGTGTACCCAACACTTTCGGTATTGTACCACATCTAAGCTACGCTTAGAACATCATTTAAGGCACATCGACATAGTATAATAATTAACAAGCTTGTCTCGCAAGATCAATTACGACGGAATAGGGAGTTCGATACTCATTGGGTGCTCAACACTTTTGTCTTGTACCACATTTAAGCTACGCTTAGAAAATCATTTACGATACCTCGACGTAGTATAATGCTTACCAAGCTTGTCCCGCATGATGAATTGTGACTGAATAGGGAGTTCGATACTCACTGGGTGCCCAAAAATTTCGGTCTTGTACCACATTTAAGCTACGTTTAGAAAATCATTTACGGTACTTTGACGTAGTATAATGCTTCCCAAGCTTCTCTCGCAAGATGAATTACGACTGAATAAACAGTTCGATAGCCACTGGGTAACCAAAACATTCGGCCTTCGAAAATTGTCTTATTCTATAACTGCAGAATCGGTGTTAGCAACATGTAGTTAATATGACCTTACGATCGTTATCTTATTCGCCTCGATTTTCTTGCAGATTTTCATGTAAATATTTTCAGAATCTGTAATTGTTTTTTGTAATTGGATTGGGAGATTCTTGTGGCATAAATAGATAGATCTATAGAGTAGTGTGTGTGTGTGTGTGTGTGTGTGTGTGTGTGTGTGTGTGTGTGTGTGTGTGTGTGTGTGTGTAATGTACTACTTTTTACAAATGTGGATCATGTACATATACAAGTACGAGATCTGTTTGGAAGGTATCCAGCTGTCTAATATTCACCATAAATAACAAATACGCAACTTGTGATCTTACACACGTATATTTGTTCAAAACGGTTATTCTGCTGTCAATTTCTATCAATGCCGCACAAGATGTTATCGACATATTGAAAATTATCGGATATGTTCCGCAAACATTTCGTATACATATTGGTATTCCTTTTTGTTTGTACATAGGAGAAATATCGCGAAATCTGATACATTATGATAAATCTACGCCAGTGTGCCGTTCCCACAGAGAGTTTCTCAACCGATGCACCTGGGCGCACCAATGCGCCCTGAAAGTTAGCCAAGTGTGCCCCAAATTAGCAGAAGTGTCATTTATTAATTATTTTTATATTTAAAAATCTTTATTTTTTTAAAAGCTAGAGAAACCATGTCGAAGTCAAGTCTTTGTTATTTTATATTTTAAACCTGATGCTAATTTTGTTAATTCTTTTCTCTTTGCCTTCCTCAAAGGATTTAAATCAGTCATTATCGTCCTCTTAAAAATAGCAAATTTGTCATAAATCCCTTTAAATTAAAACTACCGCTAATCTTCCTTCATATTTTCAAAATTCATGACTAATTTTTCCTTATTAATATTTAAAGTGCGCCCCAGAGTTTTTGTTATTCTACAGGTTGCACCTAAAGTCTGGACACATAGGAAATCTCATTAACTATATATTTTGTTACCTCCACATTTTAAATATGCTTTTGTCGAAAGAAGAAAGAAGTGACTTCTTTTTCTGGGGTATGCTAAAAGAAAAGGTGTACTCAATGAAAATCACAGATGCAACACACTTAATTAAACGGATAAAGAGTGAATGTGCTAAAATTGATAGCAATGTGAAGATATTGCATCGAATTCACGCGAATCTTGCAAAGCATATCAACCTTGCATCACAAATGATGGAAATCATATTGAAGATATTCTTTGTTATTATTCCAATTCAATAAAATTTTATTTCTTGAAGATATACATTTTTGCCTATGTGTCTAGACTTTAGGGACACCCTGTATAACTGCACACTGAAGTAAAATGAAATGGCTAAGAAACACTGGTTTAACGAATAGTTTAGCTGGTCAGACTTTTCACGAGTTCTCCACTAAGTGGATATGTCAGGGGTGCCAACTAGGGCCAATAAACCCTTTATTCTGTAGAGATTTGAATTCATGTGTAGAATCATACACTTCATGATTATGAAATTGTATCTACATTTCATCTGTAATCATATTAAAAAAAAAGTCGTATATTTTTAAATGACATTTCATTCTTTCAGAAATGTTTTCTTTTTGAGAAAAGTTAATTTTTAAAGTAGAATCTGACGGGTTTGTTCACGAGTAGTAATTCAGTTTAAAACATCAAACATAACTCCAAACCTCATCAGCAATAGGACAGGAGGGAAATGAGAGCCTCAAATCTATTTCAGCTCTTCCTATACTATGCTCTACACATATACACGCACAGATATGAAGAGATGGGCACTGATCATGTAAATATTCCATATCACATTCCAAATGAATCTAATAATAGAAAACAACATTCCTGCTTTCCCACCCATTGCCGATCTATTGATGATGAAGGAGACTATGCCGACGACTTAAACATTCATAGTTGGGATAAAATGATTTTGAACAAAAATTCAGCATCCTCTAACAAATTTACTAAGTACTCAAGATAAGCCGTTTAAAACCGAAACTATGATGTAGAATTGGAATGAAAGCGGTGATAGTTCATATCCTGAATCCATCATAAAACTCAGAATGTAGAATTAGTAAATACCAAACACTTCAAATATCCCGATGAATGGATCAGTTATAACAAATTTAGTAGAGGAGATAAGGAAATTAAATATAGAATAGGCGACGATAAGGATAGTTTGATTCAACACTGGAAATTACTACAAAACCAAAACATTAACCTAAAAACTTGTGTCTTGTTCTTAGCCTCGGCAGATCAAGACATTCATATGAATGCCATGCATGAAAGCCTAATCATTCAGAAATATTTAAACTGTCAGTTTTATCAACCGCTTTCTCAGATCAATGACTAAAAATGGCTTCGATTGAGTGAAGCTTGTAGGTCTTAGTGAGGACCACACATATTCGAACTCCGTAGATTGGCGCTATAGAATCGCAAACAAAGAACTGTAACAAATAACAGAAACCACATCACTGAAGGAACAGCAGCAACAACAGCAACAATTAAAATGGATATCCCATGTAACTCTAAGAAGAAATAGTAACATTATTAAGATGTTAATATTCCACACAACTTAGATTAGATTTAGGTTACCGCATGAAGAAAAATTTACGCAAGATGTGAAAAGTATCGATGAGCATCATTTTTTTGCAATTCACATGTTTTAGGACTGCCAGGTATTTGAACCATGTATTTGTTTGCTTCCTTTGGTAATATTCCCAAGCCCCAATAACAACAAGTAATGTTGTTGTCTTGCGGTGCCATCTTCTACTAATTTCTATCTCAGGGTCCTTTCATTTACTTACTTCTCTATTATTATTAGCATTTCTTTTGACTTATGTTGTATACTCATTCCCTTCTGAGTCTCAAGTCGAGACCTAAGGTTAGAAATGGCATCATGACATTTTCCACAGAACATTTTTGTAAAAAATCAAAATCAAAAATCAAAATAAAACAACCTAAGATCGCACACATTTTACATAGATAAAGCCCATCATAAGATATTAGCTGTACTTTATTATTATTATTATTATTATTATTATTATTATTAAGTTAGTCTGGTATCGGTATTTCATAATGAGCACCATTAGCAATATCTAATGATATATGTTTTACGGATGTCTCTCTGTGTGAATGTGAGCTTTCATGTGTTTATGTTTTCCATGTAGTTGAGAAAGAAAGAAAGAAAGAAAGAAAGAAAGAAAGAAAGAAAAGGAGAGAGAAAGAAATGATAACAAAAAATTAAGTTTACAAATGACTATATTTAAAAAGAGATGTGGATCACGATCACGGCCAAGAGAGTTCACATTCCAGCTAACGGCAATTTGTGTTCACTTCGCACTAACGCTATCGGGAAAGGCATGAAACCATCTATTCCAATACACTGGGTCAGAGATTGCCACCTGCTACTAGTAACATTCTACTTAGCCCGATATCCTAGGAAAAATGATTGCTTCCGCCAATAAACACGCTTCGTTCTTTTTTTTTACCCCGTAGAAGGCACGGGAGCATCTCTAGCGTCGAGTGTTACAAAGTAAGAGGCACACTTTATGCGGATATGTGAGGAATATGATGGTTAATCCTAGTCTTGAACAGCTTAAGATTATAGTGATCACAGAACTTAAATTTCACCAATGGAATACGCGGGGGGTTAAGAGTGACCCGCTACAATGAGTGTCGCATAGCGGGTCTTAGGCGTGAACAACTGGTGGAACTAAGGAATGTAGTTCGTTTGGACACTTTCCATGGAAATAGCAATGGAGTAGTGAGAGGCTTGTCACGTTTCGTCTGTGAGAAAGAGGCTGTTGGGTGAAAATTAATTTGTCACCCACAAGGTTGCGAGGACGCTTTTGAGCTCTATCGAGACTGGAAAGTGAAGACTGAGCAGCCCCTGTCTATATATGTCTGCAGTACTCCGTTTAAGGTCTGATCTGTCTTTCGTAAAGTTAAAGGATAGCTCGTAGAGTTAGTTACTTACTGGAGTGGTATAGGGAACTGACCATTTTCCCCGCATCTTTAGCGATGGATTTTATGTACGAGCAAGGTATGAAAGGTATGAATCTACCTATCTCCCCACAGCTATGGGTTAATTAGTATGATTTGTATCAATAAATCAATATTATCTCCCAAAATATTATTTGGGTTTAAATAACCTTCAAAAGATTGATAAGCCGTAAAATAAATCAATAACTCAATATATATATATATATATATATATATATATATATATATATATATATATATATATATATATATATATATATATATATATATATATATATATTCTTATATCTGCTTTAATGGTTTCTCGTATAAAAAATTTGGCAACAAATAATAAGCACGTAAATGAAGAAGTGTATTTCAATTAGTGTCTTGACTTTTGGAACTTGCTCGTTTTAATTTCATGCTAAAGATCATACAAGTAAGAAGTTTTATTAGAAGATTTCTAATGAACTGGAACTAATTAAATAAAAATGATTCTAAAAAACTCAATCCAGAAATAATGGTTTTCCTAAAGTTTGGTAATCTAAATTTATTTCTTGTTCCCTTATTATATAGGTTTTATTTTTCTCTCCATTTTCTTTCTTTTACTTTCGACTTTTTGAAACCATTCTGGACACTTTCTTTATCTTCGCCTACTTTGTTTTTTGTTTTTCTTTTCTACTTGTTTTATTTTGGTTTTCATTTTCTTCTGTTATTTTTTCTTCTCTTTTTTTCTCATCATCTTCTTATTTCGTTTTTGTCATTATCAAAAGTTTCCTCCTCCTCCTCCTCCTCCTCCTCCTCCTTCTACCAAACATTTCATCTTCCAACGTAATTCTTCTTTTTTTTCTTTTTTCTCTTCTTACTCTCTCCTCTTTTCAGTATTTCTTCTCTATCTCTTCCCTCTCTCTCCCGCTCCCCCTCTCTCTGTCTCTCTCTACCGCCAATCAACTCTTTTTTTTATTTCCATTTTTGAGTTTTCTTGATTTTCTTCCAGCTGGGTCGTGCCAATAAGTCCGAAATATTAAATCATTTGGGCGCAATAGAAAGCCCTGATGTAAGTAACCAAAGATTTCTTAATCTGTCCCGATGTTATCATGTCAACAGCACTGTCATGAATGTCACTTTCACTCAGATGATCAAATAAAAAAGACGATATCGTCACAGTTTCGAAAAGGAAAAACGATTTGCACTTTTCACAGAATTAATTATTAGCAATGCACATAAAGCACATTGCTTTTTTCAGTCCACTGAATAAAAGCACCTTGTTTAATCACTTGTTTTGACATACGAGTCAAAGTACCGTGTAGAACATGTTAAGAACATGAAAATAAATATTTTGTACGTAAAATTATTGTTTTTTATTCTCCGAAGATCTCCTCCTCGCGAACATGTGATGGACTGACGGGTTGGGCGCTTATATATCTTTCTGTTATCCGGTTGTTCGACTTTTGCACATACCGAGCGCAGCTAAACTGACTACCTATTTGCAGGTCGTGGGTTGCTACTGACTTTGAGGCGGGAATCACCACCTAGTAGCTTTGAGGTTACCTTCCAGTACAACGATTTTGGTATTATTGATTTTAACGTCCACCCTAAAAATTGCATCTTAAACTCTGAATTACCTGTCTTACATTTCTTTTAGATTTCTTTACCGACCTTCCTATTCAGAACTCTTCTTTGAATCTGAAATGCCATACACTTGAAATAAAAGCAAATCGAAATAAATTAGATTGCATTTTGAACGCTATTTTTCGAGTTAATTATAGCGTTATATCTAATACTGGATTTTCAACTTAAATATGAATGATTTTTTGTAGGCGCGTTTAGTGCTATAGGTAAAGAAGAAGCTGTACATTTTCATGAAGAAGATGATTTTTATACACAATAAAATGTCCCATTGCTATAAGTAAAAAGTATCCTGGTGGATTAAAGCTTTGGTTCATGAATTTAGTGACATAGTAATTGTGAGTTCGATCCCTGAACCGAGCTATGTGTACTCGGCCACATAGGGAAAAGGGCGAGCAATAATTGAGCAGTAAATAAGAAATAATCAAGAAATTGCTAGTCATGATCAGCCAAAGAAGAACAAGCTACATCCGTAGATTAAATGAAATATTTGCCGCATCGGCAGACACCTGAAAAGTGGCACAGCATTGTGATAACGTTATGATCAGAATAGCAAACATGAGGGAAATAGTCCGCATGTAAGTAATGTACGTACTGATAATTCCTCATCCTAGAAATTCAGACAAAATAACAACAAAGATGAGGCCTGTAGTAAATGTTGTAAATAATGATAACTCTTCATCTTAGAAATTCAGACAAAAAATTTAAAACTAGCTTTATATCAAAGAATGTGCAAAGAACTTTATCGCCATTAAAATAAAATCATTTTCAAAAAGCTCAGAATATGAAACTAGGAAAAGATTAGACATCAAATAGGTTGCTTTTTATTTCTTTTGTCTCGTGTTAGCTTTCAATGGATATTTTTCTTTAATGATTTCCTTTAATGATTTAATAAAAGATTTATTTTAGATCTGTCAATACGGTTAAGTGTTTGAATAAAGAATTCCAACATTATTCATATGAAAAGTATAACCAATACAATTGTAAAGTTGTTTCCGTATTTCTTGCATCGGAGCTCACAACGTCATAAAACTTCGGTTTGCTATCAATATAGAAAAGAGATTAATTCGTCGGTTTGTTAAAGTAGAAGAATTTTATTCTTACAAAATCCAGGCTCTTGTGGCAAACACAAAACTTAGTCTTAGCAAGATACAATAAGCTCACAATTATAAATCAAGACAACCACTGCTTAAAATTTCAAAAGGAAAATCGCATTTATTTACATTTTCACAATTACGAAAAAAAGGTACAAGTTTGCACAAAAAATTCCTTCTGTGCGCCTCAAAGGCAGCATTAGAATGTAAAGTTTGTAAATCCAAAGGACATGTCTGTGCCTTTTGTCTGCAGAAATTTAAACAAACCAAAACACTGACCACTATTATGTGTTACAAAAATAGCGATAAACAACAAGATTTAATGTTACCGATAGCATTTATAAGTCTTTAACGGAAACAAACATTATAAATTCAATTGTATAGTGAACACAAGAAGTTGAAGAACTTATTTCTCTCAATCTGTGTTAACCAAAGTAAAAAGCAAAATTGATTTTATTCCATCTACGAAATTTGGAGTAAAAACATTTTAGGTACAAAGTAAAAAAAACTTAGAGAAATTATGTTTGATGCCAGATTTAATGATTTTCATCCTTCTTTACCTATTCTGATTGATGATTTTGATTCTGAATTTAAACGTTGTGGAAAATCTAAACAAGTAAAATTATAAATTAGCAACCAATTTTGAGGGAGGTAAAATTCTATTCGCATTCATGGTTTTCTGAGTGTGGATTTTATTCAGTATATGAGATCCATGCACATGACTGAATGTATGAATAGATCTGCTTGGCAGATTTCTGAAGGCATAATTCCCTTCGGGAATGTAAAAGAATTCTTGAGTTCCAATCAAATGGTTATTTCTAAAACCATGAAAAATCCACTGAAGATAATTCATGTATTGTAATTTCTCAATATTCTTCTTATCCCATTACACATGTGAATTTCCTATTAGGACCAGGGGAGACATGTGAATCTTTTGCAGCAAAATTTAATGAGAGTTTTGTGGAAGGCAACCTAGATAAAATGTGTAGAATCGCGGAGTTTGCGAAATTAAGAAAATCTGCTTAGTAATTATGACACAGAGAAAATTAAGCAGTTTGAGAAGTCTATAAAAGATAAAGCAACTGTTATTATGTAAAGTTGCCTTGATCTAAGGATAAAATTAAATTTGTCTATTCTAACCATGCTGTAGCCCTTAATGTACTTAATAGAGTAGTAAAGAAATTAGAACAACAGACTCTGTATGAAGAATATGCTGAAATGTTTAACCAGCAAGAAGAAGAATGGATCATAGAACAAATAGATGTTGCCCCTGATAAGTTTGAAGACCACAGATGGATACCCCATATACCTGTTTTTAAGTCTGAGGCCAAAACCCCTACCAAAATAAGACCTCTTTAATTGTTAACTTCAGACAAATGGGGCCCCTTCACTGAATGAAGCCGCTTACCCTGTTATAAACCTCACGGGAAACATGTTAGAATTATTTTTGTTGTTGCGTTCTAAGAGATATGTACTTCTTGCCGACATGAGGAAGACATTTCTAACGATAAAACTTGAAGCAGAATAAGATAAAAATAGATTTTGTTTTTTATTTTTTTATGAAAACAGGAGAACGTTTGGTTTGTTACCTTAATTTTGAGATTTGTTGCCAGGCCATTTATTTTGAATAATATGATTAAACATCGTGTCAATAAGTTTCTCAAAGATGAAAGCACTGAAATGTTGAAAAGGAATTTTCATATCGATAATTTAGTGAAAATTAGTAATTTTTCTGAAAGGCTATTGTATCTTTATCGAAAATCAATAGAAAGAGTGAGTGAAGGAAAATTTGAAACTTGCAATAGTAATTGTGAAGAGTTGAAAACTAAAATGATGAAAGATAGAAATTTTGTTGAACATGATTGCGAGTTAGAGAAGGCATTAGGTTACAGATAGAATTCTCCTAAGGCCATCATAAAAGTTTCTAGTAGTTCTATTGATTAAAATGACAAAACAAAAGAAACATCTCAATTTCTGGCATATATGATCCACCACCTTTTATATTTACCTATTACAATTAAAGGGAGAATACTTGTTAGGGAGTTATGACGTCAGAAAATGGATTGGGACTCCGTCATCTCTGCTGAAAATTAGAATGCTTGGCCTACTTTATCCAAAGATTTAATTCAACTTAATTTATTAAAGTTTCCCAGATGTTCTGTGGATGTAACATATCCTGCAGACTTGTGCATATTTTGCGATGGTTTCAAAAAAGCTTATGGGTTTGTGGATTATATCGTTGAAAATGGAAATTCTACTTTAGTTTTTGCTAAGCACAGGTATCCCTTTTAAAATACCAAATCTTTGGAACTGCTTACTGTATTTTTAGCAATCAAGTGTTTCAGAAATCTTTTATGGATGTTTTCAAATATTTCTTTCAAGAATACATTTATAGCTGCTGATGCCCAGATAGTATTGTCTTGGTTACTTACTGAAGGTATTAAAACCAAGAATCAATCTGTTAAAAACAGTCTAGAATAGCTAAGGAATTAGTTGGTAAATATTCAATGCCTTTAAATTTCAAGTAAATACATCCTCTGCAGAATACTGCTGATTTAATTACCAGAAGAATATTCTTTGAAAACTTCGAGCAAAATTTCAGTTTCTGGAGCTGAATGGCCGAAGAAAGAGTCTGTTACCTGACCTGTCGGTAGTTTGGATTGTTTGTGTTCTGACAACAAAGAAACTGTTCACTCTGTGGTACTTCATAACTTGGTCTCAGCACAAACTGAAAATCCTATTATTCAAAGTTAACAAAACTAATCGGAGTGACATGTTTGATATTTAAATTTATAAACCGACTGAAAGGTGTGATTATAGAGCATATCAAGTGTGCTAAACAAAACTTGATAAAAGTAAAAACAGTCCTTTGAAAAGGAAATTAATTATCTTTTACAACCTCAAAGAAAACAGGCACCTGAATTAGTTAAAAATTTATACTTATTGTTAGATAAAGAAGGAATTATCCGTTCAGATGGCAAAAAGATAAAACCTCTGCATTTGAATATGAGATCATTTATCCTAACTTGCTTGCTAAAGACAATCCCTTGACTAAACTTATAATCAATGACTGTCATGACAAATGTAAACATTTAGGCATTGCTGCCACTTGAGATTATCTGGATTCTGAATTGTTTTCTTTAGATACAAATTTGTCCAAACCCTTCCTTCATATGGGTATTGATTATACCGGACATGTTTTGGGAAAAGATGATAGAGATGTAAGTAAAATGTATTTGCTTATTTTTACTTATTTGAATGTACGAGCTGAACACATTGAACTTGTCAAGGGCATAAGCACTCATGCTTTCATTCTTGCCTTTATCTGGTTTACCAACATTTATGGTATACCTTCTCATATTTATAGTGATAATACCAGATCATTTACTGCTGGATTTAATGTTCTAGATGAAGTTTTTACTTTTGACAAATTTGCTACAAAGTTTAATTCCTGTAACATAAGACACCTTGCAATACCTTTGTATTTTGCATGGGTGGGCAGTACTTTCGGTTCATCTCTGCAGCACTATTTGGAATGTTATTAGAGCTTGAGACCAAATGGAAATGGAGCCTTAAAGATTTGGGCGAATTTTAACTGCTGAACCGACAAAGATACACAACTGTAACAATTTTACACCAACCGTCTGGCCTACATAAAAAATATACTCTTCTCTCAAAAGAACGTGTATTAAAAAAACAACCTACATGATTATACATTTAGACTATTATAACCTTTTTTAAATAATAAAAATTAAATTTCTATATAAGAACCTGACTGAAACCTCCTCTAGATACGGCATAAAGATTAATGGCAAAAATAATCCAAAGACATGACAATCAACGAGAAAGGGTTTTCAATCAATATAAAAGTCGGTGGTCATGAATTGGTAGTGAGACAATTCAAACATCGAAGAGAGTTCCAGAATTCATTTTGAAGATTATAAAATAATTAAATAATATAAACTGAATGTACGATTAACTAAAATATTTTAAAATGGACAAATAATTGGTAAGTTAGAAAATGATGATCGTCTTAAATGTTTCTATTTTCCGAATTATGTCAATGCTGGTGAATTTGCTGTTAAAAAATGATTTCTAAAACATCTCACTAATTTTTACACACTTTAGCATCCAGAATGTTTTCTTACACTTATTTGAATATTTTTAAAGGCTTAAAATTTATTAACAAAGTAACTAATAATAACTAAACAAAAGTCATTGAAACAAAGCAAGTTCAGTCGACCATTGATGACAATTCCAGAACAACGTAACTATAAACAATTTTTTTTCTATCCTCTGCCATCCGCAATGATGCAGAAAGCATTACCTCTAACCATCGCCAGTGAGACACGCTGCAAGAACCGCTCCGTTTCGCGAGGCTTGTTCCTTAATCGAGACGCACTCGCGCCAATCCTCCGAAGGAACGCCATCGAACGAGGGCCAATAACCCCTGAAGTCTTAACAGATTCTAGCGTAGTACATATTTAAAATTTGAAATCTGCGGTTATTGTTTATTTCTGTAGAGTGTAATATGAGGTTTGCTAATAATTCAATAGATTTATCATACCATCTGACCTTGACGAGGAGAATTAAGCGAAACTCTGGAGACGATCAATGAGATAAGTCCATTGAACATTTATTGATTCATTGAATGTTGTCGCTCTAGCTATCTATTAAACACTTTTCGTAAGAATTCTACTGGCCTTAAATTCGTTAAATTCTATCATTTTTTAGGCATTTTGATGGGTATTCTGTAATATTATTATTATTATTATTATTATTATTATTATTATTATTATTATTATTAAATGCGATTGTATATAGATCAAGTGCTACTTTTTAATTAATATTAGTTTTATTTTAAAGCCAATTAACGAAAGCTCCGGAGGCTTGTAGTACTCAATCACCCAAACAAATGTGACTGTTTAATTTCACACTTTAGTATAAGATGTGGCTTTGTTTTGTTACGCTTTTAGCAGAACACTTTCAATCGAACATTTCAACACTGATTTCCAAGTATAAATGATCTTTAACCAACTTTCCAAAATTACACACAATACATAGACGTGTTAAAAATAGCACAAGAAGCTGGTGAGAGCAGACGGTGAGCAGTAACTAATCGACAAGTTCCAGTCGGAAAATCGAAGTAATGATTGAATGAGGTTAGCTTCCTTTTGCTATTCAACTTCATGTTGAAAGAAGACAATCGTATTGACACACACAAAAGAAATTCATTTTATATCTCGGCGTATTCGCCATCGTTATTGCTGTATATTTAACTGAGACGGCATCCTTAGAGGAGAAAAATTATTGTTTTCTCAAATTGGAGCGTTACTCTTAATTAACAACAATGTTGCAGTAGTAATAATATCGGCCTTTGTCCTGCCGACAGTGATACTCCAAAAGAGATGGCTAACCAATAGTCTACAGCTGCGTTTCTCAACCGGTGCACCCGGACGCACTAATGCGCCCTAACGGTAGCGAGGTGCGCCCAAAGTTAACAGAAGTGTAATCTAGGAATTATTTTTATATTTGAAAAATCTTTATTTTTAAAATGCTAGAGACACCAAGCGAATGGTTTCCATGTCTAAGTCACGTATTCGCCATTTGATATTTTAAACTCGATGCTAAATTACATAATCTTTAAAAAGTGGATAATCCTTTCCCTTTTTCTTTCCTCAATGGATTTAAATCGGTTAGTATAGGTCTCTCTAAAAAAAATAGCAGATTCTTCATAAATCCGTTTGAATTGGGTACCTCCAGATATTTTCTAAAACGAGCATACCATGATGAAAATGGTCCCCAACCTTGAAAAAAACAAAGTTTTATTGCCAAAATGTTTGTTATTATTCAGAGAAAACAAAAGTAATTTTGATTTTTTTTATTAAATGTTTTAATCCTTTCTAGCAGGTTCGAAATTTTGGTGGAAAATCTTGTTTTCCCTGCGTCAGCGGGTGGGCCAAAGAGTATGTAGTAGTTGACATTAAAACCACATTGTTTTCGAAATTCTTGTAAAAATCAAATAATTGTCGGATTTTAATGTAATTTTCAGAACTTATTCACAAATAAATTAACTTATTCCTTTAATTTTGTTTTATAGAAAATCTTGGTAAAAATATTTTCTTTTTACATCCGTTACTCCCACTTACTTAATTTTATGAAATTTCGAGAAATTAAAATTTCAGCTTCTCCATATTTATATTAATCAAAAGAAGGAATCTTTGCAAAATTGAAATCATCAATTTGTTTTATAAATAAGATATATTAAGGACACTATTTTCTTAAGAAAAGAATATTTTAATGAATAATGAATTTTTACAAGAATTGTTTTCGTTTTTCATTTTGATTAGAAAACTTTATTAATTTTTGAATCTTTTAAAATTCTGTATTAATTTCACCCTTCTAGATGATATTGTTATTAAGTTAAAAACTATATTTACTAATCATAAATAGAAAAGCATTATAAAAATTGATATTTTTAAAAGAATTTTTAATTTTTTTGTATATGTATAATCGTGCCGATTTTTGCAAGTACGGTCGACCATACACGACATTATCAGAAAATAAGAGCGATATCTAAATTAAGTAAATTTCAATAAAACATTAGATTAAGGATAATATTTTCGTTAATTTTTAAGATTACTGGGTGCTTAAAAAATTATATAAAAAGGCGCTCATGTCATTTTCTTCAATTATGTATTAGGAATAAAGTCTCCGTAGAACAACATTAGACCTGTCATCAGGCTGTCAACACAACTAGTGTCGGTTAAAAAGACAATCACTGCCCGGTTAAAAAATGCATTTCTGCGATATTTTAAACTTAAAGTCAATATTATTTGTTTCAAATTAGATTAATCATATTTTAAATCAGCTTTTATTAAAAAATCTTCCAAAATTAAGAGAATTACATTGCAATGAAAGATGACTTAAAAAGGGCACTAATCAGCAATTTTAGCAAAAATATCCTCCTAGTCAATTTAAATTAGTTTTTGAAATACAGCAAATATTAAATTTAATCTATTAGCTTGAAATATAAACTAAGAGCTTCAAGAAAGATTTTTTTAAATGCATTTTAAACTTTAGGTATCGAGTTTTTTTAATATATAATATTTATATTTAAATATATAATTTAAATGAAAACTGTACCGCTTAAATATACAATGTAATCACTTAAAATAAATTCTTCTTTCTGGAAATTTCTATTTTCCTGTTCTCAAACATCATAACTAATTTAATTTAAAGTGCGCCCCAGAGTTTTAGTTATTCTACTAGTGCGCGGCCCTGAAATAAAAAGTGGTTGAGAAACATTTGTCTGCAGCCTCAGCTTTACAAATGTCTTAGGAAATTATATATATATATATATATATATATATATATATATATATATATATATATATATATATATATATATATATATATATATATATATATATATATATATATATATATATAAATCCTAGACAATTTAATTCGGGACAGATACAAATGGCTACATTATTTCGTAAAATATATAGAATTATGACGTTCAATTTTCACAAGAAGTTAAAGGAAAACAGGTACAATCTTAACTAGTTTTATGATCGGTCAGCTTCCTACATTAAATTTTGTAGTTGATAATTAAAAGGCCTCTTTAAGAAACTGGCAAATAACCGTTTAAAAGAAGAAATCAGATCATAAATACAAAACTACTTTTGTAATTTAATATGCAACCGTTAAGTAAAGAAAACCCATATAAAAGATGTTAATACTACTAAATAATCAGTGTATGATGTTAATACTAACTAAACACCTGTATTTCCATATAATATGTTAATAATACTAGGAGCTGGAGGAGAATCCGTTGAGAACGACCTTCATTTCACAGTTTGACAGGAATGATTGTATTAGGTCAAACAATCGACCTGTAATACCATAACCCTGAAGCTTGTGAAGAAGGCCGGCATTCCAAACCCTATCAAATGCTTTGGAGATGTCTAGGGCCACGGCACGAGTTTACACCATTATTATGAAGAGCTTGGTAGACAAATTCAGTGATGGCCGTAAGCACATCGGCTGTAGATCGGGCAAAGCGGAAACCATATTGCTTGTCTGAGAGCAGATTATGGGATGTAAGGTGATTAACCACTTCGGTGTTGATAAGGGCTTCGAAGACTTTGCCGAAGAGGGGTAGGAGACTGAGAGGACAGTAATTAGAAGGGTCGGAGGGGTCACCAGAGATCTTAAAGACAGGAACAATGGATGAGGACTTCCAGTAGTCAGGAAAACAAGACTCCTTGAGGCAGTAGTTGTATAATTTAGAGAGGGCGGGCGTCAATTCAGGTGCGCATTTCTTCAGGACAATGGCTGGTATCCCATCTCCACCACTAGCCTTGTGGGGGTCTAAATTAGAGATAATGCTCAATACCAATGACGGGGATATGTGTAACCCGCTCAAAAGGGCCTCAGTTCTGAGAGGGAAATCGGGTATGGGTACACCGGAAGAGTCAAGCGTTGAATTGGAAGAAAATTTCCGAGCAAAGCATTCAGCCTTATCGGAAGAGGTGGTCAGGACCACAAACTGGTTGAACAGGGGGGATATAGAGGGATATAGAGGGTTTTCTATTGTTCAAAACACTCTTGCAAAGACGCCAATAATCCTTGGAGCCGAATTTGCGAGATGCAATACGTTCCTTCATCCGAGCAGCAAATAGTGACTTAGCTTCGTTGAGGACACGCTTACACTCGGGCGGAGGCAAAGTGACTTCTTTTGCAGTCGGACATATCGCTACGAAATAGGTGGAAGAAGTGGTTCCTATGGGCAATGGCGGCTGAGTAAACAGCGGGGAACCAGGGGGAGGAGCGCGGTTTGACCTTAAAGTTCCGTGAGTGGATGAGATCGTCAATTCCAGCTTTAACCCAGGATGAGACATCTGAAGCATATTCTTGAGCGGGGAGCTTAAAAACAGTATCCCAGGGGACATCGCGGAGGAAATCACGGAACGAGTCCCAGTTAGCTCGTTGATAGCAGAACGAGGTTCTGGTGGTAGGAGGCTTTGCAGGGGTGGGGTTGAAGGAGATGCTAACAGACACTACAGCATGATCGGAGCTACCAAGAGGGCAGAGCTGCGTGGCACTACAAGACTCGGGGATGGAGGTAAAACACAAGTCGAGAAGAGAGGCCTTACCGACCCAGTTGTAAGCAAAGCGCGTGGGGAGATCAACTATCCGCGTGAGTGATTGAGAAACTGAAAAGTTAAGAGTATGAATGCCTGTGAGGTCAGTACAAGCATTCTTAAGCCACTTGTTGTGATGGGCGGAGAGAGAGAGCCTTGTCAATGTTGTCAGAAATGATATCAAGTATTCCACAGTCCTGAGAGGATGGAGAGCGACAGAGGAAGAAGAGATAGCTTACAGCATTGAGAAGAGATAGCCGGAGACACATGTACGAATGGTCCGGCGATTCAAGAGAGCACTCTCTAGCCAGAGGGAAATGGTCCTTGATGTAGACACCAAGGCCATGCATGTGGGTTAGAGAGTCTTTTCTGAGGAGAGGAAGGTAGCCGGGGATCGAGAGATCAGAGGAGGGGATAGATGAGTCAAGATTGGTCTCACAGATCCAGTATATCCGGGCAGTTTGCAGTGAGGAAAGATTCCACACTGCAGAAATTGGTTCTAATGCCACGGACGTTGGAAAACGAAATGTTGAGGGGTTTAGGTGATTTTTGGAGGGCTGGTTTAGGTTTACTTTTTCGATCTTTGTAAGTCATCATGTGGAATTATGGTTGGAAGATGAAAAGGCCTGAAGTAAACGAAGCCGACGGTTATCGCCCGTGACGTGGGCAGAGAGGATATGGCACAGCCTGCATCATAATGTAGCCTCAGGGTTGCCCACCGGAGGTGACTGCAGGGACACCTATCCATGCGCGACATGGCACTACAGACACCCCGGTATTATACAACTGTTGATCAGAGCGGCCGCTCAAGACGCTACGCAAGAGTTACGGCTCCTAACTACCAGTCGGAAACAGCAACTAGGGAACTGTCAACCGTGTACCCTCAAAATGAGGAGATAATGCCACAGACTGCACACATCACAGGAGAAACACAGCAGCACTAGTACAAAGGCCCGAGAGAGAGAGAGAGAGGGGGAAAGTTCCGGAAACCCCTTCCTAAACAAGAAACAAGGTTTAATACATGAGTTGATAATAAATAAGTGAAAATTAGCATTGTCGTATTTTTCCATGCTTTATTATAATGAAGTTGCATAAGTATTCGATGTCCTCAACTAATATTTAATTGAATTTCTTTAGCGCCAATCTCTGCTAATAAACGTTTTCTGTAATCTTCGGAAAGGTTTCTCTCTGTCTCTATTCATTGCTACATTAATTCATTCTTCTCTGAAGAATCGTTCCAAATCTTTCAGATTCGTTAGTTTCTGTTTATGGACAACGTTTTATTTTAAAATTTATCCCACGAATGTTCAACTGAATTTAGGTCAGTCGATTGAGAAAATCACTCACTGAGCCGAACCGAATTCTTCAAAAGCTATTCTGACGTGGTTTTAGAATTCTGTTTCTGCTCATTATCTTACTCGAAAGAATCAACTGACATTCTTACGAACCCATCTTGCCCTCAATCCTGGTGAGTTTTCCGGTACTTGCAATACAAAAACAAGAAAGAAAGAAAGACAACATCAGGTCTTCAACAGCCGCTTTAACAAAAGAGAAAAAACTTGAGTGCAGGCAACCTTGATATGCAGCAGCAAGTAGGTTAGGTTTAAGACTCCAAGTACCCCACAGAGAATTGTCCTACGGGACAATAACCTAATGGATTAAAACCTCGGTGATATATTAATTGTGAGTTCAATCCCTAGGCCAGGAAATATGTACTTTGACTCTGTGGAAACAGTACAAGCAATAAGTGAGTAGTACTAAAAATAAGAATTAGATGAGATAACCCTAGACATGTCGAATGGAACTAGAACTGTCTACCCAAGAAGATTAAATAAAGGATTCTGTTCGAGATTTATCCGGATTGACACCTAATGAGAGCCAGACAGTAGTCCGTATGTAAATAATGTAAATAATGATAACTTTTCATTCCAGAAATTCTGACAGAAATCGCTAAGACAATGTTATAAAATGAGATGTCCATTTCCATGCATGACTATTTCTTTTTCTTTATAAACGACGAATAATAAAACAGTGGCGTAGGTCAGATATTGACTGAGACTTATCGGCCTGGGGAAGAGGCTATAAGACATATAAGCATTTGACATTTTGGTTTATTCCTGTAAACCAATTTTGGTTTATAACTGAAATTGCTTTGAAATTTTGGTTTATTACTGTAAACCAATCAGAATTGATAGTTGGGAACATTTCCATAAGAATGGTGATTTTGTAGGCGTAACTTAGATGTGGCACAAGGACGAAAGTATGGGGCATCCAGTGAAGGCTGAATTCACTATTCAGTCATAATTTATCTAGCAAGACAAACTTGTTAACCATTACACGACATGGAAATTCCCCATTTCCATAAGAATGACTGTTCGAAAGAATCGCACCTTTGGGGGGGGTTCTTTTCCTTTTTTTGAACTTCAACGAAATAATAGTAAATGTCAATCGCCTTAGTTTATACTTTCATTTTTCATTTTGAAAATCTAGGCGCTGAATGTGGTTGGAAGTGGGGAAATCAAGAAGATTAATGGAGTTTTGGTCGATGTTCAAGATGACTGCCACCCAGGCAAGAAAGATTCTTGCAGACCAGGATTCTGCTGCGTTAAAGAGGTAAGTAAATATTGCCATTGCATAAACGTGTACTTTTATCATCAAAGTTTTTATAATAATAATGATAAAAAATAAATATTCTGATGTTACACTAAGCATGGCTCTCATGGTGCCAAATTTTAATTGATTGAATGTGTTGAATTTTGTCTTGAGTTAAAACGAGCTACAGTAAGTATCCTGCTCAGTACTCTAGATTTGGTTGTCAGTTACCTGGCATTAAACAGTTGAGCATGTCTCCTGGGGGGCTGCACGCACTTTTGCATCTCTGTTCACGAGTGAGACTAGATGAGGAGTAACATAGTCAGGTGACTAAAGAGTTGCTTTTGTAAGTCTGATGTATAAAGCAGTCAAGGCGACTTGGGAGTCACATCGAGATATTTCAGAAAGCCGTCAGCCAGAGACTGGCTTCCCCGACCTGAAGATATTTCTAACTGGGTCCAACCTGCAAGGTTATGCGATGCTTTTATCAAAACCTGTCGCAATATCATGTACATTTGTTTGTAATACATGTTACTTAGTTGATTTGTTTAACGGCACATCAACTCATTATGGGTCATTTAAGTCCGAAATTTATTTTCTTGGGAGCTTTGAAGTAAAATAAATATATATTATTCTGCTTTCACAAGTGAATACCTAGTAAATGATACTCAGCTTTTGTGCCTACCAACATTTGTGTCAGCCTAATTACAAGAGGCGGTGATATGTGCTTTTCATGTTTTTGAAGTTATATTTTGGAATACAGTTTGATTTAAGAAATTGTAGGATATTATAAGCATTACTGCAATGAAAGAGTTCATGTTGGCTGTTTAGTTGATTTCTATTAGCGGCATATAATGCCAAAATCTAAATAATTTGAATACAATATATTTTGAACGCCTTAACTACAGATAATATGTATTGCTGGTCATGTATTGTCGAACTTTCTTTTCATAAAAAAATGTATTGCTGGTATTTTTACTATTAAAATGTATTTTTTTACTTTCTTAGTGTTCTTGGATATTTAAGGCTTTGGAAATGTACAAAGTCTCATCGGTGATAGTAAATTTCCTTAAACACAGCATCGGAATGTGGAAAACTATATTATACCTAAATCACACCAAAGGCCCTGCCACTTCCAAAGGAATCTTTCAAGGAGACTCTTTGTCACTCCTTCTGTTTTGTCTGTACTTAATCTTCGTTTCGCATGAACTAAACAAAAATAGTTATGGATATAAAGTAAACAAGAGAATATTTAATCACATATTCTACATGGATAATCTCAAACTCTTTGCCAAAGATGACAAAAACCTCAATGCTGTAAAATGTTTTAGTGACAACATAGGTATGGATTTCGAATAAGGTAAAATGTACAAAAGTAACATTCAAGAAAGGGAAAATTACAGAAACACACTGAATAGATTTAGATTTTGTCACAAAGATTAAAGAACTGGAACAAGAAGAACCCCAGTGATTAGTGAAGGAGATGGAATACAGTATACGCAAATGAAGGAGAAAGTAAGATAAGAATGCTACAGTGATGAATTCAAAAACAGAATATCAGCCATAAACACCTTGGCTGTACCTGTGATGGAATACAGTTTCAACATCCTTAACTGGACCATAACTGACATTAAATGAATGGACGTCAAAACGAGAAATCTTGGCACTTACCACCGTTTGCATCATATCATGGTTGATATTGATCATGTTTACGTGCTCAGATCCGAAGGAGGCAGAGGATTTGTTCAACAAGAACTGTCTTGCAAAACTACAACAATCGACCCTCAAAGATACCTCTAAATTACAGAAGACTGGATGAATATGTGTCAAATAACATAAAAGAAGTAAGAAACTGTATTCAGTAATAAAGGAAGCCAACATCCAACTGATAGGGGAACTATATATATATATATATATATATATATATATATATATATATATATATATATATATATCAATGATGAAAAGTAAACTCTCACCATGCTCGCCATTCAAGCAACACCGAATAATAAGCACATAAAAATAAGTGTTAATTAAACTAAAGAGGATGATAACAAAATTAACGGAATATATGGATACACTGTAGTACATAAATCTTCACATAACTGTGTCACCAATGAAGCATATGGATTATGGAGAAGGAAAATCTACGAATAACAAAGAAAATGTATATATTAATAAGCAAATGTGAAAAAAGAATATCATAAAGAAAATAGTTGAGTGGCGAGGAGGTCGCAAAACTAGAAGAAGCTGTTGAAACTGAACTGAATAAGGAATTAGAATTGAAAATGCTGTTTTAAGAATAGAAATTGTTATATTGAAATATTAATAAAAAGTACATATGAAAATATGCTAGTAAAAAATCAGAAACAACGAAATTGATAAATTAGAGATAAAACGAAAAGAAAAAACCCAAAATAGAAAGAGAAAAACTGGACAAAAGATATGAGATAAAACGAAAACTATTATTAGAATTGAAAATGAAGCAATTTTAAAAAGTTTAAAATCAAATTTGAATTTAACAACTCTAAAGCAAGTGATTTACTCCTGAAATCAATGCAAAACATAGGAAGATGAAAGCTAATCCAAGACAAAAAACGTAAATCACCATTATAGCAAAGAGAGACAGAGAAAGAGATTGAAGATCTGCAGGCAAAACAATCAACATTAGATAAAGTATCAAATAATAGTGAAAAAAGAGATTCTTAAAAATGTAACGTTATATATAATAAAAAAAATAAAAATAATAAAAAATATTGCTTACCAAATATAAAAGACGACGTATCCAACTAAAAGCACAAAGAAAGAGATGTGAAAATTCTTGTTGAGAAAATTATGAATAACACAACACTTACAAAATTAACAAGGAACATTTCTATAGGGAAAATGGAGTATTCAACGAAGCCCGTCAAATGAAGACGTGAATGAGTTTTAGAATAATACATTGAGGTTAGAATGAATTACGACTAGTTTAAAATGGATGAAGAACAATCAGCAGAAAAGTAGAGAGATAAATGAACAGAAAGAAGAACGACAAGCCAACCAATAAGTTTTTTAAAATGGAATCCACCAAGGATGCTTAACTTCGGGTTATATTTTTTTCATTTACGCAGTAAGCGTGTTAGATAGTGAACATTCCGATAATAGAACTCGGGTTCGAATCTCACAATGGTTGATAAAACAAGGAAGTGATTTATTGATAATATGCTCCTGAAGACATGTTCACAGCGTGCAGTACTGTTGGAAAGTTCCTGAAAAGAACGCTTGCCATGATTTGATCCTATAATTGTGAGTGAAACAGAATAGACAAAACTATCTGAAAACTGTCGATCGTTGTAAGAGTGTTTAGTCACAAGTCCTCAAATAATAGATAGAAGCTCTTTAGCTGTGGTCAGTAGTATTTTAATGAGAATGAGATTTAAAGAAAACTGAGTTAAATACACACAAATAGGTTTGAAACTATTAACACGTTAGAAATACTTATTTTGATGGGATGTATTGGAATCCTGAAGATGTGCAGAGAATAAATCGAAAGATCAGAAAACTTCTTAGCATATATAAAAGTAGATGCACGTTGTAAAAAAATTCAGTGATTATATCGACACAGAATTTGGCTAAGGCAAATGTGTAAAGCCAATATTTATACGAAGGAAATTACTTCTGTACTTTGTTGAATGGTCGATGGCTTGAATTAAGAACAAATACTTTGATCCAGATTAACATTTGTTTATTTACAAGGGGTAGTACAGAAGGTTACTGAAAATTTCATGGCGGGAGTGAGTAAGCCACAAAAAGAATACTTATAGTCACTTTCCTTGGATACCGAAAGAGGAAGGAAGATTAGGAAAACTTAACTTTCATGGGGCATATTGATGGCAAGAGAGACAACGCAAGTCACTTACCTGACGAGCTGGTGTGAATAGATGGCAGAACAACCGCCTCTTCTATTCCAACAGATTCTTTTCTCGTACTTCCCGCCTGTGGAACTCCCTTCCGTTTACTTGGTACTCTGATAAATACAATCTTCAAAAATTTAAATGCAACGAAATGGCCATCTTCTGTCTTCTTGAATTCCATCCATCTTTTCTCCTTTCCTCAATCTTCCTTATACTCAGTCTTTTCTCTCATTTTCACCCTCTGTGAGCCCCTGCGTACTAGTGGCATTCCTACCTTGCTTGGAGTGAAATGATTAAAAAGAAAAAGAAAGGAATGCGGGAGCCTTACCAAAGGGAGGAAAACTGCTAAGAGGTGCACGCTATAGAAAGTTGTGGAGAGCCATGATCGCCTGTTTCCTGAAGGAACACAGCTCATAGAAAAATAAACTCTTACTAATACTGACAGGAAGTTGTTTTTAACGATCTGGTTAATCAACTGGCTATATGAGTGGTAAGAGTAGCATTCATTTTGGCTTGCGTGTGAATCAACGCGCTAGTTAGGCAGCTAGAGAAGACATAATGGCTACAAAATATGATAATGAAGAAGTAATTCAGGAATTGGATCAGGAAGAAGTGTACAAATATTTTGAAATCAATAAACGAAAAGACATTCAACATACAGCAACGAAAGAAATATCAGAAAAGCTTATTTGAAATGGATAACAGCAATAAATCTTGGAGAGTCAGGAAGAATAGAAAGATAAGAAAACTTCCATGTATGGTTGGAAATTGTAACCACCTAGAACATATATATATATATATATATATATATATATATATATATATATATATATATATATATATATATATTGTGTGTGTGTATGTGTGTGTGTGTGTGTCTTTCGACTAGACTGGTTAACATCTGAGGCTAGAGATTCTAGACTACACTACTATTTAACCCATAGCTGGATGGAAAGAAGAGATGGATTAATGTCTTTCGCAAAGTATTAGTATGAAAGTGAACAGAAGACACTAGGCTGCAATTTCAACTTGACTCGCCGATTTCCTTTTTCGCGACGATAAACACGACACTGTAACAAAATTATCCAAATAATTACAATATATCTTCTCAAGTATGTCTTTCTCTCAACATTTATATCATCCATTTGCAAGAGAAAAACTGTGTAGCATTATAATTCATTTCGGAGTGGCTCCCTAAATAAAACAAAGCAGCCTTCAAGCTCTTGCATTTGTGTGAACTCGTCCGCATTTAAGTGACAGGAAGTGGCAGTAAATACGCAACTGTTTTCCTCATTATTCAAGCTTCAGACAGGAATTAGCGAAGATATGCGTACACGGATCTTAGGTTATTCTGAAAAAAAGATTATGAATAAGGATTTTAAGAAAGGAGAAAAACTGGTATGCATAGACAGAGATACATTTGTTTGTTTCTTTTTTGTTTTGCCTGGCATATAACAACAATAACGAGGTACCCACTGAGTGACCAGTTCAGCAACCACGCTCACTGGATTAAGATAGATAGATAGATAGATAGTTAGATAGATAGATAGATAGATAGATAGATAGATAGATAGATAGATAGATAGATACGAGCAAACTGAGACAGATCGAAATGAGATATATCTATTAAGACAGAAACAAATGCTAAATGACTGACTTATTTTGATATAAACAGAGACAGACCGATAGATATGAATGTAGATGAATTTGAACAGAATGAGATAGATTCTAACAAACATTATATAGCGCAGTTAATTGCTAACTAGCTTGCTATCTAGCAAGATAGTAAGTATCAGTAAGAAGGTCGATCTACCAAAAGTTACGTATACACGAAAAGAAGAGATTTATAGATATCATCGGTCATTGACGTCACATGTGTCCATTCGTTATTTTCTCTGTCTCATTTCATTTGTATTCGCAACCTATTGTGGTTTGGGCGGGTGTCCGTGCGAAACGAGAGTCGGCAAATTCCCGCGAGGTGTTGAGTTCCGATCGATTTTTCAGGACGCATCTTTAATGGAAGTGTGCAAGAAATAAACTAATTTCTATTCGAGCCGATGTTTTCACTTACGTATATTCTTCAGCTAATAAAAGGACGCCTATCCTAGACCGATAGCTAGCAAGCCATTGATAGTGAATTCCTGTTGTCGTATGCTTTGCTTAGGGCCTGGTTCCCAACGTGGGGCGCACGCCTCACAATAAAGCAATTTAATTTTTAACGGAGTCAATTCGAGAATGAGTTATTAACACTGATTTTTGAATGAGTCCGTGTGAATATGAGTATATGGGCGAGTTTATACATAGGCTGCATATACAATATGCATACATAAACATATTTGTGTGTATGCACGTGCATATTTAATTACGTATGTACTGTATAATATATATATATATATATATATATATATATATATATATATATATATATATATATATATATATATATATATATATATATATATGATGAAAATGTGGAAAAGACAAAGCAAAATCCGAATATGTGAGTTTACTGTTTTTATTTTGTTTTTGTTTTTGTTATTCTGTCAACGTCAGACGTTTCGGTCAAATAGACCTTCTTCAGGACATGGTTAATGGAGATATATTTATATTAGATTTAAGTTAGATGAAGAGACGATATATACAGGACTGGTCAGAAACAGAAAAACTGAAATTCTAAAGTCAGAGTATTCTTTCTTGGAGTCGGATACGCTGGCGTCGCGTGGGCGGCGCTACGAAAACCTGCTCACAGGGAAAAAAATATATCCTAAGTGGAAGGTGGGGGGGACTTATTTAAAACTATAGCTTATCGGTACGTTTGTCAAGCATTAATCTTCCTAGACAACTTGATATATGAAAGAAACCTTGTCGGGTATTTATTGTGTGTGAGGTGGCTATCATGCCAGCCTCGTAAATCTGCCTAAGGTTTTTATTGTGGATATATTTTAAAATCTTCACAGAGTCGAAATCAAAATTGTGATCAGATT
This sequence comes from Acanthosepion esculentum, assembly GCA_964036315.1. NCBI lineage: Eukaryota > Metazoa > Mollusca > Cephalopoda > Sepiida > Sepiidae > Acanthosepion > Acanthosepion esculentum. The sequence goes on from OZ038495.1 coordinate 73,342,631, forward strand.
TGGCTATGTGTACAACTAAAGCACTGCTTAGATTACCGAGGCGAATATCACGTTTATGTTCGGAAATGCGAGATTTCAATGATCTACCTGTCTCGCCTACATAACTCAAGTTGCAGTCTCTACAAGGCACCTGATAGACGCAAGCATCGGATGTAATATGCTGTCTGCTGGTATTATTTAATATACTACGGATCGTTTTAGTGGGTAATGTAGTAGTTTTAATTTTTAGCGCGTTTAGATTGTTGGAGATGTGTTCGGTCAGAGGGTTATTCGGTAGAAAGATGCGGCCAATAGGATTATCAGGGGCAGCTGAAAGTGTGCCTCTCTCCACCTTTGATGTAGTAGTAGTAGTCGGTATGTTGTTATGTACTGATGGACGAACTCTGTGAATTTTCAAGGCTTTATGTTTAGCGCCGAGTATTAGTTGTCTCGGATACGAAAGGCTGGAGAAGGTATCCACGATATAACTCAATTCGTCATCTAAATATTTTGCTGAACAGATTCGCAGAGCTCTCAAGTAAAATCCAATAATAATCTACGGGCTCCCCAAAACCCATAAACCTGACATCCCTCTAAGGCCCATTATTTCGGGCATAGGCTCAGCCCCTCATAACATTGCTAGGTTTCTAACTAAATTTCTCACCCCAATTCTGGGCACCATAAGTCATAGGAAACAAATCCCTAGCCAGCTTAGACGTTAAATCTCTATTCACCAATGTACCTGTGGATAAATGCATTAAACGGTTAGAGAACCACCTTAAGAAAACTGACTTTAAGCTACCTATCCCCATCTCAATATGCATCAAATTATGCACCCTATGCACATCTCACTGTTACTTCCAGCATAACGACATCTACTATAAACAAAAATTTGGCTTACCAATGGGTAGTCCTCTCTCTGGATTCCTAGCATGCATCTTTCTAGAATTTCTCGAGTCTGGACATTTCAAATATATAATCCCTGATGACACACATTACTTCCGTTACATCGATGACATTTTATTCATTTACCCACAGAAACATGATTTAAACAAAATCACTGATAGATTGAATAGAGTAGAACCTACTATAAAATTTACCCACGAACTTGAATCGAATAATTCTCTACCTTTTCTAGACATACTACTTACTAGAAATAATAACAAACTAGAATTCAAAGTATATCGTAAACCCACATGCAAAAACGACTATTTACACTTTTACTCTCACAATGATACTAGGACTAAGAGAGGTGTTATTATTGGATTTTGGATCAGCTGCCTCTGATAATCCTATTGGCCGCATCCTTCTACCGAATAACCCTCTTACCGAACACATCTCCAACAATCTAAACGCGCTAAAAATTAAAACTACTACATTACCCACTAAAATGATCCGTAGTATATTAAATAATACCAGCAGACAGCATATTACATCCGATGCTTGCGTCTATCAGGTGCCTTGTAGAGACTGCAACTTGAGTGATGTAGGCGAGACAGGTAGATCATTGAAATCTCGCATTTCCGAACATAAACGTGATATTCGCCTCGGTAATCTAAGCAGTGCTTTAGTTGTACACATAGCCAAATCTGATCACAATTTTGATTTCGACTCTGTGAAGATTTTAAAATATATCCACAATAAAAACCTTAGGCAGATTTACGAGGCTGGCATGATAGCCACCTCACACACAATAAATACCCGACAAGGTTTCTTTCATATATCAAGTTGTCTAGCAAGATTAATGCTTGACGCCCACGCGGCGCCAGCGTATCCGACTCCAAGAAAGAATACTCTGACTTTAGAATTTCAGTTTTTTCTGTTTCTGACTAGTCCTGTATATATCGTCTCTTCATCTAACTTAAATCTAATATAAATATGTCTCCATTAACCATATCCTGAAGAAGGTCTATTTGACCGAAACGTCTGACGTCGACAGAATAACAAAAACAAAAACAAAATAAAAACAGTAAACTTACATATTCGGATTTTGCTTTGTCTTTTCCACATTTTCATCATACCGTCGGATCTACATCCACACATTTGCTTACATATATATATATATATAATATTTAAATATTTTAAAACAAGGTACCACAGGACTAATATAAATGAGTTAAATAACTCTATTCGATTACGGCATAAGTTATGTGCCCTTCGTACCAAAAGATCGTTTCTCCTTTCTTGCTTATCATTTGGAGTTGTTCCTTATTTTATTAGACATAGACTGATTAAGGCTAAGTTTGAATATAGTCTCCAAATTGACCAAGCATTTATTAAATATGAGCTCGATAAATTATTGGAAATATCATGTTTGTCTTTAAAGTTCTACCGAACATCTTTCAGTAAAGTCAAGGAGAAATTATCATTCTTTGACTTTTTTTCGTTTTTCTAAATATCTAGCCAAAATTAGATTAAAATTCGAATAACATTCCAATTCAAACAATAAAATTACATTAATCAACTTATTTCGAAACGATTTGGTTTTGAAAATGTAGCATTAGACAAGCATATATTTAATGTGTCGATTTTCTCAAAAATAGAAAAACTTGTTTTGTCTCTAGAAGGTTCGATTTTTGAATTCCCCCTCGGAATGTTAACAAAAGAACAAGTATTTGCTGAATTCGAAATGATGTCTTCGCAATTACTTCCTCATTTTCTTCTCTTTAGACAAACTCACTTTTTGTAAGTTTAAGATTTCGGATTTAGCATGTGAGTTTGCTTCCCTGTCAGTTGACCGTAATTACTTTGCCTGATGTTGTGCTCATTAAAATCCCGTAATAACATTTATATTACAAAACCGGACAAAGGTTCTGGTGTCGTGATTTTAAATAAAAATTTTTACATAAAAAAAGATTACATTTTTGCATCACCCATGTAATGACATTTTGGATGATCCAAAAATGTAATCTTGGAGGTATCACCCAAAATGACATTACATGTCATTTTGGGTGATACCTCCAAGTTTCGACAAATTGGTCCTGCAGATACTTATGATCATACTGATAAAGTGGAAATTAAAATCCCAAAACGTATTTAAGTATACATAAAAGCAACCTTATAAGCAAAGAGACTTATAACCGTATTAGACCCGTAAGTTGTCAGTGTCCTCGGTTATATGGGCTACCTAAAGTTCATAAAAATGATGTGATCTATTTTTTCTATGATAGGCTCGGCAAAATATGAGTTAGGCAAAATGGTTGACAGAGTTGCTTCAACCGGTTTCTGAATATTTCTCAACTTTTTGTATTCTCTGAATTTGTTAGAAATTGTCCTATAAATTGTAGAGATAAAATATTAGTTTCTTTTGAGATAGTGAGTCTGTATACACATATCCCCCTTCAGGAAACTGTACAGATTTTTGCAGATGCTCTTTATAGAGGTTGCTTGGGTCCTGTTATCATTACCGAACCCTTATTCTTTGAATTTATGTATTTGGCAACGGAAAGGGTGGAATTTAGTTTTGAAGATATTTTGTTTTCCCAGATTGATGGGGTCTCTATGCGTCGCCCTTTGGGTCCTGTTTTGGCCAACATGACAAGGCTTGGGTCAATCTGTTGCATGGCTTTCAGGTACTTTCTAAATGAGCTGAATGCTAGGTTAACATAAATTATTCATCATCCTGACTATCCACGAACATTGTGAGATTTGAACCAAGGTTTCAGTGTCAGAAAGCAAACTTTCTAACGACACGGCCATACGTATTTAACCAAATGTCTTTGAAACATTTTTTCATTTTTAAAGAAATTTTCTAGTCTGCATGTGAAGTTAAAGCGAATTCATGAAGAAGTTGTCCAAAGTCCATTGCCAGTCATTATCAAGAATCTCCATGTTAGTCTATAATATCATCAGTTTACAATGGCGAAAATTCTATTTAATTTTGGCCCTGAAATTTCTGAGATACTTTAAAAGTTTAATTTACTTGCATGAGTTATCACATGCAATTGACATCATGTCTAAAAAGTATATATATATATATATATATATATATATATATATATATATATATATATATATATATATATCTTCGGAAAAGGTTTTCAAAATTAGTCTGTTCGTGGTGGGATTTTTATTCTTATTTACTGTCAAAGTTAATCAGAATTTAATCTGAGAGGATAATCTTAAGGGAGCTGATAGAAATCAATGCCGTATTTGAGCAGACACTTCACGTTTGACTAGATTTATAGAGAGTTTTTAAAACTTTATTTGACGTTGTAGCCTAGAGTTAGTGAATCTTTGTTTCGCTTTTCCGATTTAGTCATGAGAATGTAGTCTTTTGAAGGCCACAAATCAAAATGGATTTATGTTAGAATTCACGCATGTATGAATCGAATTTCATGGGCATTCTTTCAAGAAAAGAGAATTACAATTCATTCTGAATAAACTATATATATGAGCACATTGCAAACACACACACACACACATACATACATACATACACACACACATATATATATATATATATATATATATATATATATATATATATATATATATATTATTTAGATACTTATAGATAGATATACAGGGCGCGAAGGATGAATTGTCGTCTAAATTGCGCAAAAAAATGTAAATAATAATGACATCTGATTTTAACATATACATATACCAAAATTACACAAAAAATATCTTGAAATACAAGAGAGCAAATGTATTCAACAAAATTGTCATTGGCTTCAACCACGGCCTCCGGACGACTTCGGTATCTCCTGCTCTATTCTGGACGGTCTCCTTGTTTAAGTTGGTGAATGCTGCCATAATCCTTGCTTTCATTTTTGGTGTTACAAAGAGTTTTGTTGGTCTCTCGCTCATTTGCGCTCCACACATAATAATCAAGGGGATTCTGGGGAGTTAGGTGGCCAATTTTATGCGGTGACGTGATCGCAGTAATTGTCTGACAGCCATAGCTGGGTTTTCCTGCTTGTGTTGCATGGTGCAGAGTCCTGTTGCCAGGCATAGAGTCTACCAGCAGCCACCCTCTTGACCCAGGGCAGCACTACCTCCTCAAGGCACTTGATGTAGGCCTCCGTGTTGAGTCTGAGGCCCTGTGGGAAGATGAATAGAAGCATAACGTCGCTGTGTGATCACTAGTGATCGCTCTAAACACGATGATGTTGACTGGAGATAGCATCCAACACTTTTCGAATCCTCTGCACTGTCGTGAAATTGACACCTAAATACTCTGAAACGTTCGCATTGAAGCTTTCGACACGAATGCCAAGCAGTACAGAATGCCGTTTCCAAATTTCTGGCGGAGTGATTTGCGACATGGTGCTCTTTTTCTCACAGACGGTGCACAACTGATTCTATTATATTCTGTACTTTCGACAAAATAAAAAGAAACAAAGCGCATGCGCGAAATTAGAAATATAAAATGTTGACTTATCGCATCCTATACATGTGTGTGTGTGTGTGTGTGTGTGTGTGTGTGTGTGTGTGTGTGTGTGTGTGTGTGTGTGTGTGTGTTTATTATATAAATATACGAGAGTGGATTGAAAACCTCATCTGCTGGCGATGAAAGACTGTTGGCAGAACTATAAATTCTTGAAAGCACTAATTTATGACTTGTCTTACTTACCGGCATTACATTGAATTCCATCCTCATCAGACTTAACCCCGTTATGTTACATATCACATCAATTCTATACATCCACACCGCACATACAGTTATGGACATTCCTGCAATGTATCTAGATAGATATACAGACACAATGACTCCAATACCTCTTTGTATCTACATCAGGTGGTGGAAATGATTTCTTTAGGTAAATAGTGGGGATACACTTTATTAGACAGTTGGTTTTTATTCCTTCCTCACTTGAAAAAGATGGAAACGAAAGAAATCCAGTAAGGGAGATAAACTTGTTAATTGAA
>OZ038495.1:73350983-73370983 GCA_964036315.1 Acanthosepion esculentum
AAGAAGAACCAGTCAACATCATTGGATGCAATCTAGACACAGGTGCTACATCAAAGTGTTCCTTCTCCTAGTTGAACACCTTACCGAAGGCTAAGGGGACCAATACACCCAATAAGCTTATCGGCTTCTGGACACCAACACAGGTACTTCTACATCCCTGCACCTCATCATTGATGACATGAAAGTATTCACCGGTCTTTGAATGCGTACTACTTTTTGTTTTTTTTTGGGGGGGGGTAATATGTAATATTTTTAATATTCCCGGGTATCCTTCTACCCAAGCTCCAGGAATACGGTGTTACGGGACGAATGTTTGATTTAATCCAATCGTTCCTATGAAATCGTAAAATAAAGGTCGTTCTGAACAGGCTCTCTTCCAGATCCTTTCAAACGAACACGAGAGCCCCTCAAGCCTCCATCCTGTCTCTTACGCTGTTTCTAATGTTCCTCAATGTTCTCCCCGATGTCATCAGTTCCCAATTATATATTTTTTCTTAACAGGATTTTATGCATGGATAGCAGAATAAGGACAAAGAGCAACATAAGACAGGAAGTTGTGGAGAACCATGACCGATACATAAGAAAGAAGTACACACATTTATTAAATCATTTCACTTCGAGCAACCCGATAAAACCACTAAGACGCAGATGGGTTACTGAGAAGGAAGAGAACAGAAAAGAATAAACAATAAGAGAACCCGAGTCAAGGAGACACATGATGACGATTGTCGTTATATTTGAATTTTTGAACATCGTAGTTGACAGGAAAGCAAGAAACTGGAAATGGGTTCCACAGGTGATAAGTGCGAAAGAAGAAACTATTAGAATAGAACTTACGGTTGCACTTAGCAATTTTAACAAGAAAGCAATGGGGCCTAGCTGTCAATCTAGTACTACACCTAAATTCATGAAATCAAGATGCCAAAGTGGAAAACTCATCAGAAGATGGGGAAAATTGACTAAAGCCGAAATATCAGATCGGAATCTGTGGTGGGAAAGTGAGTAAAACCGAGTTACCAGATAAGAATTTCAAGATGTATATTAGAAACACGAGAGCAGATGTTGCAACAATATTAAATGCACGGACGAATGGTAGACTTATAAATATACAAGATAGGGTTCGGGTGAAGAGAATTGGGTCTCAACTCAATATCTATGCTGATGATGATGATGCAACTATTTCCTCCTGTCTTAATCTGATCGGTTAGATAAGCTCAAATTGGTAGCTGATAAAAAAAAAATGACCAACAATCTGTTGTTAACTGAACCAAAGATTGACTTGTTAATTTTAACACCTCCAAAACGAAATTTCACTCATCTGATAGACCCACACATCCTACCTTCCATCAGAGCATGGCTGATATTAACCTCCGTAAGATTGACTCGTTGCGCTTCCTATGGCTGACATTTTCTGTTGGTATGAAGTGCAAAGATTACATTAAATCAGTTCCTACATCTGCTGCTAAGAAAGTTGGTTCACTGCAATGTGGTAGGTTTTTCTCCCCAGAATCTATCTTACATATTGATCTATGCTTTCAATATTGCTGCAACATATGGTCTGGTCCTCCTGCTATATATTTAGAAAGTATTGATATAAGCAAAAGGAGAATCTGCAATGTTTGTGGTGCTGACCTGGCATCTCGCCTTCAGTCACTTTCTCGCCGCCGTAATGTAGCTTACCTGTGCCTTTTCTATAAATATTTCATGTTAATATATTCTAATGAACTTTCCTCTCTGGTACTTCATAAAGTTAAGTGCAATACCAGATTGGCGGCAAGGTCCCATCATTTTGCAGTTGAAATGGCTAACCATAAAGCGTAATGGTTAACCGCAAGTTTTATGTTCATACTTTCTTTTATCGCAGTTCTTGCTTTTAGAACTGTTATGGTCCAATATCCTCGCACCACTGTTATGGTCCAAGGAAGAACAACACGAACACAAAAGTAGTAATAACAAAGATATATTAAACAGAATAATAATACAAGAAGTTGAAGGTGTTAGTATGACTGTCAGTCTGGTTTAGAGTGAACTACTATTGTCTCGACTCGTTCTGTCTTGACTCGTTACATTTCGTTCTAACGTCTCTCTTGAGAGGTGCAGTCTGTATAGTGTCAGGAAGAGTTCCTTATCGTTACAGGTAAGTACCCATAAGACCCCCCCCTCTCAAAGCTTTTGCCTCGTAGGGGTCTTTAATATTTTTTTCTCTTTGGATTTATCATCAAAGGCTCTGTAAATTTTCTTTTCCTGATCGATTTTCGCGGTTCTGATATTGTTTGAGGCCTTTGCATATCAAATGAGTTGAATATCGTATCCATCACTTCTTCCTCTTCCTGAGGTTGACCGTTAGACTCGTCTAACAGTCTCTTTCTTATTTGATTTAAGTGCCTTTTATGCGAGAACTTGGAACCCTGAATTATGTAAACTATGTTCCCGATTCGTTTTTCTATTTTACCTTGCTCCCAGTAGGATGTATTGTTTTTGTACACTTTAAAAAAACTTTCTCTCCTGGGTTAAATTTTCTTTTTGGTACGTATGACGTTGGTGTTTGCTTTCTTTGTTTTGGTAGTAATTTGTCGAATACCAATCTAATCTTTCGGGCGAACATCACTTCCGCGAGTGATAATGCCGATGGCGTAGTACTGTTTGGTGTAATTCGATATACTTGTAAGAATTGTGGTAACGCCTTTTCTGTTGGCACGTCATAAGCTTTTCTTAATGCTCTTTTTAGCGTATCTACAAATCTCTCCGCTTGCCCGTTTGATCTTGGGTGATATGGCGGGGATTTGATGTGTTTAACTTGAAAAGTTTCACAAAATTCTTGAAAATCCGCAGATGTGAATTGTGTCCCATTATCAGTGACTAGACAATCAACCACTCTGAAACGAGCACACAGCTTGTGAAGGCAATTTATGGTAGTCTCAGAAGTAGGTTTTCGACAACGAAATACTTCTGGCCATTTGCTGTAACTGTCTACTACAATCAAATAGTAAAAACCATCTAATGGACCTGAGAAATCTACATGTATTCTCGACCAGGGTCGATCTGTCTCCGGCCATGGCTTATGGATGATCGGCGGTGCTTTGGCTGCCAAGGAACAACCCTTGCATTTGTCCACCATATGTGTTATATCTTGATCCATGTTTGGCCAATATACATAACTTCGCATTAAGGATTTCATTCTGTTCTTTCCTGGATGTCCCATATGGAAATCCTTGAGGATTCGCCTTTGTAGCGTTTTCGGGATTACTACCCTTTCATTATATAGTAGAACATTATCACACAACGAAAAACTGTCTGATATATTCTTATATTTTCCTGCAATTTTTGTTTTCGTTTCCTTAATAAATTCGTCAATCACTGCTTCATTTCTTATTTCTTGTAATGTGAGGTTTCGAATTGTACTACATAATGATATTCTAATGTCTTCCTCATGTCGTAGAGCTGCAATTACGGTATCTTCTAATGGCTCCGTTTTCTTTGGTATTAGTCTCGAAAGACCATCTGCATGCCCGATTTTGTTTGATGGAAGATACTTCAATTTAAAGTCGTAGTAAAATAAAATAGTACCCCATCTTAGCATTCTGTTCGCAGTGTAGACAGGTAAATCTTTCTTTGATCCGAATATTGTCAATAACGGCTTGTGGTTCGTCTGTAAGGTGAAAAATCCACCGTAAATATATCTGTGGAATCTCGTAACCGCAAAAATAATCCCCAGCGTTTCTTTTTCGATTTGTGAGTAATTTTGTTCGGCTGGTAGCAATGTTCTTGAATCATGTGCGATGGGTTTTAGTGTCCCATCCAGCATTTTATGAAGTATACATGCCCCAACGCCATAGGCACTCGCGTCACTCGCGACTATTATTTCCAATTTTGGGTCATAGTGCGCTAAAAATAAATCTGCTGTTAGCGTCTTAATGATTTTGTTGAAAGTTTTCTGACATTCATCTGTCCACTCCCAAACGTTTTCCTTCTTCAACAGTTCGTTTAGGGGTGCGCATAATTTGTGCATGTTAGGAATAAATTCTTGGTAATAATTTACTAAGCTCAAGAAGCTTTGTAATTATGCTAAATTTTTGGAGTCGCCATTTTTTTTATTGCCGTTGCCCTTTCTGGGTCTGGTCGTCTTCCTTCTTCGTCAATAATATGGCCCAGATATTTTATTTCCTTCATAAAGAAGTCACATTTATTTTCTTTTACTTTAAACCCGTAGTTTTGTATTCGCCTGAAAACCTCTTGAACGAGTTCCCAATGTTGATCAATATTTTTGCTATTTATCAGGATGCCATCAAGGTATGCGCCTAGCATAGTATCCATTATTTGCTGAAATATTGCCGGCGCGACCTTGATCCCAAATGGTAATCTTTGGAACTTATATAATCCTTTATGTGTGTTTATGCACAACAACCTCGAGCTTTCCTCATCTACTGGTACTTGTAGGTAGGCTTCGCTCAAGTCTATCTTTGAGAAAAATTTTCCTCCGTTCAATTTTGTGAAAACTTCCTCTGGACTAGGGAGAGGATAGTGATAATCCTTAATCCCTGCATTCAATCCCGTCAAGAAATCATCGCATACTCGTATCTCACCCGATTTCTTTTTCATGTAAACCGTAGGTGCGGCCCATTGACTATATTCTACCTTTGTCAATATACCGGTTTTCACGAGTCTATCCAACTCTTGGTCAATTTTTTCTAGTGATGCGAAAGGTACATTCCTTTTCTTCTTGAAAATGGGTTGTACATTTTCTTTTAGTTCTATATTTGCCGCAAATTTTTACACCTCCCGGGGCCGGATGAAAATACTTCGGGGAAACTCTCCTTTAATTTACCTGCCTCGGTCGATAGACTTTTCACTTTTTGGCAGAACGTATTAATCGGTAAATCCCAGAGGTCGAATTTCTGCATCCAGTCAGTTCCAAATAAGTTTTCCGTATTTTTAAGAACGTACATTTTTAATTTTTTAGTCATTCCGTTGAACGTCACATTTGTAATAACTTCTCCCTCAAATTTTATTTTTCTTCCAGTTACAGACCTAGCTATTTCATCGGTCCTCAACATCGTCGGTTTGTTTAATTTCTTCCACGTCTGTAAGTTAATAATTGTTAAATCTGATCCGGAATCCAATTGTAGTCTGACTTTTTTGTTTAACATTTCTACTTGTCTCGTCCGCTTGCTCAGTTCTAGTGACTCTTACTCGGCTTCTGCTTTCTTTCCGAGTCCAACAATGCGAACTTTTATGTCCCACTTTATTGCACGACAGACAAGTCTTAAAACGGTATGGACAATCTTTGTACCCATGCAAAGTCTCACAGCGATAACATGAACAGGGTGGTAGTTTCTTCTGATATTTCATTTGATATTTTGAAGTAGAATAATTTGTCTTGTTTTTGAAGTAGAATAATTGGTTTGGTTTGTTTTTGAGGAGGGATAAAAACGTGTTTGTCGTTGTACTTTTCGTATGTGAGCGACGCCTGACTCTTTTTTTACACATATACATCTCTGACAGTCTTCAGCCAATTTTTGTAGCGTCAATTCTGGTTCACTCTCAAGTTTTGTTAGAATTCTCCGTCTGATCTCCGCATCTTTAGTCGAAATCAGGCCTTGGACGAATATTAAATATTTAAAATTGTCAGGGCTGAGTTCAGATAACTTAAAGTCATCACAGTGTTTGTTTACTATGGAAGCGAATGTTATGTAGTCTTCGCTATCCTTTTTCGTTAAATTTAAACATTTCCACCTTTTGTGGAATAATGAAGTGTTCGGACTAAATAATTCTGTTAAAAGTTTTACGGCTTCCTTGAAAGTCAACTCATTCGTTTTCATAGGTAGGATGTAGTCTACGAATTTAGTGTATTCTCTTGACCCTAGTTTCCTCAGTAGTATACGTACTTTTTTCGCGTCTGACCAATTCCCGCAATCAAACTCATATAAATCTTCATATCTTCTGAAGTAATCTGCGAAGGTTTTGTCTTTGTCCGGTGCATAAGTGAAGTCTTTGATAGAGCTCCATATAGCATTTTGCGAGAATGCCGTTTCATTTTCAGAATGTTGCCCTTTATTTGTTACTGCCCGTAGTAGTAATTCTTGTAGTTCCAGATGCTTCTGTTCGTTTTTCTGTTGCTGCTTGAATTGCATTTTCATTAGTTCCAATATGTTTGCCTTAAAGTCTTCCATGTTTATACGTAATTATGTGAAACTATTTTTCCTTTTTGTAGACTTCAGGTCTTTGTAGCCTGTTGTTCTGGAACCTTAGTACGAAAAGTTTTCCTGCTTAGAATTCGTGTCTTTGTTACCACTGTAAAGTTGGTGTCCAAAAAGAATTTTTCTTTTATCTATGTTCGCGTAGAACTGTTTTTTTTGTTTTGTTTTTTTCTCACTACTTACGTCGCCTCTGTTACGGACGACCGATAGCAAAAAGGTTTATTGTAGATTCTCCGCGTAGAACTTGTTTTTTCAATATCCTTTTTTAGGATTCTCCGCGTAGAGTTTGTTTATTCAGTCCTCGTCGCCACTGTTATGGTCCAATATCCTCGCATCACTGTTATGGTCCAAGGTTAGGGCCAAGGAAGAACAACACGAACACAAAAGTAGTAATAACAAAGATATATTAAACAGAATAATAAATACAAAAAGTTGAAGGTGTTAGTATGACTGTCAGTCTGGTTTAGAGTGAACTACTATTGTCTCGACTCGTTACACTTCGTTCTAACGTCTCTCTTGAGAGGCGCAGTCTTTATAGTGTCAGCAAGAGTTCATTATCGTTACAGGTAAGATCCCATAACAAAAACTATCTTCTAGCTTCTTACTTTCCATTAAACTTTGATCTTCAAAAATTTAAATGCAATGTCATTCGTTATCTTCTGTCTTCTTGTTCTCTTATTGTTCTCCCTCCTTAATATTTTTTCATATTCTCTATCCCTCCCTAACCCCTTGTATCTTAGTGGCTTTATTGCCTTGCTTGGGGAGAAATCATTAAAAAAATACTATATTAATCATCAAAATGTTTGTTTGAAATTTTGTGAGAAAAGTTTGAAATGTTTCTGAATTCCATCTTAATAAAGCGAATCTAGTTTCGATGCAATATAATTTTCAATAAATTTCCGAACAATGAGGTCATCTTTAAACTTAGGTCATATAATGCGAGAGGACGGATTGGAAAATTTGATACTCACTGGACAGATTGAAGGCAAGAGAGACAAGATAAAGCTTAACCTACTTAGCGAGCTTGAGTAAATGGATGGCAGAACAGGATTTAGGAGAGATAACTTTATTAAGATATTAAGATATACAAAGAATAGGATATTTTGGAGAGCCATGATCACCAACGTCCTGAATGCGCACATAACATATGAGAAGAAGAAGAAGAAATGATGCATTAAACACAACAAATAATAATCCAGTGACATGTTGTGAATATGATGCATGAGGTCGACAAAGCAACGCGTAGAGAAGTGAAATCATGCGAAACTATGACATTCCGGCTTCTTTAACCGATGTTCTCTTTGCTACTATTTCAGTTCCCAGGCGCCCAGGCGTCTAATTTGAGAGCTGCAACATTCAACGGTAATAGCTTAACGACCTCAACAATTCTTTATACAATCCGCCTTTCACATCCCGCAAAATACAAATTGATAACCGTTTTTTATTGTTGTTTTTTTTTGTTTTTTGTTTTGTTTTTTTCTCAAATGTTCCATTTTACTGTTGATGGTGCTGGCTGTCTTGAATTCAGCAATGATTTTTGCCACTTTCGATTATCCTTAGTATACCCAAATTTTTTATGTCCGGTGATAATCTTCCACGCAAAAACAAATGTCTAGAAAGATGTGAAACGCAGGTGTTGAGACTGTCCAGTGCTAAAAAGACTTGGATTAATAGGTGTGAACTGACAGTCAAACAGATACATGGATACACACATAGATATTGACAAACCAAAAATTATATATACTCTTACACACACACACACACACACACACACACACACACACACACACACACACACACACCAGTCAATTCACACATTTTGTGAGATCATTCCATCATTTCTGTGCCTTTTCTATAAATATATATGAATATATTTTCATCATGATTGTTCTGACTGGCTTTCATCTTTGGTACTTCAACTTTACGAATTTAAGTGCAGTACTAGATTGGTAGTTCGGTCTCAACTGAAATTGCTAGATGTAACCGTAAGTGCTATGTTAGCAGTTTCTTCTCTCACACTTCTTGTGAAACTCTCTTCTGGTTTCTTGCTTTCCATTAAACTTTGATCTTCAAAAATGTAGATGCAATGCCAATCGTTATCTTCTGACTTCTTAATTCATATTCTTTTATTGTTCTCTCTCCTTAATGATGTTTTCTTTCTGTCTCTCTTATTCTTTCACACCCAGTAACCCCGCCACTGAGTTTTAGTGGATTTACTGTCTTGCTTGGGGTGAAATTATTTTAAAAGAGTTTCTACAACTTCTATAAATGTTTCTCTCTTTAAAGAAACTGTTTCGCTTGTTAAATTTCTAAAGCGGTAGTATCTAAAATATAATTTTGGTTCACAAAAATATATTTATTTGATTAAAATTATATGCGAAATAGATTACTCTCTACAAACTGAAATATTCCGCAAAAAATGTCCAAGTGACTTTTAAATCGTAAAATCTACAGTGACACTTAAGCCTGCAAAGGATTTAAACTTTCTTCTACAGAGACGATACAGAAGTACTTGTTTTGAGTGCTTATTGGATTCTTCTTCTTCTTCTTCTTCTTCTTCTTCTTCTTCTTCTTCTTCTTCTTCTTCTTCTTCTTCTTCTATGTGCCGTGTCACTTCACGAAGTTGACTATCATGGCTCACCACAATTCCCCATCCTTTGTAGTTCGTAATAATATTTTAGACATCGGACACTTATACACAAAACCTCATGGGAAAGGCATTAATCCATCTCTTCTCCCCCAGCTATGGATTAATCAGTAAGACTTGTATCAGTTAATCATTATTATCTACAAAGTATTCATACAATGTAAAAGTATTTTCTGGCTTTACATAAACCTTCAAAAAGTTGACAAGGCTTAAAAAACAATCAATCTCAGAAGTAGTAGATATCCGGATAAAACTTTCAGTCTTCAGCCTAGTAATGTAGTAATGTTTTGTTTGATTTTTAGCTTTAGATGGTGACGCATACTGTGATAAGATTCCTTTTTGTAATAGAGTCCTATTCATTTCGATACGTTTGAGCGGATCAGCATTGTAAGTCTTCAAGGGGCTCGATGGTCATTTTGTAGAATTGCTGTACGTGTTGAATGTGACGCGTTGGTGCTGCTTTGACGTTGGCAACAATGGACCATGAACATTTCTACACTTGTGGACCTCATTCTGGACTTCTAAGTCGTACAGCATCATAAGTAGGCATCAGTTTATCTCACGCTATGTTTGGTCACAGTTCAGCTGTTTGGTCGTTAGATGAGAGTGACCTCTTCAGGGCTCAGATTACATGCCTCCCCTGGCCTTTACAGCGCATTTACAGGAATTTTTGTGTTTGGATATGACCGCAGAGCAGTGGAGGTTTAAAATCAGTGTTTTCATTCCCCTAGATGGACTGCTTTTCTGGACTGTCGAACTCCATCTACACGAAACAGCTGGTCATGAAGCGCCAGTTGTTCGCTTTCGCCTATTCTCTTTCGAGATGAACTTAGTTGTCAGAGGCTATTTGAGACGCATGTCACGGAAACATTTTATAGACAGTGAGATCTTGTCCCCACCGTCACATCCGGCTATGTCAACCTTATGAAACATATATAATGTACGTATATAAACATTAGTGGTGCATACCAAGACCTAAATAATCTAATTACACCATTAAGAGACCGCACGGTATTTCAGAGCACAGATCAGATAGACTGAACATCTGAGCAACGAGGGAGTTTTAATGAAAATAGAAACAAAATGGAAACTTATGCCTAGAATAAAAAAGAAACAACTGAAATGATGCTAAGGAGGACAGAAGAAAACAGTGAATAACCCCTGCCTAACGAGCTTGGCGGAATATGAACTAGGAAGAATAGCAAAAGGACAAAAGCTACAAAGAAAAAGAAGTTAAGGGGAACTATCTAGAAAAGAGATGGCATATAGAAGTAGAAGATTGCTTTTAATTTTTAAATCCCTTTCACCATCCCTTATAAATAGGCATACATATACGGGCGCGTACGCACACACACACACTCACACACGCACACACATATATATATAGGCCTGACAATTGCGTCTAGCATGAAACAGCCTGTCGCCTCTAAATGTTGACTTCAATGTTCACTTTTATATTTACACACGCTCTATCTCTGATATTGAGCACTTTATCCATTAAATATAGCACACCTTAAGAGTATACTTCATATATATATATATATATATATATATATATATATACTTCTTCATATACATATATATATATATATATTAAATGTTCACCAAATGCAAGGCTCAAGACACACTTAAGATAGAGGCTTACCAAATGGAGTTTTTGCGTAGACGTAAAAAAGAGGTGGTCAAAAGTGCAGTTTATGTATGATAGATAACAGTTGACCCTAGACTTGAAGATCTTAACACTTTAATGATCTGAGGAGCATCCTATGGAACAGACTCCTGAGAGGATGCTTTCCAGTCATGACACTCTTAATCTCTTCAAGTCTAGTATTAACCGTTACATATCTTCATAATCTGTGATGCTTACTTCTTTCTCGTACGTCCATAAAACAAACTCAATCAGTAATCTTGCATCTTGAGTGATTCTCTAAACATGATTTTTCAGCTTTCTATACTCATATTGGATATTAATGCCAACATCCAGCAGCGACAGTTTTTTTCATGCTTACACGCAATCGTCAGGCCGTGACGTTTGCGTTCGAGCATGAAATATGTTGCCGCTTGGTGTTGACCTCAGTGTCCATTTTTATATTTATATACAATCTATCTTTGATACTGATCACTTTAACCCATAAATATAGCATACCATAAAACTATATTTTTAACACACACACACACACACACACACACACATATATATATATATATATATATATATATATATATATATATATAAGTATAAAATATTGTAAATGATGTGAATGAAACTCAAAGTTGAACCAAATGCTGAGGAAAATATGTATGTTTATTATTAATACTCTGTATATATATATATATATATATATATATATATATATATATATATATATATATATATATATATATATATATACATCAGCTTTTAAGCTTGTATTTAAATGGTGACTTTTGCAATCTCCACCTTTCGATCATATATTAGTAAAATGAGAATGCGTCTGGTAGAATCGTTTTATTGGCCATGTTACAACAGCCCGAGAAATCCGCGTACTACTCTGCTTTTAGTAATAGAAACTTTGCCAGATTTGTCAGCATGGCAACGTGTAGAACAAGTCGACTGTATGTCTTGCAACCTGCTGAGACGGAACGATTGGAATATCAGCCAGAATAAAACAGGAAATCATGCCTAGTATTTCGTGAATTATTTTCAGACAACAACTGGCATTTCTTTCTTTCTTTCTTCCCTTTGTGGTCGTCTCATTTCCTCTGCAGGGTAGATTATTATTGTGCGGTTGTGTATTTCAAAGGTAGAGAGGCGGAAATAGATAGATAGATAGATAGATAGATAGATAGATAGATAGATAGATAGATAGATAGATAGATAGATAGATCTGCACGAAGAGAGAGATAGAATAGGGAGAGGGGGACGTGTGATCGAATAAAAAATTGAAAGTAAGGAGTTTTTTAAACAACCTATGGAAGATCAGAATAATTAAAAAGTGAAAGGGCGTTCACAGAAAAGGATAAAACTAACAGGAAAACAAGAATGTATAAATGAATTAATTTCTTTCACACACACATATATGCGTGTGTATCTATGTGTGTACGTGTGTGTTTTATGTGTGTGTGTATGTATGTGTGTACGTGTGTGTTTTTATGTGTGTGTATGATCAAATATAGTTTTAAGATATGCTATAATTATGGCTAGAAGTGTCCAATAGGTGGGATAGAGCGGGTGTATGTGCATGTACACTGAGGTTAACACCGATTGGTGACAGTCTGTTTCATGACTGAAGGCAATCACCAGGCCATGTATTTTATTATATATATATATATATATATATATATATATATAATATATATATATATATATATATATATATATATATATAATGGGAAATATAACGATTTTAACCTGGACACTATATATGCAAGATATTCCGATACAATTTGAAAAATCTTCGCCCATCTGAAGAAATCGCAACCCTCATTTAAAAGCTTTAGACGTTGACACATGCTGCGATAAGGTTCAGTGTGGTGAAAGAATCCAGTTCATACAGGTATTGTAACATGTAACACACATACACACGCACACAAACATACCCACTTTTGTTCAACTGAAACCATTTTACAGAGGTCAGATTAATGACTTTTGATACACTGAGCATGCTGGCCGTGACTTGCAGTGCCTCAGTGTAACCATCAGTAGTCGATAAACAATCTTACGTTCGTAAACGAAGTTCTAGACAACATCTTAGTACAGGCGCTTACCAAGGTCGACGCATTGCAGCAACAGGTTGGAAAAAATTGCATGTGTCCACAGAACAGATCAGAGAACATTTGGCCTCGGAACGATAAAAGTGCATTGCTGAAAAAAGTTATTGACAACAGGATTTTGGACACGCATGCCTCAAGCCAGCATTATGCCACAATTTCGTCGTGAACGTTTCCACTGATGTCACGAAAGTGATTCTGGAAGTGGTGGTGGGGGGTAAATTTCGCTGAGAGAGGAAATTTCCGTGAACCTAAAGAGCACACGACACGGAGCATAAATCCTCGACATCATAGCGTGGGCTACCAAAAGTTACAAATGACGTTCGACGTTGGCATTTGTGGAACGTATATTTAACTATGCCATGTACAGCTAGAATTCTTTTGCTGTCATCCCTGTAAAGTCAATATACTCTTCAGTCATTCAAGTTGAATATTGCCCGCTCACACTATACCCATGCTACTCCAGACGTTATTCAAAATGGTCGAGTAAGTGCAATATTTCAAGAAACTCATTTGTGGAATTAATACAATATTTGGGAAATATGGACAGTTTTAGATAAGTGATATACAGTAGCTGAATTTTGTGCGATTATTGGACGATATATATGTGTGTGTGTAATGGGTCAGAGGTGTGTTTACGCGCTTTATTTGAACACATCTTTGAAAATGTTTAAACCTCTTCTACTCTTCTACTCGTACAATTTCCCAAAATCCCGGGACACTACTTATTCGGTGCAGCAAGATATTATTTTTTCAATACATTTTCCGACACTCGAACCCGAATCGGCAGCTCTTTTAAATATATACAGAAATTCTCGGTGGAACATTTATTTGAACAGACACACTCTTTTTATAAGTTACAAGATTCCCAAATGGCATGATTATTCCAGACAGAACATTTGGTATAAATTATTGATTTGTTTGTTTTTACGGCTTATCAACACTTTGTGGGTTATTGTAAAGCCGAAATATATTTTGGATCGAAAGAATAATGCCTTTTTGCGAGCGAATATTGCATTAACAGTTTTATTTAGAATAACAATGATTTTCCAAATCCAAATCTTACTATTTAACCCATAAATGGGAGAGGAGATAAATCCATAACTTTCCCAAGGGTATTTGTAAGTAACTGAATATAATGAGCCTGACTGGAATTCAAATCTACTCTCCAATTTCCTATTAAAATCTATTACACCACCCGCACATCCGTATTCGGTAAAAAAGAGTCGTCATAAAGCAATTAAACTGCACGGTGATTATTTTCGACCGGACTGTCACACGAAGCGTACATTCATATTTCTTTGGTAATAATTGTTAGAAGTAGATGAACCACATATTGGAAAGTTTCGTCCGTTCTGTTAGGCATTATTGTGTGGGTTTTGGTGAAAATTCCCAAGAGGAGAAGCAATCCATTGCAAGAAAAATCGACATTATCAAAATGCCAGGAACCTGGTAATTCGTTTTTGGGTATCATTCATGTGCTGGATTTGAACGATTCATGGGCTGTATTAAAAGCAGATTTATTGTTAAGCATCGTTAAAACCAGGCACAATGTCGTGTCAAGTGTTGTGGTTGGTTAAAATGACACGCGAGGCTTTGGAACGGACGAAGAAAATTATCTTAAAGTGCGTCCGCTTCAAAACAGATTATCTTAATGTCCGCTACAGAACGGATTGAATGTCCAAAGTGAGAAATCTCAACTTGCAATTCAGTGCAACGGTGACAAGACACTGAGTAAAAATTATGTCTCAGTAAAAAAAAATCCAGATACCATATATATATATCAACCCCAAGAAATTGACTAGACTTCGCTAGAGGCCTGGGATGATCTTGAGTTCCAATAGACGTTCAAGGCAAGGTGCCTCCTTGACAGAATACTCATCCATCATGACAGGTGAAAAGGTCTGCTCGGTTGTGGTGGAACGTTACTGGTTTGGTTTGGTTTGAGGTTTATTGAATTTTACAAGCCACTCCGTCCCACATTAAGCGAAGTCAGAAGAGAGATCGGTTGCCAGGTTCTGACCATCCAACTTTTGTGTCATCTGCATAGATATTTATTAAAGATCATGTTCTTAGGCAGGTCATTAACATAGAGCAGAAAGAGGGAAGGACCGCGAGAAACGCCTGCATTTATATCATGGGCTTCCGAGGTCTGGTCATTAACAACGACCTTCAGGGACTTACCTGTTAGGAAGGAATTGATAATTGAGAAATCACTTATACAGATTCCCTACCTGGAGAATTCATATAGCAGCCCCCGATGACACACTTTGGCTAAGACCTTTGATATATCTCGGTCGATGGTCCTCGTGATTAATTTATTGTCTAGTTGATTTTGTGAGATACGACAGTTAAGACATTAGCTGTGGATCCAGTAGAGCGAAATCCATACTGGTTATCGCTCAGGAGGTTGTTCCTGTTGAGATGTTCAATAAACTTACCTGAATTTGAATTTTTTTTATACTTGAAAATGAATAAACAAATTTAGTCAGTATAATTAAGTAAATATTCATTTTCTTTCTCTCTTTGTAGGTCATCGCCTACAGACCGCAGTACAAAGGACAGAAGGCTGCTTATAAGTTGGCTTGCAAACGCATGCGCAGAGAAGGCGAGTTCTGTATGCCTGAAGACGTCCTCCATATTTGCCCATGTAACAAGGGCTTCGAGTGTCATACCGAGAAAGGAATGGACTATGGTCATTGCCGACGTGTGAAGAAATCCAGTAACAAATCAACCAAGATGGGCGTTGGCATATAATCTAATCGAACACTACTTCGCCGATCAACCGATCTAATCAAATATAATTTTTCTGTTTAATTATCGATTTTATTATTCCGTTTTTATTCGTGTTTTCAATAATTTTCCCTCTGCCTTGATGCTATACAATATCTTATATAACAATTACAATTATTATTATAATTAAAGTCAGAAAATGAGCTCCAAGTATCTCACGATAATATAAATACTTACATAGAGATCATTACTTTTTCAGTTTAATTTTTTCATATTACTTTCTTCTTCTTCTTCTTCTTCTTCTTCTTCTTCTTCTTCTTCTTCTTCTTCTTCTTCTTCTTCAACAGCATCATCTTGTTGCTATTGTTGTTGTTCTTCCTCTGTTCTTCCCTCTATTCCTCACTCCCGTTTTTACCGAAGTCTCTCTTTCATTCTCTTTACTTACACATTAATGTTAACACTCTTTAGGATCACTTTAATTTCATGACTTTCAGAATTAGTTTTTTTTCTTTTTTGATTACACACACACACACACACACACACACACACGCATATATATATATATATATATATATATATATATATATGCTTGCATGTGTCAATATGTGTGAGCGTGATCGCGAAAACTAACCTATCAGACTATAAAATTATCCGATGACTGAAATAGTAGCACGCTGTCCCTGGAGATGATAATCAAATACAAGATTTGAACATTGATTCATTACGCAAACAAGCTATTCATTTTCGGAGTATTTGGCGCAACACCATCTTTCCAGTAGAATACTCGTACTTCAAGTACTAATAAAATCTTTATCTCCAATTCGATATAACACCTATCTACCCACTTAGTTAAAAAGATACCTATCTTTCTGCGAGAAAGCAACTTTCATGATTACCAACCTTTTCTCCTATATGATGTCTTTTCTTTTTCTCTCTTTATCTCTACTTTTCGTTATAGAAAATTTTCTTTGTCTTTTTATATATAATTCTAGATAATTAGCTCCTAAACCTTTTTACGAGACTGTTTCTTTGTGTACGCTGTAAGAACTCACTTTTTATTGTAATATATGACAGCGTGCCATCGCGAATATATTGAGTTAAATGGATTGATAGAATGATCTTAACCACTTTTTAAATCGATTTTTTTATCTTTTTCCAGTTTACTATATTTTTAATATTCTAATAAAGAATATACAATCTTTGTCGCTTGCTAATTTCCAAAGGTCGGCATGCGAAATGGCGATACTGTAATTTGTATAAAAGCATTTTTTAAATTTAAAAGGCAGAATAATTCAATACATTACCTATGATTATGGGAAATACGCATGCGCCAACGACTTTTTTGATGGTTGGTTAAAAACCATTTGATGTCAGTCATATTTAATGTTTACTTCAAGGCAAATTAGTAATCTGTATTGTAAAAGGAAGGGTAGTTAAAATGAATTGAACTATGACAGTTCAAAGAACTCATAAAAACAATTTTATTCACGAATCAGCCATTCATTTTATATGAGAATATCAGAATTCCTAAATCAGTGAAAATGTGTATTATCATATGATCTTATCGAACGCCACTTCACCGATCAGCTGGCCTAAACTAATGTTATTATTGATTTATGAGTTTAATTATGTAATTACCATATATGTTTTTTTATCCTTATTTGAAACACTGTATTCTACGGCTGTTATAATTACAGTGAATGCAAAAAAGGAAGTTTCAAAATGTTTTCATTTAGCTGCTTCCTGCATGGGAGCGCTCTGCGATTCAATCCACTTCGTATGCAGCTAAAGAGAAAAAGTCCTAAAATAGTTACTGACTCGAAGATACCAAATGTTCTATTAATAGAAGAAGAAATGCGCAATTTTGAAAAGCTTGTTTAAACAAACCTCTTTTTCAGTTGTGGAGAGAATTCTTTCTCTTTTATCATTATTATTTACACTGGGGTTTCACACGAATAATAACTAACGGTTTTCGTGACAGTAACTCTCCACAGTATTAGGAGATTCTCCTCAGTATTCTAGCGGATTTTAGAAGTACTGTCGTCCGGATGATTTTAATTCTTCTCTTGATCTCTAATTCCTAGTGAATACTTCTAAGCTCTTCGGAAATATTCCCAACCTCCTGATAATAATTACTACGACTGTCACCTTCAGGCTCTACAATTGCTTCAGCTCTGTGGCAAGGTTGCAATAGTTATCAAGCTTTGGATTTTCTGTTAGATTTAACGTGATATCTGCAAGAAGAACAAAATCCATTATCTGACACGTTCGTTTCGTTCGTTACTAGCTCCGGGCTTGGAGATTAAAGTAATATCCGATTGTAACTGCCGATAAAAAAATGGGAGATGTTTTAGTCAATAGAACAATCTGAAAAATAATGATGTCGTACTAAAACCAAGAGATGTTTCTGAAAAGTCATAACACACACACACACACACTAGCTATGCTTACATACAAGTTCACGTTTTCCATATATATATATGTGTGTGTGTGTGTGTGTGTGTGTGTGTGTGTGTGTGTGTGTGTGTGTGTGTTAGGTTTATGTCTTTTATAAGCCTATGATCCTGTGTCATAAATCGATGAAATTTTATTCAAAAGTAATGAAAAAGGGATTAATTTGTTTTAGTTTTTGAAAGGTCACCCAAACCGAAAATCCGATTTTACTGTATATGCAATAAGAGTAAAAGTCAAAATATTTCAGAAGCTCTACTTTTCAATTTGCTAGTGATGTTATTGGATAATACTTATGTAATTTAACGTATTTAAAAGTGTATCATAGCATGCAACCTTACAAATAAACAAAAACTGCAAACTTGAAGAAGCTTTATTTTTCAATTTGCTGATGCTGTAACTGGATAGTAAGTATGTATTTTTAACACATGGAACAATTTATAACTATAGCATAACATAAACTTACAAATAAATAAAAATTAAAAATTTGCATATACAATTATAAATCTACATCTACAAGTAAGAATAGCTATATAAAGAAAAAGAATGTGCAATATTTAGCATGATTATAGCATAATATAAAATTATTGAGCATGTATAAGCAATGTAAGGGACAACACGACCGGCATAAATTAACAGTTTAGAGGTAACGTTCAAAAGGAACATTCAGTATTAGCTCTACACGAAAAAAACGGAGAAGAGCATAATTATTCGTTGTTCATTTCTTTTAATTCGCCAGTGACTTATATATACGCTGCCTTCTCTCTATACAGCCTGCTAAAGGACTAGTGACACGTGGTCCAAAGATCTCATTGAAGTGTGAAACTTTTAGTCACTATTCATATTGTCGTTATCTATAAATGCTCTATCTCCGATATTAGCCACCTAACTCTATCGAATATTTCTATTTTAAACAATACATTTTGTATCTATACGTGGAGGTGCATCAGTAAGGAAACTGATATAGTGTTATTAGCTAAATAGCTAAATGTTTCTGCGTAATTTGCACTGTGCATTATTTATGTTATACGATTATTATCAATCAATGCATTAAGTGAAATAACAAAGACACTAAGTCGATAAAAATAAGAGTTTTTCAGTCAAATAAATTCTTTTTTCACCAAAAGACGATGGAGTCATTAATGTACTTACGAGAATATTGTTGGTTCTAATACAATGGGAATGATGCAAAAACACTCCCTTTCTAGGGAGAGCACACAAAAGCATGCTGGAATTTTTCCTGACCAATAAAATAGGTCAATTCTCGGTCTCATCTGGCGCTGTTCTGTCTTGGAAGCCAGAATGCTGCGATCGCTTGTCTGTATCCCCTTTTGTATGTTAACAGCATTCTTAGTTTGGGAACTTTTTGCCTTATTAATGTTGCTTTACTTTTCAGATATTGTTGGCGTTGCTTAATATTATTTTCCCCTTTTCTTTTCTTCTTTTTTTCTTCTCTTGTTATCGTTTTTTATAAACTTTGTCAGTTCTGTTTGTTGGGCATTTCTGCCAATTACATTTAACCATGGCCAATTACTCCACAAATATTAAATACATAAATTTAAAAGTAAAATTTTAAAATAGATAGATAGATAGATAGATAGATAGATAGATAGCAACGGTACCCTTAAATTTAATTTTTTTTTCTTTTGGCAACAGCAGTTTTCATGAATTGCAGTTCTTCTCCAGTGATTTTAGCAAAGGGTTCGCCGTCAATTTCAAACTGCTATTCTATTCAGAAGCCATTTCTCTTCTGCTAAGCTAAAAAGAATTAATCCTTATCTGCTGTCTGTGGGGATTGCCAAGTTGCCGATGCCACATTTTGGAATCATCCCGATTAAAAAAGAACGTTTCCATTCGAGCTGATAACGTTTGTTATCAGATGCTCGTTTTATAGTTTGATGCGAATCAACGAGCCAAGACACATGAAGAAAATCATCTCGCGGTTGCATTTTATGTTTACTGTGCTGAGAAAAAAATGTCTAACATTTTCAAAGGCTGAATAATCAAACGTATTAAGTTCAACCAATTCCTCAATGAATTATGTTTTCGCCGGAAATTTCCCAAGGGTGAAGAATTCCAAAGATTCCAGTGAACAAAATTTGGGGAAAATTATTTAAGCAGAATTGTTTTAGTAGAAACACTTATTTTTCCAATTGCCAAAAAGTCGCCTTGCAAATTTCCTTTGCATGAGATGCACACCCTACCCTCATAGATAATGTTTC
>OZ038495.1:73373483-73543483 GCA_964036315.1 Acanthosepion esculentum
TGTTATCGTCAACATAATATTTTATCGGTGTGTGCATAGGAGTGGGTGCCTTTTTCGGCGGTCACATGTTATGCGAGACTGGTGACCATGGCATCACTTCAATTTCTAGAAAACCTTTAATACGCCGTCTCCACTGCTAAACAGTGTAAGATTGATGGCAGGTGAACGGTATTTAATCAATAATACTTCCCTAATAATGAAATGTCGTAATGTGTAATTCAATATATATATATATATATATATATATATATATATATATATATATATATATATCCTTGTGTGTACGCACACGTGATTGTGTGTACGGAAAAGTAGAGTAGTTGTACCATCAGTAGTAGCATTGGTGGCTAGGAAGCATCTCTCACATATATATGTCAACGCGAGAAACTTATGCAGAATAAAGCAAGAATAAACGCGCACAGATCAAATATTACATATATTTCTGTTCTTGATTATATAAACGTGCGTTTTTGTGTGTTATCAAAATAGAAATCAAACTTGTCAATCTTTTACCTTTGCAGAAATGAGGGATGGGAGTCATCAATTTAAATAATGGCGAAGCGACATTCACAGATATTTGCTAAATATCTATAATTAAAAATACATTATACAGGGTGTCCACAAATGCATTAGACAAGTAGAATCCTTTATTAAATTGCGAATTATATACAAATAGTTAGTAAATTTCTATATGGGCACCATTCGTTGCACGAAAGATTTTTAAATGAAAGGTTTCCAAATCGCTAGTTAAGAAGTGGTGACCCGATTCCTTGCCTCTTCATTCCACAGATATAACACCAATGGACTTTTTATTGTGGGGCTATACGAAAGATATTGTGCATCGCACTAAAGTAAAGCACTTGGAAAACCCTTAAAGCAAGAATAACTGCCACCATTGCAAGTATTGATGAATGTATGTTAAGAAGGACATGAACAGAAATTGAATATCGCTAAGATGTGTCCTTCGTGCAACAAATAGGGTCCATATAGAAATTTGCATATAAACTTCACTATTTTCATCATATTATTCAAACATTTCAACAGTATCTAGGTGCCGTTGCAATTTTAACCAATTTTTCTATATGCCTGATGACTTTGTGAATATCCTGTAAAACAACAAAAATAACTCAAATATAATTGCTATTACTTCTTTTCTTTTTCTTAACTTCCATTCTTGCTTAATCATCTTGTAGGCGTATAATCTGCATGTTTTGTCTGCCCGTTTTTTTACTATGACGTGATCCCCGCTGCAACGCTATGATACAAATAAGATAAAATAAACCACAGGCTTACGGGATATTAAATTTTTTTAATCCCATTATGAGAAATATATTTGTTTAAATTTCCTCTTTTGAAAGATATTAATGACGGTCATATCTTGCAAAATTGAAATTACATCTGAAGTTTCATAAATGATTTATATTCTTCTATTATGTGAAATTTAGTAAACGTATAAAGATATGTAAATTTATTCCCAATACATAAATTTGATATACGAATATTCATGAAATTAATGAGTCAATTCTGGGATCAAAAACCATGTGAAACTTATACCAGCAGTGCCTGGAATCTTGGCAACAGATGTTCAGTGGCATGGACTGATTTGATATATTATGAAAGAATATAGTAGATTTGCTAACATCGTTGTTCGTCGAAAATCAAAACGGGTTTTCAAAATCACGCCTCCTAAAACTAATGTAACTTTTAGCTATTTTAAAGGAAATATAAAGATTTATAAAAATGAAATAAAAATATTCAAAGAGATGATTAGAGTTAAACTCCGTTTGTTTTATCTTTCAAATGCATCTTTAATATTATCAAAGAATTTCTCTTGAGTACTGAAAACCACGACACCCGTGACATGAACATGTGAAAATCATGGAAAAGCCCAAAACTCGCCGTCTCACGCGTGATCTCTTCCAACAATGGATCATTACGTATGGTATCGGGAACATGAGAATGTACATAATTTGAACTTTGAAAATTTTGATTTGATTCCTTATACATTAATTCTTGAAAAATATTTTAAAAGAAAACTGTTCAGAGTTTTCTGTATGTGTTGATGCGACTGAACATTTCTCTTCTGTTAATCTCACCTTCATTACATTTCGATGAATGAACGGATGGATTGTCTGGGCTTCTCTCTTCCTTCATTCTTTCCTTTCTTTCTTTCTTTCTTTTTTTCTTTCTTACTTTAAATTATTGATTTACAGATTTGGGTCTCCCAAATGCAGTAGATATGTTGAATTTAATAAATACGTCGAAGAAAAAATGCTGTGACATTTTCCACCGCTTTATGTATTGGCCAGTTTTACAAGAATAAATGTAAAACCATTTTAATTCCCACCACGTTCGTGTCTTTCTGTCATTCATCGGAAAAAAGTTTTCCTTTTTTTGTTATTAATTTTTCATCTAACAGAAAGCTGAAGATATACACAAGGGAGAGGATTACTGAATGATGTCGTAGAAATGTAAGCGGGGAATGTATGGAACACAGATTATAAAGATATTTAGGAAAGATAACATTTGACCATAGACTTGAAGACATTAAGACTGTAGCGAGGAAGCATCCACTCGGGAGTCTCTTCCAGGAGATGGTGTTTTTAAGAAGAAGGTGTCCGAATTGAAATTATTTCTTATTTATGGAATACGAAAGGAATTAGGATGATTTATCGCAGTTTACATCGTAAGCGTTTAGCATGAAACAGACGGTCGCCGCTGACTGTTGACTTCAATGTCCTCTTTCATATTTACATATGCTCTAATCCTGATACAGAGCACTTTAACCCATAAATATAGCATAACTTAAAACTATATTTTATTATTTATATATATATATATATATATATATATATATGTGTGTGTGTGTGTGTGTGTGTGTGTGTGCGCGCGCGTGTGTGTGTGTGTATGTGATATATATATATATATATATATATATATATATATATATATATATATATATATATATATATATATATGGGGGAGGTGATCTCTATACTTGTCACCTATCAGAATAAATATGTAAGAGGTACATATATTTGTATTCGCATTGACGTAAGTATTGGTAGAACATATTTTTAATCCCATGTCTCTTCAAGGAGTAAGCGATAATGGCTCTCCTCGGATTACCTTTATTACTTGTGTAATTACTTCAGTGACTTCATGGGAAAATAGAGGAATTGCCGTCAACACGGTTTGGAATTCACAGTTCCCTAGACTGGTTGCGACCTAAAGATAGATAGCTTTGTCTATCCTGCTAATTAGCCAATAACTGGGGAGAAATAGCCTTTCTCAAGGTATTTGTGAGACATTGAACCCTTCCAGAGATTCTATTTGTCCATTAGGTGGGGTCTTGTGATTTTGTGCTAGCACGACCATTGACGGCTTTTGAACAGAATCGTCTCCTCAATTTCAACTAGGTTAACCCGTTGTATTGTTTGCAGGAACTGCCCAATGGTGTGGTACCCTAAGACCATCTCTCCTCACCTAATCGACCAGAGTCTCATGGTCGGAACGCAATGTCTAAAAATACGGGCATTAGACTCGCTAAAAAATGTGATCTTCAAACTTATAGCTGTTCTCAGTTGTTTGATTAATCGATTAGTTTTCTACGACTTATCAACCCTTTGCGGGTTATTTAAAGCCAGAAAATTGGTGGAGATAATTATGATTAAGTGACACAAGTTTTATTAATTAACTCATAGATGGAGGAGAAAAGGTGGATTCATACCTTTCCCAATAGTATTTGCGCTTAAGTGAATATAACGAACCCAACAGGAATTGGAAGTTAGTTGTTTGATTAACAATTCCGAGCCATTATCCATTACACCACCCGTATACCCAATGTTACAGCACCTGTGATCGCCTATCTAGGTACTGACCAGACTCGACATTGCTTAACTTCGGTGATCGTACGAGAAACGATTTTTCAACGGGAGTATGTGTATGTGTGTGTGTTTTTAGGCGTGAAGAATTCATATATATATAACGTGTTCTTCGATCTTTTGGCTTGTATAATAAAAATCTTTTTCACGCTGTCACATGATAAAAATCTTTGCCATGCACGTGATAACATCATCGCGTCTTTTGAAATTAAAAGGATTTTAACGTTTATTTAGTTTGTAAAAAATGCAGCAACATGATTACGCTACAAGACAATTGGCAAATGTTTTTAAAAAACATTTTGACCCTGAAGATGAACAATGATGTTCGAAAGTACTAGGTTATCGTACGGACAATATTTATTTCGATATCATTTTCAAATAAAAAGTCTCATTAGAAAATATGAGAAAATTCAAAAGAAAATATGCAGGACGATGTTGTCTTTAACATTCAACACAACATGTTTAAAAGAAAAGTTGCTGCCAAATTACACATATATATATATGTATATATATATGTAACAATTATGCTTATGTGGATATATGTAGAAGAATAACCTGAGACTTGTAGGTTACGATTGTAGCGATCGGGGAAGTAACCTCTTGGGAGTCGGTTCCACAAGACAGGAATTCGTGGGAAGAATCTTCTCGAGTGGAACTTTCATCTCACCAAAGGAATGCGAACGGAATGGGTGTGGTTCGCTACACTGTGTGAAGTAGGGCGTAAAGGTTATGACTGGTGGAACTAAGGAGTGTCATCCAGCTATGGATAAGTTCCCCCAATACACGTTTCAAGTATAAAGGCTTACTCAACGAAGATGTCAAGATAAATAACGATTGACCCTAAAAATGATCAAAATCGATATATGTAATAAATCACCTTCAATTTATTCTGCTATTCAACTCGTGACCATCTTCAAAAGTTTTCTTTGCATTAAATTGAAAATTAAAATTAGTTACATTTTTATCTCTTCAACAATGTTTGAAATAACCTGCATTGGTTTTTTTTGCTAGACTGGCTAGAAAATGCGATCACATACACTTAGTGGTTTGGAGGTGTGTGGGGGGGATCATGTAACATTACTGGGGTCCACATAAAAAATAGTTATTTTACTAGTGTACATAAATCTTCCACAGAATTTATCTGTTAAATACAAGATTATGTTCATTAAATTAGTTTTACTTCAATATAAAGCATATACATTTACTAGTTCTATAATACTGTTGTGGACCCGATAGCGGTGCAGATATGGCCTACGAAAATAAGGCCTTGTGCCAGACACTACACACTACTACCGAATCCACAAACAAAGTAAAAAAAAAGGAAAATATAAAGACGTGCTCTCTCCACCGTACAAACGTACAAAGTGAAAAGAAGTAGACAGGCAAAACAACGAAAGGTTAAGAACAAACATAAATTTTTATTAAGAGGTTAACAAGTAATGTTGTCTTCGATGAAGACCTTCAGTAAATGTAGTAAATGAAAAAGAGGCCAAGTAGTTTGTCTTCAGTAAGGTTACTGGAAATGTTGTAGAGAATGAAATTTAATTGTCTTGAGTTAAGACCTTCAGTAAGATACTGGAAATATGGTAGTTGACAAGATAAAATTCCGCGCCAAAATTTAAATCCAAGATGGCTATGGCGGGAAAAAGTTTCTTCAGGAAGAAAACCAGAAAGTCAGTTGTAATGCATGATAAACATACGGCAAGGAAAAAATACTCACTGCGAGAGTTTATAATTGTGAGTGTATGTAATTCTTTTTAAAGTAACAGGTTCAGAAAGTATGAGTTCGAAGAATATGAAAAATGCTTGTTCATCAGGTTGGAAGTTTTTTGAAAGTTCCTGGAAGTTGGCGGCTCGATAAAGATGTTAGCCTCGGGACGAAAAATCTGTCATCGCAAAGTGACGACCGTGTCGTATGCGTTAAGGTAAAGCGACGAGCCATGAGGTCTAAGCAAGGTTTGCCGAATAAAATGTCTCTGTCAGTATATATTAGGTTACCGGCGAGAGACAAGTGAGCCAGCCCAGCCGATGCTCAGACGACCACGGGGCGACTAATTTTTGAAAAGCCAATTTGCCGTGACGTCAGCGCAAAAGCGCGCGAAAAATAATATCTTCCTCATCTTCGGCTAAGACAACGGTTTACTACTATCAACTGCCGAAAGTGAGAGGAAGGGGTGAAAAACTCGCGCGTGCGTCAAAATGAAGGTGGGGATAGCGATATATCCCACAATACAATTCCTAAACTTATCTATTAGTAAAAAATAAAAAAAAGGTTTCCTTTTCATCAAATGGTTATGGGGTCCACCAAAAAAGAAATTAAGAGTAAAAGTGCTTCATGGATAAAAAGAGAAAAAAAGAACCCCTGTTGCTGGCTCTGAAAACTGAAAGCATGTCACATTTGGCAAATAATTACCGACATCAAGATAAGCAACCTACAGTGAGTGATCAGATCGGTTCGGGTTCATATTCACTTTCGGGAATATCAACATAAAATAATACGAGCGATCAGCAACCGGCATCGATCACTAGAAAACCCCTATCCATGAGTGCATCTGCACTCTCATGCACATATACAGTAGTGCATATGCATATTTACATTTATCTTCGTATCAGCTTGATGCACAAGTTTTTAGCACCAACTTTTGCTCATTACTAGAAAAATCTCAAAAGGGTCTTTCACGTTTATTGAGTTCTTTATTGTTTTTACAATCACCCAATACGTTGTTTAAAGCCACAAAGAAATTTGAACATCTCACCCTAGAGAAAAGGTTTTTTTCCGTGATTGGGGGAATTCAATGCAAATTATTTATTAATAAACTGAAATCTAGGCAAACTACTAAATGAGTAATTATACAGTAAGCAATATGCTTCTTCGAAGTAGGCACTGGAACAGCAAGTTCTTTTTATTGTTCACTCAGTACAAGACCCAAGAGCCAGTCATAAGAGCTGAATGAGATTGTTGTAAGAACGTACAAGGAGGGAGTAAAAGATGCATAATATGAGGATAGATAACGGTTGGTCTGGATTTAAATAGGTTAAAATGTGCAGTGAGTAGGAAAAGATTATTAAGGGGTCTCCCCTTTTCACACAAATGGACTCACCCAAGGTATACATATACTACTACCAGTGAATACCCGGGGAGTCAAGGAGTCGAGGCGGAACGACAGAAGAGTAGTAGTGGAGTAAGTCACACGCAGAGACCACGGCAAGCGTCACAGTTAGCGAGCACGTAGACTCAGTAAGGAGTCATACCGCGATACTTAAACACCAAGACTGTATATATATTAGTGCTACTAACCCGCATTCCTGGATCTGCTAACCCGTATTACCAGTTTGTATTATTACGTTAAATCATTTATTTTCCTTATCCATTTCTGGCGTTTGTTATTCATTGATATCGGACTCATCCCGGAATCCACAACAAATTGCGGACGAGGAATTCGAACTCACACGGGAAGGAAATCGAAACAAAATTCTCCCTCGTTGTCCACAACAAATTGACGACGAGGTATTCGAATTCACACAGAAAAAACTCAAAATAAACAAAAGTCTCCTTTGCCGTTTTTTGCCAGTGTCCACAACAACTTGGCGACAAATGATTTACGAGGACTTAAATACGGAAAAGCGAGTTTTTCGAAAGACTTATCATCAAGGATTTTAAAAATATTTTAGTAGAACTTGTAAAATACCAAAATGAACAGCAATTACAACTCCATGAAAGAATGGAAGAAAAGTGGCAAAAACAATTACTACAAACGCAGGAACTAATATTAAAGGTAGCGGGTAACAAACAACAAAATATTGAAAAAGAGGCGACTTTTTCCCAAGACGCAGTGTGGAATACGATAGACATTTTCAAATACTATCTAGAAGAGGATAAAAATGTCGGGGATTATTTTAAACGCCACGAAAACATCTTTAACATCGATTGTCAAAACTGGACAGAAGCAAAGAAGATACGTCTGTTGCTCAGAAAACTAGGAACAAAGGAATACATAAAATTTGTGGATTACATTTTGCCAAAAAAGACGAACGAATTAACGTTTGACGAAGCAGTTACATGTCTTACAGAGCTTTTCAGTCCAAAAACGTCACTCTTTCACAAGAGGTGGAAATGTCTTAACCTGGTAAAGGGCGAAAATGAGGACTATTTCACGTTTTCCGAAATCGTGAATAAACATTGCGACTTCAAGTTGGCAGAATTAACACCGGACAATTTCAAGTGTCTCATTTTTGCTCAAGGGTTAGTTTCAGCAAAAGATAGTGAAATTCGCAAAAGAACGCTTTCAAGACTACAAAATGAACCTGGACTAACACTACAACAATTATCAGAAGATTGCCAAAAATGCCTGAGTATAAAGAAAGACTCGAAGAACATTGAGGAGTCAGGAATATCACATATACGTAAGTTAAACAAAAGTTTACGTTCTTCACCCTCGCCGGAAAGAAAACAAAAATTCTATAAAAAGGGAAAAAGTACAACATATAGAGCAAATTATGACGAAAATCGAAGCAAATATAAGCCACCCCCATCTGCATGTTATCGATGTGGAGGACTACACTGGAATAAGGATTGCCGTTTTAAATATAAAAACTGTCTTGTGTATGTAAAAATGGGGCACAAGGCATCCCAATGTAGGAACAGAAAAGCTACTAGTAGGATAAGAGCTACTAGGATGCATGACGAAGACAATACCAACATAAGGAAATATGTGGAACTTGAAATCTTAAATAAAAAGATAAAATTGCAACTAGACTCGGGTTCCGATCTAACGATAATTAACCGACAGACACGGAAAAAGCTTAACAAACCAACCATGTTACATACACAAAAAAAATGCTAAGTCGGTGAGAGGAAAGCGTATAAAATTCGAAGGAGAAATAATCGTAAATGTTAAATTTCACGGGAAAACAAAAAAACTCAAGATATACGTAATGAAAGATACAGAAAATCTAGTTTGTTACAGACTGGATGCAAAAATTCGACGTTTGGGACCTACCTATCAGCTCATTTTGCAAACAACGTTAGACGGTGAACTATCAGATGCGACAAAGTTAAAGGAAGAATTACATAATCAATTTCCCGAGGTATTTGCGAGCGGGTTGGGACGATGCAACCAATTTACAGCTAGAATTGAATTAAAAGAAAACGTCCAAC
The DNA here is from genome assembly GCA_964036315.1 of Acanthosepion esculentum. Lineage (NCBI taxonomy): Eukaryota > Metazoa > Mollusca > Cephalopoda > Sepiida > Sepiidae > Acanthosepion > Acanthosepion esculentum. The sequence goes on from OZ038495.1 coordinate 73,382,526, forward strand.
CAGTTTTTAAAAAGAAGCGAAACGTACCGTTTGCTACTATAGAAAAAATCGACAAAGAATTAGAGAGACTTGAACAAACTGGGATCCTTTCAAAAATAGAGTTTAGTGAATGGGCAGCACCGGTAGTCTATGTAAAAAAGAAATCAGGAGAAATCCGTGTATTCGCAGATTTTTCGACGGGACTAAATAAGGCTATAAAAGACCATCATTACCCATTACCGAGCCCAGAGGAAATATTTACAAAGCTCCACGGCGGTAAGATATTTTTCAAAATAGATCTAAGTGAGGCTTATCTGCAAATCGCAGTAAAAGAAGAGAGTACGAAAATTCTATGTATTAATACGCACAAAGGGTTGTACAAATTCAACAGACTACCGTTCGGGGTAAAAGTTGCACCAGCAATTTTTCAGCAGACGATGGACACAATGCTCTCGGGCCAGAATTTTGCTACCGCTTATCTGGATGACATTCTAATTAAGAGCGACAATGTTGAAGAGGACACATCGCACATAAAGGAGGTTTTCAGAAGACTTCAGGACTTTGGGTTTAAAGTAAAAGGAAAAAAGTGTGATTTTTTCCTAAATGAAATTAAATACTTAGGCTATATAATTAATGAAAGTGGCAGGAAACCAGACCCAGAGAGGGCATCGGCAATTAAAAACATGCCTGAGCCAAAACAAACATTGCAGAATTACAAAGTTTCCTGGGCCTAGCTAACTACTATGGCGAATTTATTGATAATGTGCATAAATTGAGGGCCCCACTAAAGGAGTTACTAAAAAAGGAGAATAATTGGAATTGGACAGAAGACTGTAAAAAAGCGTTTAAGGAAATAATACAAAAATTATCTTCGGAGTTAGCACTGACACATTTCGATCCCGAATTAGAAATCATTATTGCAAGTGACGCGAGCTCACATGGGGTAGGTGCGTGTATTCTACACAAGATGCGGGACGGTACAAAGAAACCCGTTGCGCACGCATCTAGATCATTATTACCGGCTGAGAGAAACTATTCACAGATCGCAAAGGAGACATTAGGCATTAGGCATAATATTTGCAATAACTCGTTTTGACAGATATATTTATGGGAGAGAGATCACACTCCAAACGGACCACAAACCCCTTCTTACGATTTTCGGTTCAAAAAAAGGTCTACCAGTCTAAACTTGAGTTCTTACCATCAAAGAAAATTGGACACGCTGATGGACTATCGCGATTAATACCGGCGAAAAGCGAACCGTTGGAAGACTCGGCAATAGCGGCATTACAAGCTGAAGATGAAATCAGTAAAGTGTTATACAATACAATAAAGGAACTACCTGTGACTTTGCTAGAGATAAGAAGAGAAGCGGAAAAGGATGAATTTATTCAGAATACCAAGAAAAAAATAGAAGAGAAGGAAAGGAATTTAGCAGACAGCTTCTCAATCTGTGACTACATATTATTGTATAACGAAAGAGTGGTAATACCGAAGTCGCTACGAAGGCGAATCTTGAAAGATTTTCATTTAGGTCATCCGGGAAAACACTGGATGAAGGCACTTATGAGAAGTTTTGTCTACTGGCCTAACATGGACGATGATATTACGCAAATGGTGGAAAGTTGTAAAGGCTGTGCTGCTGCGGCGAAAGCACCACCCTCTATAAAAAAGCCATGGCCTAAAGTTGACAGACAGTGGTCCAGAATCCACGTGGATTACACAGGACCCATAGAGGGTTACTACTACTTAATAACAGTAGATAGTTTCAGTAAATGGCCTGAGGTTTCCAGATTCAAACACCCGACGACAGAAAATACCATAAACTGTATACACGAATTATTCGCCAGATTCGGCGTCGTGGATTGCTTGGTAACTGATAACGGTACAAAATTTACCTCCAGTGACTTCAAAGAATTGTGTGAGACATATCAAGTAAAGTATATAGCTCCGTACCACCCGAGGTCGAACGGACAAGCCGAAAGATTCGTAGACACACTAAAAAGAGCTTTAAAAAAAGCCGAAGATGTAGCGACGAAAAAAGCGATACAGCAGTTCCTCCAAATATACAGAATAACACCTAACGGGAACACACCATCTTGTCTTTCACCAGCGGAATTGATGTTTACCCGGAGAATACGGTCTGTGTTTGATAAATTATTGCCAAACAAGAACAAAAACCGGTATACACCTATTGTACGAAAGAGATCATTTAAACCAGGAGAACGAGTTTACTTTAGGATGTTCAGAAACAATATGGCTTACTGGGAGCCTGGCACAATAATTAACAGACTGGGAAATGTGATGTACACAGTACAAGGCGAAAAGTTTACCCATAGAAGACATATTGACCAAATACAAAAAAGACAGGATGAGGAGCCAAGCTCGTCACCAGCAGAAAATGACGACTCAATGGATGCAATCTTTGAAGCTTTTGAGATTCAAAAACCACAGGAAGATACAGAATTTAGAAGGTCAAACAGGAAAATTTACTGAACCTCTCATCATCAACCATAAGAGAAAAAATACTAACTCCCTATCTAAGGAGGGGGTGTTAAGGGGTCTCCCCTTTTGACACAAATGGACTCACCCAGTGTATACATATACTACTACCAGTGAATACCCGTCGAGTCAAGGAGTCGAGACGGAACGACAGAAGAGTAGTAGAGTTCAGTAGTAGTAGAGTAAGTCACACACAGAGACGGCGGCAAGCGTCACAGTTAGCGAGCACGTAGACTCAGTAATGAGTCATACCGCGATACTTAAACACCAAGACTATATATATATATTAGTGCTACTAACCCGCATTCCTGGATCTACTAACCCGTATTACCAGTTTGTATTATTACGTTAATACATTTATTTTCCTTATCCATTCCTGGCGTTTGTTATTCATTGATATCGGATTTCATCCCGCAATCCACAACAAAGATAATATCTGATTGGAACTTCCTTCTTACCTGTGGAATACGAAGGGAATGAGAATGAGTTGACCTTGTATGCGTGGCATTGTGGGTCCCAGCTAGGAAGATCTGAACTGGTGGGACTAAGGAATGGAGCTCGTTCGAACATATGCCATGAAAATAATGAGAGCGAGAGTCTAGCAACATTTCAGCTGTGTGAAAGGGGTCGTAGTGGAAAGAAATGCTTCATCGCCCTCAAGGCCGCGTAGACGCTTGTGAAATCTATCAATGTTGGAAAGTAGGGCCCAGGCAAACTCCAGCCTAGATATAGCAGCAATACTCTTTCTTTTGGGCTGATCTGGCTCTTGTAAAGATAAAACATGGCAGAGGCTTTCAGAAGCTGTACAAGTAATCGACTATTTTTCCAGAATCTTTAGCTTTGGGTCGTATATAAGAGTTCTACTTTTGGGGTCTGGTGTGAACTGGAGTCGCAGTAGACGTTCAAGTCAAGGAGCGTCTTTGAAAATACAACCATTCATTATGACTGGAGATAATTAACGGTGAACCCTGTGATGATGGAAACTTGGTTTCGGGGATTTTTTTAATAGATTAGGAAGTTTACCGTTGCATAACAACGCCTGTCCTCAAGTTGCAAATACGACGCAGCAAACATCTTTGGGTGTAGAAGAGGAAGTTCTTCCACAGGAGCCATATTTTTCAGATTTACTTCCGTCAGATTATTATTTAGTTTTTACGTGACCATCTGATCAACGGCTTGCCACAGACTGAAGAATTCATCAAATCAAGATCGAAATCTTTGATTATGGAATACACAGTTTGTAAAGAGTAAGGAAAAAAGTTCATTAAAATATCTCAGAGATTGAACAAAGAAACGAAGAAAAAAATATTTTCAAAGAAATCGCGAAAGATTTACTTCAGATATGTGTATTTATTTCCATGTCCCTTTTGTTGTCTACGTATAAGGCTGTCCCCCTAAGGCAATAGCATTTTGGTCTTCTTCGAAATACCCCTTTTCGGATCTCACACGCTTATCACAAACATTTTAAAACTGCAAAGTCGTCTTTGAAGATATTATTAATTGCATCGTCTAGATATCTTTAATCACACCCATGAACTGAACTATTTTCTGTGGAGTGGGTAGCCATGGTCAAATACAAAATAAGTAACTGTCCAATAAACAGATGTGACAAAGTTTGCAATAAGCTGCAAGAAAAAGAACAGGGCAAAAGCTAATATAAAGCATGCAAAGAATATATTCAAGGCAAATTGACAGTAATAAGGCAAAGTAATAAATGACAAAAAGTTCACAAACTAAGAATTGGGGTTGACTCACAAAAGCAAGTTCAGACAAGAAAACGTAGCGTTCTGACTTCAAGACAAGACAGACCGAGACTGCGTCAGGTGAAATGGAGAATCGGCCTATTCTATTGGATAGGAAAAAATCCCAGCATGAATTTATGTGCTTCTCTCTATAAAAGGGATAGGAAAGTGTTTTGCAGCCATTCCTAGCAGGATTGGGTCATTCATTGAGCTTCAATCGCAAATCGACTGACAAATAATTTTTGTCCACGTTTGTCTATTGTCTAATATGGAGGCGTTTCATCATCAGCCGGAAGAACCACCTCCTGTTAATCCATGGGTGTGGGATGCAGTCAGAACGAAAGAGGGCCCTGAATATTATAAGGCCCAAAAAGTGCAGTGCCAGAAATGTGCTGTTGACCCTTCCCCCTGAATTTGGGGCGGTGTCATACAGGACGATCTCCCTGCTGACCACGGATGTGAAAACAGGAAGGTTGATCGATAATGGAGGAGGCACTGAAGAGCCTCAGTATAACACCCAAAATACTGGCGCGAAGATCAAACGTCATGTGGGACATTCTGTTGGCGAACATCGACGATGCGAAAGCCCAGGCGAAAACAAGTTCACCACTAAATCGGTGAGGTTACAAACCGAATATTTTGGTATCCGGAAAATTATACTTCACGGGGTACCCTCGTACATAGAAGAAGACTATCTGAGGGCATGCTTTGCCTGTTATGGACAAATCGCGGAAGTCATAACAGCAAATAGCAAAGCGGGCATTGCCAAAGGTGAGGCGTTCCTGCAAGTGACATTGACCCGCAAGAATTTCATGGTCGTCCCAACATTTTAACATGTCGTGGCTGCAACATCTTTAGAACTGTGGAGGTCCGTCAACCCCGCTGCTAGTCCTGTGGCGCCACGGGCCGCCTGTCAGTGTGCCCAGGCAAGAACCCGGTACACAGCAACCTGCAACTTTGGAGGAAGAAGTGAGTCCAGACAAGTCTGACCATGCCCACAATGAATGGTAGAAGGTGACAAGAAAGGAGCAAAATGCTGCGACCCTCCCCAGCAGGATGTCCCATAGGGGCAAAAACAAAAGCGACAACAGACACAACTGAAGCAGTGTGGGAGGCAGCAGTCGCGGCAACAACAGCAGCAGCAACAGCACGAGAAACAACAACAACCACAGCAAGAACAACAGTTTCAGAAGCAGTAGGAAGAGCAACAAAAGCAGCAAAATCTGGTGCAGCAGCAGCAGCAGGTAGAGTGCGACATAGAGGTGGAGATAATTTCCTTTACTACGTTCTTTGTTGAAAAGAGGAAGGGAAGAAGCAGACAAGAATGTCAAGAAATAGAAAAGGTCTGTCCGAAGCAGAGCAGAGAGGACCATGGAACATGCCAAATCCCAATCCGCCCCTAATCCGCCAAATAGAAATGAAAGTACCCATGCTGACAAGGCTAGGATCCTCCCGTTCTCCCCCAATAAAATACGCCATCTCCTTCCCCATAACAACCTTCAAAGCAACATCCCACCTAAAAAAAGAAACCCTTACTCATGGGGAGGCCATCTGCTATATTGACAGGAAGGCGCTTGAGAGGGACCTCTCTTCTCAGAGAAATGCCCTCTTGAGGCCACTATTTAAGTGCAGCTTCGTTGACCTCCCATCAATGGAGGACCCCAGGATTTTCCTTCAAGGTCCTGGAGTAATAACTTATTAGAAACGTGGACTGCAAATTGAAGATGTGGGACATTTTAGACGCCCTCCAAAAAGCTTTTCCCACAATTAAAATGACTCAAGAACAGTCAAAAGTTTTTTTTAAATGCCAAACCCTCTGCAGGGAAGGTTCCGGAGTTACTCCATATATATGACGCCAACGTCCGGTATTGTCCTGGACAGACGAATTACGTCCGATATAGACTCTGAGTCTGAGACAATCCCTCGGGGTCCTTTCCCACGCAGATTTCCGTCCAGTCTGCGTTTAAGGAACTCGCTTAAAAGATGCCTATCAAGATAGCCAGCTTAAATGCGAGGAGATTGCACCCTTTCCTTCGTCATCTCCTGCCCTTCGGTGTTGATGTGGCTGCAATCTCAGTGACACTTTGTTTGCGATATTGATGCTTGCGTACTGTCTAGCAACTTTATTGTCTATTCAGCATAGAGGACCAAATGACCAGAGGTATTTCCTTGCTAGTTGAATGTACCCTGGATACGAAGGTGGACCTTATCCATGTAGATGCGGAGTGGGGGTAGCGGTTGATTTTAGCCGATATTGTTCGTTTCGGATCGTTGCGGTTTATGCGCTCAATCATCAAATTAAGTGTGTACTCCGTTTCCGGCAGTTGGAGCTGTTCCTGGTGGAATCGTCGCGCTTAGTCTTGATGGGGGATTAGACAGGGAGCGGGGAGCTAGCAGGAGGTCGGGTGATCGTAGTCTGGTTGATCTGATCGGCGAGTTTGGTCTCGTCGATAGATACAGGGTCAATCTCCCAAAGGAGCTGTGAACGTGTGCTCTTAAGTGGACGTCTACCCGGGTAACCAGCTACTTGTATAGAGAGGCTTAAGGACACTATTAAGTCTTTCACTATCGAATATAGCCAATAGAATATATACTCACTCTAGATAAAGCTAAAAAGGTGAAGAATCTCAAGGATAGTCTCTGTTGGGTGGGGGTGATTCTCTAGAGATAGGTGGAGCTAAGCAGACTCTGGGGCGTGCGACTAGCGAGCGCTACCGATGTCAGGTAGTTAGACATAGGTTAAAGAAGCTGTCTAAAGAAGCTGTGAATTGCATAAGGAAGAGATGCGTCGAGGTTCCGGTAGACACATTCGGGAGGTCAATACTCCGGAGGGGCGAACTCTGAGATCGATCAAAGACATGTGCGAAGCGTTTCGGCGGCTTTTCGAGATCCGGAGCTTGGTCTCTTTGGCGAAGAGTTTCGCAGTGATTTGGCTGACTTTTCTCGGTTTGAGCCGACTGAATCGGCTAGCTGCGAGGGTGAGATCACAGAGGACGAAGTCTACTTGACATTGAAGAGTGTCGGCAGTGGCAAGTCTCCAGGACTTTATGGACTGCAAAACGAATTGTACTTGACGCTGTCGCACATCTTTGTGTCGATTTTGAAGGGTCCGTCCCCGACTGAATCTCCAGGGGTGTGATCTCGCTGTTTAAAAGGGGAAAGGGTGGAGGGAGGGATTTAGATGATTATAGGGCCATAACTCTGTTAAACACAGAGCTAGAGATTTTGTCTAAGATCCTGACGAAGCGTTTGCAGTCAGTTGTCGAGAGTTTGTTGCGACCCGAGCAGAATTGTGCTGTGAATGAATAAACAATTCAAAACAACCTGCATCTGATTCGCAAGATCCTAGAGGCTGTGAAAGACGACAATCAAGCCGCGCTGATTAAATTGGATCAGTTCAAGGAGTTCGATAGGGATCGACCATCACTACCTAGCTGATGTTCTGCAGGCCGCCAGATTCAAACATGCAAGTAGACCAGCCTCCTGTATCGCTCCCCTAGTGCTGTGGTACAGGTGAACGGAGAGCGTTCGCGCGCTTTTGCGCTGTCATGGTCGGTCCGATAGGGTTGTCCGCTATCGCTCCTACTTTACGGTTTGTCCTTGGAGCACTTTCTTCGCCGGCTAAGGGACAGTCCGTGTAGTGCGGCCTATGTGGAATCGCTATCCCTGAAGGTTCTAGAACCAAGGTTTTCGCGTACACCAGTGACGTATCCATTTTCATGTTGGACTAACGGATCCGTCCGCATTTTTGAAGTGTGATTCGGACTAGGGTTCCTACTGAAGAAGAATTGGTCGGGAGTACAGTCAAAGGTTAAAGCGTCGGTTCAGACTTGGCTCCGACGGCAGTTGCTCGTGAAGGGTAGAACTGAGACGTGCTCCACGTACGTATTTCTTCTCATCCTGTATCGATTGTCTGTACTCCCAGGGACAGTAAGAAGTCGCTTGAGGGATTGCTCTCTTCCCTCTTGTGGGGTAGCCGCAGGCATCTGGTCTGCAGAGAGGTCGTTGCCCAACGTCTGTATCAAGGGGTGACTAGAAATGCCACACTTGATAAGCCATTGGCACGCATCGAGGTTGTCTTTCCTACGCCGTGCATTGACAGAGGACTCGATCTTGGAGGGGAGTGTTAGAAACGCCTTAGCATCACTTCTCCGGTTTCTAGGGCTGAGCGCGGTAATAAGCCCCAGAATCGGTCGAGATTCCTCCAAGAGTGTCGGACGGTTTGAAGGCCATTGTTCCAGTGACCTTTCACGGCTTAGAAGAATATTGTATCGGGAATTAGTGGAGGGGGTCGCGAAAGATCCTCCTTGTGGACGGCTCGGCTTTTCGGCGAACGAGTCGCTCACTTTCTGGTCTTGGGTGCGGCGTATTACCTCACGTAGCTTTCAAAGGATGCTGGGTGGATTTGTCCGACTGCCATCGGTGTGACCTTAGTCTAGAGGAAACAGCTTCGCACACCTTCTGCCATTGTCTTCAGGTGCACCTGATGGGATGATGTCGGCGGGTTGACAGCTCGTATCGACCCCGAATATCTCGTGTCCATCGATCTCGCATATGCGTGCGATAATGTGTCGCCACGTACTCTGGGGTGAAACGGATGGTGTTTCTTTCGTTGCTAGCCGTGGCAAGAATGGTGGTGTGGACGTCACGGATGGAGGGAATCTTGCGATACTAACTATTCTCATCAGGATATGGGCGAATTCTTTGGGCATCAGCTCAAGATGGAGTTTAGAACTGGTAGAAAGCGCTTGTTATTGACAAATTTCAGCGAAAGATGAGTAAATGTGGTGAGCTTGATTTTCTTTTTTAAGATCCCTTTGACGGTTTTCTGTGAACAATCCCCTGGTTAAGGTAGACTGTCTTTGTTTACCTAATTAATGTAAGTGTTGTTCCCGGCCTGCTCCTGGCATTCTCTTTTGTTATGATCTATGTCGAGATTCCAAACCTCCAAGTTTGTTTTTGTACCCTTTTTTGTCTCGATTAGGTCAGTCTTTGACTTTTCCATTCCGTCATTTTTATCCTTCCCTCTCGGTTAATGAGTGTACTTGTTGATTCTGTATAAAGGCAGAATAAAGCGGCCACTTTTATTTTTCGTGGAGTGGACGGGTCCTACTAACATATGTTTAGTTTGAATGTTTTGTTATATTTTTGTTTTGTCTTTAGGCTCATCCCTTCCCTCGTCATTTCATGATCATTACATTTTTATAAGAAAAAAGAGAAAAAATAGACATTGAAGTTTTTAAATTTTTATGTCATGGCGTTGTTTGTAGTTTCCCTGTGAATATGTGGTATTATGATATATGTAGGATTGAATGGCGATGGATGAGTACTTGTGGTGAATGTGCAAATTGTAATGAATGAATAGGTCGAGAATCTGATTAGCTATGTCTAAGATAATTAATGTTGACCAACCTCACCCCACATCCTCTTCAGCGTTGTGCCACAATTGTTATTTCAATAACAATATATAATCATTTCTAGCAGGACTGAAAACAACATTTTCCTTCTTTCAATGGTGATAGGGCAGAGTAAGGTATAAAATCTGGAATGTTGACAAACCAGGGCGATGCGATATTTTGCAAAACCTCCTGCAGAAAACATGAATAATGGTCAGCGGAGAAATTCAAAATGATATTATGCTTTCTGGACAGTCATTGGAATCCACCATGTCTGTTAATTATCTCTCTTTGAAGCGCCGATTTTCTTTGTTTGCGCTTTATAACATTTCATCGTGTGATCTGCTCGCTGGAGACCTTATAGAATAGAATATATACACTCACAAGCCACTTAATTAAGTACACGTTAAAAATGGTCATGTCGACCCGCTGAATTTCAATTTATTATCAGAATGAAAGGTAATTTCAGTGACCTTGATTGCAGCATAGTCGTTTGGTGACATGTATTTAAAAAAAACTGCTGATATACTACGATTTTGACACACAGTCATCTTTATGATTTACAAAGAATGTTCAGAAATAGAAACAAATCCAGTGAGCAGTAAAAATGTTGATCGAAATCCTTTGTTGATGAAAGAAGTCAGGGTGGGATAACCAAATTGGTTCAAGCTGGCAGAAAGGTCAAATAATAACTATTGGCAATGGAGGTATACAGAAGGGCATCTCTGAACGCGCACTATGTCGAACCCTGAAGCAGATGGGCTACAGCAGTAAAATAAAACACACCAGATGTCACTTAGGCTACAATTCGTTAAAGATCACAAAAATTGAACAGCAGAGAATTGGAAAATGTCGCCTAATCTGATGAATTGCTATTTCTGCTGCAACACTTGGTTGTTAGGGCGTAATTTGACGCAAACAATAGAAGTATGGATCCATCTTACCTTTTATCAACGGTTCAGGAGGGTTGGGGGTATAATGGTATATAGAACATTGAAATTTTTGAATACACCTATGTATACTTCTTCTTCGAAGGGTGACTGAAGGACACTGGTAACAGTATGTATAAATACAAAAAGAATACTTTTAATTTTGTCTTTTTTCATGTCTAATGTACTGATGATGAGGGGGGGAATATGCTGATAACATAGGTATTCATAACTGGGAGAAGAATGATCTTGAACAGAAAATCTGCATCAAGTGTTCCAAGAAATGGGAGTCAAGATAAACCTTTCCAAGACAGAAACTATGATCTCAAATTGGAATGAAAGCTGTGATGACACCTAACCAAAAACCATCATAAAATATCAGGATGTGAGTTTAGTAAATATTAAACACTTTAGAACTCGGCGTATGGATCAGTTATAATAAATTAAATATAGGCGAAAAGGAAATTGAACGTAGAATAGAGGCTGTGCCAGAGGTAGTTTCGCCCAACACCGATACGTAAACAAAACATCAACCTGAAAACTGAGGTCATATTCTTAAATGGCCTCGTTTTGGTCTAATACAGTTGTTCCTATCAAATCGTGAACTGAAGAATGTGTTGAACCAACTCGCTTCTAGATCCTTTCATTAAAACGTGGGGGTCCTTCATGTGTCTATCATGTGTCCTACGCTGTTTCTGATCTTATCAATGATATCCCCGATGTCATCAGTTCCCAACTAGGTATTTATGCAGATGACATAACCATTTACTCCTGTTTTAGTAGCTAATTCGTCAGATCTGATAAAGTAAATATAATAGCTGCTCTTGAAAAGTACCTCCAATCAATGATTAACTGAGGCAAGAAATGGCTTGTAAATTTTAACGCCACCAAAACAAAAGTGTTTTCATTTTACCACCACAGAGAACTTTTCCTGCCTGTCATAAACATCGCAGACGCTAGACCCCAGGAAAGCAACACATTCTACACATTCTTGGCGTCACGTTTTACCCTGACATGAAGTGGAGCGACTATATCGAATCACTACTGCGAGCAAATTTTAACCGAAAGGAGCACTATCTAATCGGTAAATGAATGCTAATATTACCACACACACACACACACACACACACACACACACACACACACACACACACACACACACACACACACACATATATATATATATATATGTATATATATATATATATATATATATATATATATATATATATACACATATATATATATATAATATCGTCTAACCATATAAACAAACATCCATCTATGAATAATCTGTATTAAGCTTACCAAATTCTGGAGCAGGAATAGAGCAGCTACAAGGAAACGCCCATGTCTGTTTATCTATCTATCTATTCCAGTCTGTTCACATCTATCTAGCTATCTAACTCACTTTATCTATCTCAACATATCATATCGATCTTTACTCTCACTCTTTTCATATCTATCTATCTATCTATCTATCTATCTATCTATCTATCTATCTATCTATCTATCTATCTATCTATCTAGCCAGTCGTTTCTTCTTCCTTTCTCCTTGGAATGCATTTATGCATGTCATACGATATTCTTTGTAACCAGTAATGCGACTGGCAATCTGAAGAATTCAAGAAACTCCTGCCAAGACGTCAACAGATCACATCCTAAGATTACAATATGTTATGCCAAAAGCATAAACGACTTTCAAGGAAATACACACGTACGTGCTTACATACACACCTACCCTTTCAATCGGGCACTGTTTCACGTATAAAATGCATACGCTGAATAATCATTAAATTTATAAAGAAAGTCGTAACATGCACAGACTCATATATATATGTGTGTGTGTGTGTGTGTGCGTGCGCGCGCGCACTCGCGTTAATATACAGGCTGCGCCAGTCATGTGAGAAAACGCTTTTAGCGAGGCAAAAGGTTTGGTGGCATTCTCTGAGTTTAGTAATTATTAAGTTTCATACCTTCTTTGGTTTAATTAACTCATAATAATCTAAGTTGCTGAAACTAGTCAATGGAATCTACTTATATGAGAGGCGGTTACTTAAAATCTAAAATCTGCTAGCTCTAAGCTTGCCATTAACCAACAAGCCAAAAAGAGTTAAAAATTTAGGGAAACTTTATGCTGTAATAGGTTAATTTCAAAATTATTATTGTTATTATTATTATTATTATTAATATATGCTAAAAAAGACAGTCCCTCTGGCCCGAAGTGCTTTGGCAAATTAATTATGAAAAAGGCACGCAAACTTCATTTCTTAGGTGATTCTGAGGTCGCCACCAAACATTTGGCCTATTGTACACACACACACACACACACACACACACACACACACACACACACACACACACACACACACACACACACACAGGTTTACTTGTCCCTTTGTTGGTTCTCGGAGCTTAGTGCCATTTATGTATATATGAAATCACGAACTAAAACAAAACAACTGTTAACATGAGATAAATATTAATAGAAGATACCAAGATGCTATAATGCACTCACTTTAAGGAAAGACTCAGTATACTCGAAGCAGTTATGCAAAAGAAACAACCCACGTTAGATACAAGACGCTACAAGAGACGCTATTTTAGAGTGTGTATAAAATATTTACTATGCGTATAGAATAATAGCAATACGTTTATCTGATACATTCTTTTCTGGTGAAATCGGACTCCGTAATATATATTTATATATATTATAAACGACGTCACTTACACGATACGCAAATAGTTGTAATAAATTTGAATTTTCACCTTACAAAATGATGCTAGTATTTAGCCAACAAAATCTTGTCTGTCACACTGACAAGAACAAATCTTGGCAATAAATGAAACGGTCAAATCTACTAGAACAAAAGATAGAACAAAATCATTAACTTTGAACAGTTTATCCGCAATTCTGATTCCGATGTACAGAAAATCTGAAAACTAGAAAAGACAATTATTATATTATTTTAAACACTTGTAATTCAATTACCTTATTTTGTATATAAAATATTTTATAATCGTATTCTCAAATTTTTCTTCTTTTGAATGAAATAAAATTCTATGAAAATTGAATTAACCAAATTGATTTTTCTTCTTTTATTATGGCTGCCAATCTCACAAAAGCCAGTGAGAATGTATAAAATCTATTATGCCTATCATTCCCCTATATTATGCGGCTTTCCAAATTTCTCACGATGTACTCATATAATTCTTTCTAGCATGTCAACATCTAAGAAAGAACAGATTCAGTTACACCGTACAGAATCAGTAAATGTCCCTGTCTTTTTTTTTGTTTTTTTTTTGTGGGGGGTGGATTTCTTTTTCAAATATAATCGAGTACCTGTCAGAAAAACGAAACCCGAATCAATAATAGTAAGCGGATAGAACGTCTCACGCGATACAAAGATCGATACAATCCGAAGAGTTTGTTTTTTTTCGCAAGATTTCAAGGGCACAGACAATCCATTCAAGTTTACAAAGGAGAAAAGTGTGCATCAATAAATATATATTTTTATATATTAAGGGAAAGAAGTATGAGAAAGAGGAAAAAAGTCTTTGTGTGGCGCGTTTCGTCCTTTCGGACTTCATGGGACTTCATAAAGTTTATCTTTACGTTGATACGACTACACATCCGCACGAACGATATATATAATAATAATATTAATATAATATATTAATATAATAATATTACATTCTTTAACATGTGCTATATTTATCGGGAAACAGTGGTCAATATCGGTGTTAAAGTGCATGCCAGCATAAACTATGTGGACATGGCAATTGTTGACAGACAATTTCATATCTGGAGAATAATTACACATATATATATTACATACATTATACACATATCCATGAATGTTTACAAATGTGAACGTATAGTATTGTGTAGTATATACATATATATATATATATATCTATATATATATATATCGTGATCGTCAGACAATGTTAGCTCTATCGCTGATATTGAGCGCTTTCCAATGAGTACCGCGAATATATATTGTATAACGTTTATTGGGCATGCGGCAACGGTTATATTTAAAATTATTCTAAAGGCTACTGAGCAGATATAATTGTGGGTCAGAATGCGGTTATTTTGCCATATAGTTATCACTGTCAGATATTAGGGGAATTATATTAAATAACAATCCATTCCTTTTATTTTTGTTGTTTCAAATGAAATTTTCCTGGTGTGAATTCTCCGCACCAGATAGATTTGCCCAATGATAAGAACCAAAGATAATTGGAGACTGTCTCCGTTTCATACGCTTCGAGAGTATATATATATATATATATATATATATATATATATATATATATATATATATATATATGTATGTATAACCCAACTTCTGGCTATAGCCACTAGACCTAACCCGTACTCACCAAATCCAACACACTTGTCTAGGTTTCGAATATCATGATCGAATATTAGGGTTGGGCGCTACACTTTGGTGAAGCCGACTTGCGTTCGATGTAATCAATTTCGCTGGATCATTCCCTTCACCTGAATGCGTCGTCTAGAGAATTTAGTTTCTCATATACCTGTGAAAAAAAATCACGGGCCGTAGCTTCTTCATTGTTGGGTGATCTTGCTGAAAAGGAGATAAGCGTGCGAACAAAAGAAACGACGGTGTTGAAAAATTATTAAAGCTGAAATGTAAAATCGAACAACAGCGATGTGGCTGTTTCGTCCCGTTCACTCCTGTTCTACCCTTGAGGCACTGAGAGACGTCTGCATGTTAGGTAATACTGGTGGTGCTAACTCGTTAACAGTGAATTACTTTTACGACGGATTTGAATAGAGCATGCCGGTTTTCGCGAGTCACGCGCTCTGAAGACCTCTGGGCAACTCTCTTGAACTCTACTCCAAACTCTCTTTTTCTCTCTAACTGTTTAACTGATCCTCAGCATGCCTATTGAGTTTTAAATATTTTCGTCCGAGAAAAAGGCATGTTTAATTAGCTTCTCAAACAAAGAACCACTTGTTAAATAACCCAGATGGTCACCTATAAAGTGTTTTTCAGTTTGGGCCTGGATTTTTAAGTTTTTAAAACTTACATTGAGATCAACGTAAATACGACGAATATATATATATGATAGAAATTATTAGGAGAATTTGATAATTATAATTAACAGAATTCAGAATTTCTATCATTTGTATATCATTGCTTGAACCGGCTTCTAATGCTCCAGTTGGCGTGGCTTGGTGATAATAGTCGTGGCTCCGGGGATACAGTCTTATGGGTATAAATGGAAACTCAGTTGAGTTCCACCACGGAATGTGCGAGCGGAGCTATATTGAGTCTGATTTGCTATCTCTGCGTTGCCGAGGTCCGGTGGAACAGTTAGTATGATGTTTGCTTGACAACTTAACTGTCATGGTTTCAATCCTCGGTAGTGGATGCACACTGCTGATGAGTCCCAGATATAGGACGAAACGGCCGTCCAGTGCTTTCTGCTGAGGTTTAATCCAGACTCAATGAGTTAATTAATTATATATATAGTTGTAGCCTTTGTTTGTTATCAAATTCCTCTTACAGTTTTGGAGATAGACCCCAATAAAAATATACATTCTGAAACTACATTACCCATTTCATTTTGATCAAAGTGAGTCCTCGGGGGACTTCCCTCCCCCCACACACACACCGAATTTTTTCCCATTTGACATAAATTTAAATTTAAACAAGCAAATAACTCCTATCCAAAATATACAAGGAGAAAGCCAGAAGATGGAGTTCACACCGGCAAGATCATTTTGATGAAAGAGGGTCCTGGGGTAGGGGGCACAACCCCCCATTGAAAGATTTTTCCCCTTTGATATAAATTAAATTTAAATTTGAATAATGGAATGACTCCTACCCAAAATATAGAAGGAGAAAGCCAGAAGATGGAGGTCACATCGGCAAGATCAAAATGAGACAGTATGGACGTCCATTTGAGTAAGAAATCACCAGTGCCTTACAATACTTATTTTTTACGACAATTCAACTGTCATATTAATGTTGAAATCTGCACATCAATTCATTCAATCAAGTATTGCCTAAATACATATCAAAGGGGTCAGATCAAACTGTTTTTGCACAAACCCCCCACTGAAAAATGTTATTTTTAGTGGATATTCATATTTGAGTAGACGCTCAGTTTATTTGTTAAACGGTATATTTATTTATTTTCGTTTACCGGCTTGAATATTCGAGGAATCTTATTAAAGGAGATGTGTGCCCCCGGAAGGATTGGAACCTGTGTTCCCATTGGCAGGGGAAACCGTGGTTAGATCTGATATACTTATACCAACTCAGCCAAGAAGGACATTATTTCTGGCTGAATAGTGCATTTAAGCGAAGTCCCTCTCGTCATAGATTCTTGAAATTTCATATCTGCAGTTTTCGGATTTCGTAGTTTAAAAATTGTTCCGTTTACGTTTGTATACTGAATTTGCCTGTTTCTCTGCTTCGTTCGCTCACTCTCTCACTCACTCACTCACTCACTCAGCATTTGCTTTCAGTCTCTCTTAAACTGACACTAACGCACCAAAAACGCGCGCGCAGGTAACTCTTGCATACAATTGCATCAATGAATCACTCTCAGATTTTACAGACGTATTCGAGACGTCGTGGGATTGGCGCTTGGGGAGGGGCATAATCCTGCCCACTGATTTTCCAATTAAATAGAGATAAAGCCAAATAGCAAGCAAATATTTTTATTTATTTACATTTTATTGATATTTTCTTCTCTACTTAACGCATAAGAGGTTTTTCATTCGTTAAACACTTTATTTCTGTATACACATATAAGTTCACGTACACATTTTATCGCTCTCTTTCCAGCAACATACACATACACATACACACACGGGCATACACGTATATATATATATGGGTGTGTGTCTGTGTGTGTGTGTGTCTGTGTGTGTGTGAGAGAGAGAGAAAGAGAGAGGAATCTCTCGTCGCTACGTATTCTTAGAACCGAACAGCCTATAAATTTGATTATAGTGATGAAGGCTTGTGCTGAACCAAACACAATTTTCGTAAGAAGTGAATACAGCGAATTGCTGCACACAGTGTGCCACTTGCTAACAGAGGCTAGAAAACACAGTCTGTCCTAGTATTTAACCCATAGCTAAAAGTAAACGAAGATATGGTTTATATATTTTTCCCAAGGGTATTTAAGCATAACTGAATGTAATGAACTCGACTGGAATTCATTAAACACTGTTATTCCCCGAGTCGACATATATATATATATATATATATATATATATATATATATATGTTATAAATTAACTAATTTAAAAATATGGTTCCATCTCTACACAGGAATTACCATGTTTCAAAAACAGAAACTAAAAACTTCAAATTAAATAACAAAATTAAATTAAAGTCCCTAGTCCTGTTTTATTTTCAAGTGAATTTTGGAATAACTTATTTTGAAATTTACTGAGTTTTATAAGTACATACATTCATAATATTAGTTTCTAAGGATACGGGGAAATCCAATCATTTTAACAAGGGGCGGTAGGGTATTCATTTTCACTGACAACTATTGTATTAAAATATGAGTTACTTACGAAAACATCCGTTCAACGCATGTCGTCTGTTTTTTTGTTTTTTTCAACGACGAAAGGTTTTTCAGCACTTTTGTTTCGCCGATACATTTGTACTTGTATACATAAAGATTTTTTCTAAATTTTTTTCTAAAAGGGTTATTTGTATATGAATACGTCGTACTGAACTACCATTTTAAAATTTATTTTAATTACTAATAGACTATACTTCATTTAAAACAAATAAATGTAATAGAATTAAATTATTTAAAAATTATTATTAAATATCAAATATAAATATGTATATGTATATTTCATTTATCAGCTTTTTTAATACATTATTTAAGGGAAATTTTTGACAGTGTCGGAAAAGAATAGCTACTTCATTTCTTTGACTAAGAGTTACAAAAGATAGGAGTTTGGGGGAGAGTTATCGCAGGCCATATCTTGAAGAGATACACCATAACAAGGGATGTTCTTGGATATTTACTCAGTTTAACCTTTTCTTTTCTTTTTTACAGTAAGGTTTACCCTGTACAAGAGCTGGGGCTACTTGAAGGAGAGGGGTACGTTAAGAGGCACTTTATACGGATAGGAGGGGAAGACAACGGTTAACCCTAGGCTTGAACAGGTTATGGTTGTAGTGATCGTGGAAATATCGTTTTGGGAGTCTGTTCCACAGAGCATGATTGGCGGGAATAAGGTGTTCGATGGAACAAGGGGGGAATGTGGGTGGTTTGCTACGATGTAAGCAGCATGGCAGGTCCTTTCCATTAGCGTTAGAACTGTCAGAACCCAGGAATGTAGTTCATCCGAGCACTTTCTACGTAAGTAGCGATAGATCAGCGAGAGGTTTGCCCCATTCCGCCCGTGAAAGAGAGGCTGGAGGTTGGATAATCGTCACCTACAAGGACTGAGACACTTTGGAACTCGATGGAGCCGAGAAAGTGTGTATATGACAACAGTACTCCATTTTCGGCCTGATCTTGTTCTTGTTTTGTCTGTGACAAGATATTAATTGAGGGACATCAGTGAGACTCGGTCTTTAAATTAACATTTATGACTAATGACGACTGGGTTACTGGTGCACAGGTATGTATCGCAGCTGGAGTAGTAGTATTAGTAGTAGTTAAGTCTTCGACAAGATAGCCTGACTGAGTCCAACTCTCTTCCAACCCTGTTTTTGAATTCAGAGATTTCCTTAACCTAGACTGATTGCACTACTAAGACTAACGAGGCCAGTTTGTCCTGTTACTTACAGGAGGGGGGGGCGAATTCATTTTTCCTTTTCCTAGACTGGCTGCCACCCAAGATATGGCTGTCTAGCCTGTCATGTTATTTAACCCGAGAAGATGTATTCATACGTTTTTCAATGTAATTAACACGTGGGACGTGAACGAAAGTGACCTGCTCAGAATTCGAACACAGTGCGCCGATTCCATTTCGCACGTCGATAAACAGTTACTCTACCCACATACCCATTCACTAGCATGGTATTAATAATAATTCTTTCGGCTAGCTCGCTGCGTATTCGCATCTCATATAAGGTTCCTTTTGTATTTATTTGCTTTATTTATTTCTATATGTGAGACAGATTCCTTTCGACGCCCCGACACCCACCGTATCTATATAGAATCTAACCGGAATTACATATTACAAGAAATCAATCAGTTTATCCCAGTGCAAGCTTCGGTAAAATGGCCAACTGTTTAAGAATCCTTGGTCAGGTTCTGTCTCCACCAAAGTTCTTAACGTCTGTAGCTGACTGCTTCCATTTCCGTTGTGTGAGCCTCGTTTTCATTTAATCTCTTGGCATTGATTCTCTGCTTTGCTTCTCGGGTTCGTGTCACTTCATAACTTCCGGCTGATTTCAATCAGATTTTCGAATTCTAAAAATCTCGCTGATGTTACCGGAAACAGTTATTTGCTGATGATGCAAATTTATTCCTTCCCGTTTTCATTTTGATCTTTTTAATTCGTTACTTTATTTTCTATTTCATTTCTTCATAAGTTTTATTTCTATTTTGCAGGATTTGTTTTTTGTTTATGCTTCATGTTTTTTTTAATTATTACTGAGACAGTTTTAATCTTTTTTATTTTTATTTTTCGTTTTATTTTTCTATTCCATTTCTCTCTTTATTTCCATCACTTCATTATTAATAACATGTTTGTCAGCAAAGGGAACATTTCAAGATGCGAAGTACGAATTAGAGACTTCAAAATCAAGTAGAAAAATTTAAATATGTGGGAAGTGTTCTAATAAATGTAAAATGTGACACCGAAATCCGAAGGTACATTGGGATAGCGAAATATACCTTCCAAACTCTAAACAAAGTATTACGAAATAGGAAACTTTCGTTAGAAACAAAAAAAAAGAGTACTAAACTGTTATGTAATATCGGACCTCCTATATGACAATGAATATATATCACAGATGAAGAAGAGACTTGCGGTAACAAAAATATGGTTCTACAGAAGGATGTTGAGGATAACATGAACTGAACATATGAAGAATATCCATGGAAATAAAAACAAATCAACACCTACGCATACAATCAGAAGGAGGCAGTTGAAATATTTAGTGTACATAATCAAGAAAGGGGGGCTTCGAAAATTTGATACTCACAAGATATATTGAAGGCAAGATGCACAGAGGAAAGCAGTGAGTAAACTCTTTAACGAGCTTATGTTATTGACAGAACAGAGATTAGGAGAAATAACGAAAAAATTACTAACAACTACAAAAGGCTTGGAAAATGCGGAGAGCTATGATCGCCTACATCCTGAACGGACACAGCACATAGAAGAAGGAAGGCACAAGGTTAAATCTATAGAAACGGCGGTAAGGAGATTGTGTTACACCAATTAAACATTTTATATTTACTAAGCATACTGTGGTACAGTATATGACCAAATATAGAAAAAATGGAGTAGCAAGATTATTTTGAGCCGAAATTTGATATTCTTTAAACTTAAGCGATTTTACGGCACTGCGGTTAAATGTGAGAGTTACATAGGCGCACCCGGAAGATTAAGTAAAGATTTTGTCAGGGCATTAACATCCACCATCGGCACCGTTGATGAATATGCGCGCATGTTTCTCTTTTTCACGTTCTACAAACTCTGGAAGTTAAGCAACATCGAGTATGGTCAATATCATGTTCAGTAAGCTTGGATGCGCGAGTGTATTAATGGATAATGGCACGGAATTGTTAATTGGAGAGTTGGGTTCCAATTTCGATTGGGTTCATTGCTTACACGAAAATACCCTTGGGAAAGATATGAGTCCACCTTCCTCCCTCAACTATGGGTTAATTAGTAAGACTTGTATCACTAAATCATTATTATCTCAAAAAGATTCCTATAATCTGAAAATATTTTCTGGATTTAAATAACCTGCAAAATGCTTGATAAACCGTAAAAAACGAATTGCTCAATCATATAGATCAGTAATTTTCTTCCCTTGGTTTCCTGTTAATCATTATCATCTCAAAAATGTATTACAACTAAAAATATTTTCTGGCTTTAAATAACCTGTGTGTGTGTGTGTGTGTGTGTGTGTGTGTGTGTGTGTGTGTGTGTGTGTGTGCGCGCGTGCGCGCGCGCCTTGGAAAAATGGAGAAACTGAAAATTAGGGGAGAAGAGCTGACCAATATATTCTAACCCACTACTCTCCTTCATGAACAGAAAAGCAAAGTTCCGAAGCGACATGCCCATCTGTTTATGGTCAGTGCGTCAACTCCTAGGCGACATGCAGATCAGTTTATCGACAGTGCATCAGCCCCTAAGCGCCATGCTCATCGGTTTATGGCCATTGCGTCAGCTCCTAGGCATGACCATCTGTTTATGGTCAGTGCGTCAGCTCCTACGAGGCATGCCCACCTGTTTATGTCCTGTGCGTCAGCTCTTATGAATCATGCCCACCTGTTTATGTCCTGTGCGTCAGCTCCTACGCGCATTCCATTCTGCTTATGGTCCGTGCATCATCTTCTAGGCGACATGCCCATCTGTTTATGGTCAGTACGTCAGATCCTACACGGCACGGTCATCTGTTTATGATCAGTGCGTCAACTTCTAGCAGTTTTCCTCCCTTTGCTAAGGCCTCCGTCTCCAGTTCCGATAGCTCGTCTGGTAAGTGGTTAGACGCCTTCCCCTATCTCTCTTACATGCCCATCGGATCAAAGATCAAAAACTGTTCAGCACGCCTTTGTATAGCAAATAAAAAGAACGTAATAAACAAGGTGCAGCTAAAAACAACAAAAATATGGATTTTATCGGTGGATCAATACTGCCAATTCCAGACTGTGGTTCAATTGGCAATTCATTGCAGTTCGATGTTTCATTCACCCGGTCTTTAAAAAGAGCTGATTTGAAATAAATTGTATAAGATTTTGTCTGGTTAATATGTAATCGCTGGGCGACAGATATAAAAACAGGTCGATCCCGAAAAATATCCGATTAGTCGAAATTGCGACAATTTCCCAAGAACTACAATCAACTGATCATCCCAGCATGAATAACAATTATTTTCTTCATCTCAGAATCGTTATTGTACAATATTGAATTCCTTCGTAGCATTTCTCAAGATAACAAAGGATATTATGGAGGTGCCTATCGCCAAGTAACATACGTCAATTTTTAACAACTATAGAATAACTTTATGCGCAAATAGCCTTGGGAAAGGTACGAATCCATTTCTTCTCGCCCTAGCTATGGGGTAATTAGTAGGACTTTTATCAGTATAAATCATTATTACCTCCAAAAAATTCTTGATCGCTAAAAATATTTTCTGGCTTTAAATAACCTACAAAAGGTTGATGAACCATAGAAAATAAACCAGTCAATACACCGTAGTATCTACCTTTCTCCCTACGTATATTAAATGAATTTTCAGCCACTTTTAGAATGATAAAAAGTAAGAAATCTGCATGTCTTTTGTTAGTTTCCATCACTTTACCGTTTCTTTTCACTCGCTTTTCTTTTCGTTTTACTTTAACGTTCTTACTTAACCTCTACTTTTCTTCCTCCATAGCTTCTTTTCCCTTTTTTCTTTTCTTCTTACTTCTGATTCTGTAACCGTGTGGAAATTAACAGATAATTGATGGCTGCTGTATGTGTGTGTATTTGTATGTGTGTGTGTGTGTGTGGCCCTTTTCACAGAGTGCGCATTCAGCTTAGGTAGAAAAGCCGGGAAGCGACACTTTGATTCTAGTCAGTGCACACACTCTGCTCATAGGCAAAAGCGCCAATCAACAGGTTAATGATATTACTAGCATACTACCCGTCAAAAATTAAAATATTACTTTTTTAATTATTTCTAAAAATTAAAATATTATTTTAATTTTTGACCAGCAGTATGCTAGTAACATATAATAATACCTAATTAAAGTAATCGCTAACTGTACATCATTAATTTCTTATTCCGGTTTGTACAACATGGCCGCAGCCATGTTTGGCAGATCGTCATAATGTTTATGAAGATCTGTTCCAAATTATGTAGATCGATTACCGATTTTCTTTATGGAAGGATTGATTCACTATGTGAAATTCAAAAGAAACGAACGGTATGAAGCACTACAGACATTCAGTACGTAAGTATTTTTGTCAGAGGAATAATATGCAAAACAATATTTTTAGCGTCACTGAAGAATAAAAGTTATCACAAATTTGCAGACAGTGACTTAGAAAATAAAAGTGTTGATTCAATGTATCTGCTATCAAGCATTGATAATCACGGTATACGTCTTTAATGTATGGTAATAATAAAAACATCAATACAAAGACGACTTTTTATCCAGTGTAAGGCCCAAGAACTACCAAGCTGTGTAAGAAGTAAATTTCATGGGGTTATGCAGGAAATATAACGGTTAACCCCACATTTAAAGGGGTCAAGATTATAGCGATTGAGAAAACATCCTGCCGGGAGTCTTTTCCACAAAGCAGCAGTTCTTGGGAAGAAGCTGCACGACTTGAACTGATAGATAGACAGACAGATAGATAGATAGATAGATAGATAGATAGATAGACAGACAGACAGATAGATAGATAGATAGATAGATAGACAGACAGACAGATAGATAGATAGATAGATAGATAGATAGATAGATAG
Organism: Acanthosepion esculentum; assembly: GCA_964036315.1. NCBI lineage: Eukaryota > Metazoa > Mollusca > Cephalopoda > Sepiida > Sepiidae > Acanthosepion > Acanthosepion esculentum. The sequence goes on from OZ038495.1 coordinate 73,406,732, forward strand.
ATAGATAGACAGATAGATAGATAGATAGATAGATAGATAGATAGATAGATAGATAGATAGAAGGCCCAAGAGTGTAGAGTGGTGTTTTATTAGCATAAGAAAGGGCAAGAAGTGAATTTCAGGGTTTACGCAGAAAGATAACGGTTGACACCACACTTGCAGAGGTCAAGATTGTAGTGATTGGGAAAACATACTGCCTGAATTCTGTTCCACAACGCAGCAGTTCTTGAGAAGGAGCTGTCCGAGCGGAATTTAGTTCTTCCTAATAGTATGCGAAAAGAATCTGGATGATTCATCCTTGTGTACATGTTATGGTGGGTCCCAGTTGTAATGGTCAAGGCTGATGGGACTAAGGAATGTAGATCATCAGAACATATGCCTTAGAAGTTTTGTATGTGGGAAAATGGTTGTAGGGTGGTAAATAATTATTCACCCACAAGGCCGCGTAGATACTTTTTAACTCTATCAAGACAAGCAAATAAGGGTTGGGCAGCTGAAGCCCACATACTCCATTTTAAATCGGATCTCACTCTTGTAATGGTATAGTATAGCAAGAGGACTTACTGGAGTGGTACAATGATAGAAAAAAGACTGAAAATGACTTGGTCTGAAAAGTTATGGCCTTCTTCTTTGATGTATAGTGTCTTTTCAGGAAATGTGCGATTATGGCTCGCCACAACGTCATGTCCTTTGTAGTTCTTTGCAATGTTTGCTTTTTTATCATCCTTCCCGCACCTTGAACTGACATCCATTCACACTAGCTTATTCGGCTACTTGCTGTTTTAATCTCCTGCTCTTGCTTTCAGTAAATCATGTGAGAGTCATATTCTCGAAGCACTCTTTCCTCATTATAAGTCCTTGAACTTTCAACTCTTTCTGATTCTAATTAAAGTGTCCTTTTTTGTTTTCATTTTTCATAAGACTTCCTCATTTCACACATACTCTGTCCAATGGTATTCTCAGCATCCTTCTGTAGAATCACATATCTGTTGCCTCAAGGCTTCTCTTCCTCAGTTAGAAAATGAAAGTGAAAATCATTCACTGCCATATAGGGAATTGACATTCAACATTCTTTTCTTTGTTTCTAACGAAATTTTCCTCTTTCCTAATATTTTCTTTAGCTTTTCAAAGGCATATTTCGCTATTTTAATGTGACTTCAGATTCCTGTTTCACATTTTCCACCATCTGTAAAACCATTTTCCAGTTAGTTAAATTTCTATACGCGTTTGATTTTGACGTGTTTCCAATTTGTAGGTCGCATCTTGAGCTGTCCCTTTAGCTAACATCCACCCATTCTGTCTTCTTGCAACTGATGTTTAGCCCTTTCTTCTCCTTTTTCTATACTACTTTGTTTCGGATCTGCCACAATTGGTAGTCATAAAACAAACCTCCAATGACTTTCTTTTACTATATCTGGAAACGACGAAAGCTGGCTTTTGATTGCAGTCAAGTGGATGTCACTTCTAGACAGTCTAGGATTAAACACTTTCACGATCTTTTTTTATTCAGACATCCAATTTCAATCAAGATTACTATTCCGCCACGTACAAGAGGATTATGGGAAATCAAAAGAAGTGCGGCACACTTCGTGTTTATCAACCCAATGAACTGGTAAGCGAATTGCTTGTCTTTTATTTCGACTTTTGAAAGTTGGTTTCTAGCGAAATGGATTTTTCTTATTTTTATTTAATGGCCTCGATGCTTTTAAAAGCCAAGGTTGTTATAAACACAACATTAACGAATCAATAGTGAAATTTATTCAGGGAGAAAAAGATTGAAAACGAAAGCAGTGAGTACAGGGTATAGCGAACAAAGAGAGATAACGACAATGTAAGAGAAATGAGAGAGAGTACTTTGAAAATAAACTCTGTGAAAAATATAAACGAAGATAAGAGAAGAAAGAGGAGGGGTAGAGGCGGAAAACAAAGTTGTAAAGGAGTGAGTACTGAAAACGTCACAAGATCCAAAAGATAATGATATAGAATAGCTTTTAACGAATAAGAATGACACGGAATAGCTTTTAACGAAGAAAAATAGTACGGAATAGCTTTTAACGAATAAGAGTGGTATGGAATAGCTTTTAATGAATAAGAATGGCATGGCTTTTAACAAAGAAGAAAAAGAAAGAACGAAAAAGCGGAATGAGAAACAACAAAGCGGAACGTAGAAGTGAAATTTTGCTTAAATAGACGAGGGTCTAAAAAGAATGAAATTATAGAAACAAAGCCAAGTTTTAAGTCATTTGAATTCTTAAATGGATTTTTTTCATAATTAATGTTTCTTATGTTTTCTTTCATTTTATTGTTGCGTTTTATTACACGTCTTTGGTCGACTACCTTCTTATTAACGTTAAAGTAAGCAGCATGTATCAAATGAAAGAAGTTACCGATAACAAGACTTGAGCACATCCCTGCTATATTTCATTCGTTCATGAAACGTTTTAATAATTAGTTTTAAGCAATTTTTCTTTCTATAATTATCAAATGTTGTCGGAAGGTTCGAAGTCCAACAACTACTTAACATAAGTCGCAATTAAATATTTCCCGACGCATTTTGAATTCACAAATGGATGTAAACGGCAATTATCTCCCTTTGGAAACAATGAATTCACCTTTGTCACGTGGCGGCTGATTAGTGACATCAGTTCATAGAGTGATGAACGTCAGTTGCTATTTAGCGCACGTCATGTCTGCACAACAGAGAAACGAAACATGACTGTCCACGGCAATTAAGAGAGCAGTGGAAGCCACATGGTCTTATAAGGGGCATCACCGCTCAACCCGATTTCACTTCAAGAAATTAAAACCTTTACGAAAGTAAGACATTTACACCCCTTTCACACTGCTTGTCGTATACATATGATATAATTTCTCTGTGTGGGATAAATTAGTGACAAGTATGTATGTAGTGGAATATAAAATCTCTTCGAATAATGCACGTTTGTCATTCCGTTCTTTCAACTATTCTTTTCCGTCCATGTGTTACTATGTCACGGATATAATAATGACTATAATGCGGAAATGCAAACTGGAGATATTTGTCTTGCCTAACAATCCCATTCGATACAAGATTTTTTTCATAAGCAACTCGTTTATAAGCAAAAATATTCAAATTGGACTAAATCATAAGCACTTCTGCTACTGATGTCTGTGTGACTTAAGTGACTGAAAAGAAAAAATATATAAAAATAAACAAAACAACAGATACTAAATATGTTATTTTATACAGTATTAAAAAATTCTACCAATTCTATAATGTATATATGTAGCATCATTGGTGTAGCACTACGATACACCTGACTAAAATTCGAAAAATAAATGTGTGAAAAACGAACGAAATCTGTATAAAAAGCTGCCGACAAAAAAACAACCAGGTTTGATCGACCGAAAATAAAAAGAAGAAAAGCCACATTGGTTTTCAGTTATTACCTATTTTTTCTGTGCTACTTATTGGAAGAAGACAGAGGACGTTTCTCAAAAATGAAAAAAATTAGTCTATGGTCGGAGCTACGTGTTTGGCATGTTAAAATCAAACAAACATAACAATTTAACTATCTGATTAATGTAGTAACAGAAATGGAAATTATGATGTAGAAATTTGAAGGCGAATAGGAATAGCGAATGATGCCTTCCAGAAACTAAGCAAAGTATTAAGAAATCAAAAATATTCAGTAGAAACAAAAACCGAAAGGGCATGATATATAAAATTCTTTCTCCACTTGAAATATTGGCCATCTTAGTTAGCCTTGGTAAAAAGCAAGATCCGACATCTTTACCAAACAAGCAACAGCCCCCACTACAATCGATTGGAATTTCGAAAAGACTATAAGAAAAGGCTAGAATGTAAATGGAGGGCGCAGAAGAATGATGGAAAGGGCGGAAAAATGAAAGAAAAAGGTATTTGAAGCAATAGAAAATGTTTCTGTACAGGTTTATTGATTCATTTCCTTCGATATAAAATTCCTAAAATCGTAAAAATCTTTTTTTGGTTGCTATTTATTTTTTAACAATTTATATATTTCTTTTTCTTTTTCAATATTTATGTTTTATTTGGTGCCATTAATACTCCATGCATTCCCCATTGAAATAAAAGTTTCAAAACCGGCCAAAAAGCGTTGAGCGTTGGTAATGTCTGCGGTAATTAGGACTGCTTTGGGAACGCTTTTGATAGCGAATTGCAAGGGTCGGTTTTATGCGAGGAGAAGGAAATGTAACGCGCATGCTCGCGTGTACAAGCCTGCGTTTATGAACATATTGATATATATATATATATATATATATATATATATATATATATATATATATATATATATATATATGCAAATGATGTGTGTGTGTCGGTGTATCGGATATTGAAACGTGTTAATAAATGCAGTCTGGTAAATTGCAATTTCCCATCCATATAAAAGAAACCGACAAATATCAAGCCATTTAGAGCTTTATAGATGTGGAAATGTCATGAGTTTATTGTTACTAAATATTCATAAACCCCATACGACACGATCCTGTATGGTTATTAATAATCATATTTTTCAAATCAAATTTGAAACCAGAAAACTTGGCATTAATGTGAAGTGAACTAAAAGAATCAAGTAAAATTTGAACTCAACCTGCCGATTCCATTTTCCTAGTAATCTTTTCACTATCTACACATCATACCCGGGTATATCATATAAGTACAATATATATCTAAATGCAACAGTCCCTCGAGGCAGAGCCGGAAATGATTCTGCCAAGTAATATTAACGAATTAATAACCAACCTAGTCTACTTCAAATTACTCCTATTAAGATTTCACACTGTTTCACTATTGACTGAGTTACTCTACGAGATAGTTCTCTGTTTACGAATAGACAGTATAGTCTCCTCTAATTGGTCGCCAAGTTATATCAAGGCCGCGAATATGGTTCTATCAATATTCAAAAAGCTACACTAAAATAACTAGTTGATGGATCAAAAATTTAAGTAAACTCAATTGCTTGGAAAGTTTGTTCACTATGTTGTGCTAGACATTTTTTCGCGCCAGTATCTATCTTGTACATTTATAAATCTACCATTTGTCCATGCCTTGGATATTGCTGCTACATCTGGTCTATTTCTTCTGCTACATATCTGGAGATTCTTGACATAATCCAAAGAAGAATCTGCAATGTTGTCTGTCCTGACCTGACATCTCGGTTTCAGTCCCTTTCCTTCCGCCCTCCCCATGGCCTTTTCTATATTATATAATATTTTTCTGATTAGCTACACGTAGGTCTGATTTTTCTGATTAGCTACATGTAGGTCTCATAGCGTACAGTTTAAATTTACCTCTTTGGTACCTCGAATTCATTAATTTAAAGTTAGTACTAGATTGGCAACAAGGTCTTCTAATTTTACTCTTGTAATTGCTAGATTTAACTGTCTTCTCTCGCACTTCTCGTTTGTGTGATTAAACCGAGAAATGCATACTCAATTCCAGTTATTTATTCTTCTCAGTGAATACCATCGTTGCGATAAAAATAAATTGTCCACTTTCTTACAAAGTCACTTACCGGCCACTTTATAATGGAAAGACAACGGACTCGAGTTATAAATGTAAGGTCCAATTTCAATCTCTCTGGATAATTTCCGACGCGAAATATAATCAACTCTTCGAACAAGAAATCGAGAGGAGCTAGATTCGACTGGCATCGATGACCTCTCAAGATGGTGAATCTCTCCAGCCATGCATGAATGCGTTACTGGAATTGTTTGCACTCAGTATTAATTTTGGACGAGGCAGACGGAATAATATTGAAAGGAAATGATAGATCTGCAGTCCAAGATGAAATGATTAGTAATTATTATCAGAATCAGAAAGAATATCTCTTTTTCATTTTTCCTTCTTGTTGCTGATGTGTGATTTCAATTCTCGCTAAATGTTGACGGTAGACACAGAAAGAAAACTACACTAACTACTATACTAGGTGGTAAAGAAAAGCAAGAAGAAAAGGCTAATTGCTAATTGCAAGCAAACAGAATTTCTAGTCGTCAGCAAGCGGGATAGCCCAAGATAGGAGCTACGAATTGGATACATCAGAATCAATGAAAGTTTAGAAAGTGCAGCTTAAAATCACTTCTTCAACTAAGACATTTTCCAACACTCCCTGCCGCATAAGAGATTACATACTACATAGCAGTTCAGTACTCTTTATGGGTTCATGGGCGAGTGTTATAAAAGATGGAAAATGTGACACTGAAATCCGAAGTTACATATGAATGGCGGAACTTCCATTCCAAAACATAAATAGATTTTAAGAAAGAGGAAAATCTCATCAGAAAAGAGAAAAGAGTGCTGAATAAGATAATTTCCTCATATATTAAGAGACATGAGGTGACATGGATTTGATTCGATAAAGATGATAAGAATAAAATGGATGCAACATGTGAACAATGAGGAAGTTTTTAAAAATTAGGAACGGAAAGGACACTTGTACTTAAAACAGAATTAGACTGTTGAAAATCTTGGGACACATAATAAAGAAGGGTGGCTTGGAGAATTTAACACTCACAGGACATAGAAAGCAAAAGTATCAGAACTAAAAGTCGTTAAACCCGTTTAACGCGCTTATATAAATAGTTGACAGAACAAAGACTATGGGGGATAGTAAGGTGACAAAGATACGAAGCTGTGAAAACCTATGACCGCTTTCGTCCTGGAGGAAATACTGAAAAGTAGTAAGGACACATTGACTTTTTCAGTCATTTATTATTACTCACTTAAAATCCACTAAAAGCGGCCATTAAATTCCATTTCAATTCATTTTTATTTATTGAATCTATATTGTAATTATTTGCAAGTAAGTAAGTAAAGATAACTGCTATGTAATTAATTGACAACGAACAAAAGAAGACACGAACAGAATACATTGTAATGATGCAAATAGTCCATGTAAGACTTATAATTTTCTAGAAAAGAAATAATATTCAATGTATTTTTTTAAAAGTAGAAATATAAAAAGTCCATTCTCCGAAGCAAAAAGATTTTCAACTTAATCTATATAATTTCGATTATGTGAAGGTCATCATTTTAGGCATGCCAATCTTGCAACTGCAATATATTCCCCTTCAAGAAGCCTGTTTGTTGGTTACGATGTATTAGCAGGAGGGGGGGCTCCGACATGTTGGAATATTTCAGCATTGCTCTAAAAAGCAAATGCTAATAGATGAGATTTTAATAAAGTATTGCATGTTTCGCTGTTCAGTATTCCAGCGGTTTTTATCAGTTTTCCTGCACATTGGACAGAGCACCTCGATATTCTTAGCTTTCTTACACTATTATTCACTCAATACAAAGTCCAATATCAACTCAGGATAGAGGATTAGTGAATGGGGTTGTTTTATGAATTGTAGATTATGAGGATATTTAGGATCGGATAAACGGGAGAAGAAGGACGATTAACAACCCTGTAGGATGAACGATAAGACCTACCAAAATATGGAGCGAGCCCAAAAGAGTCAACGGGCAGCTAAATAAAGGTGATATTTCGATGAAGGCATCATGATGATTGTTAAGGGGTCTCCCCTTTTCACACAAATGGACTCACCCAAGGTATACATATACTACTACCAGTGAATACCCGGGGAGTCAAGGAGTCGAGACGGACCGACAGAAGAGTAGTAGTGGAGTAAGTCACACACAGAGACGGCGGCAAGCGTCACAGTTAGCAAGCACGTAGACTCAGTAAGGAGTCATACCGCGATACTTAAACATCAAGACTATATATATATTAGTGATACTAACCGGCATTCCTGGATCTACTAACCCGTATTACCAGTTTGTATTATTACGTTAATACATTTATTTTCTTTATCCATTCCTGGCGTTTGTTATTCATTGATATCGGATTCATCCCGGAATCCACAACAAATTGACGACGAGGAATTCGAACTCACACGGGAAGGAAATCGAAACAAAATTCTCCGTCGTTATCCACAACAAATTGACGACGAGGTATTCGAATTCACACAAAAAAAGTCTCCTTTACCGTTTTTTGCCAGTGTCCACAACAACTTGGCGACAAAAGATTTACGAGGACTTAAATACGGAAAAACGAGTTTTTCGTAATACTTTTATCATGGCGGATTTTAAAAATATTTTAGTAGAACTTGTAAAATGCCAAAATGAACAACAATTACAACTCTAGGAAAGAATGGAAAAAAAGTGGCAAAAACAATTACTACAAACGCAGGAACTAATGTTAAAGGTTGCAGGTAACAAACAACAAAATATCGAAAAAGAGGCGACTTTTTCCCAAGACGCAGTGTGGAATACGATAGAAACTTTCAAATACTCTCTAGAAGAGGATAAAAATTTCGGGGATTATTTTAGACGCCACGAAGACATCTTTAACATCGATTGTCAAAACTGGATAGAAGCAAAGAAGTTACGCCTGTTGCTCACGAAAACTAGGAACAGAAGAATACACAAAATTTGTGGATTACATTTTGCCAAAAAAGACGAACTAATTAACTTTTGACGAAGCAGTTACATGTCTTACAGAGCTTTTCAGTTAAAAAACGTCACTCTTTCACAAGAGGTGGAAATGTCTTAACCTGGTAAAGGGCGAAAATGAGGACTATTCCACGTTTGCCGAAATCGTGAATAAACATTGCGACGACTTCAAGTTGGCAGAATTAACACCGGACAATTTCAAGTGTCTCATCTTTGTTCAAGGGTTAGTCTCAGCAAAAGATAGTGAAATGCGCAAAAGAATGCTTTCAAGACTACAAAATGAACCTGAACTAACACTACAACAATTATCAGAAGATTGCCAAAAATGCCTGAATATAAAAAAAGACTCGAAGAACATTGAGGAGTCAGGAATATCACATATACATAAGTTAAACAAAAGTTTACGTTCTTCACCCTCCCCGGAAAGAAAACAAAAATTCTATAATAAGGGAAAAAGTACAATATATAGGGTAACTATGACGAAAATCGAAGCAAATATAAGCCCCCCCCCATCTGTATGTTATCGATGTGGAGGACTACACTGGAATAAGGATTGCCGTTTTAAATATAAAAACTGTCCTGAGTGGGAAAATGGGGCACAAGGCATCCCAATGTAGGAACAGAAAATTTATTAGTAAGATAGAGCTACTAAAATGCACGACGAAGACAATATTAACATAAGAAAATACGTGGAACTTGAAATTTTAAATAAAAAGATAAAATTACAACTATACACAGGTTCAGATTTAACGATAATTAACCTACAGACATGGAGAAAGCTTAATAGATCAACCATGATACATACGCATAAAATTGCTAAGTCAGTTACAGTGAAGCGTATAAAATTCGAAGAAGGGATCTTAAATGTGAAATTCCACGGAAAAACTAAAAAACTCAAGATATTCGTAATGAATGATACAGAAAATCTGGTGGGCACAGACTGGATGCAAAAGTTCGACGTATGGGATTTGTCTATCAGTTATTTTTGTAAAAAGGTAAAGTGCGAACCATCAGAAGCTATAAAGTTAAAGAAGAATTACATAATCAATTCCCAGAAGTATTTTCGAGCTTTTTGGGACGAGGTAACAAGTTTGCCGCTAGAATTGAATTAAAAGAAAATATCCAACCAGCAGTAAAAAAGAAGCTAAACGTGCCGTTTGCCCGCAGAATACGGTCTGTGTATGATAAGTTATTGCCGAACAAGAACAAAAACCGGCATACACCTATAGTACTCAAGAGATCATTCGAACCTGGTACAATAATTAACAGACTAGGAAATGTGATGTACACAGTACAAGGCGAAAAGTCTACCCACAGAAGACATATTGACCAAATACAAAATGAGATTCAAAGACCTCAGGAAGACACAGAAATTAGAAGGTCAAACAGGAAGAGAAAATTTACCGAACCTCTGATTATCGACCATAAGAGAAAAAAAATATACTAACTCCCCCCAAAAGGGATCTAAGGGATATACTACTACCAGTGAATACCCGAACAGTCAAGTCGATAGTAGTAGTGGAGTCGGTCGGTAGAATAACGTAGCGGCAAGAGTCACAGTAACGAACACTTAGACTCAGTAAAAAGTCATACAGCAATACGTCGATATCAAAGACTGTATATATATTTTGCTACTAACCCGCATTCCTGGAACTACTAACCTGTATTACCAGTTTGTATTATTACATTAATACATTTATTTTCCTATATTCATTCTTGGCGTTTGTTATTATTTGATACCGGATTTCTACTCGGAATCCACAACATTGAAATAGATGGGCAAATAATGGACACTTCACTAACGACGAACGGAGAATCATATATATATATGCAAAGAGAAAAAGAAAATACGAGGTCTACCTGAAAAGTAACAGAACTGGGTGTGCTATGTGAGCTATTAGCGAAAGTGGGATAAGCGGATTGTGCTATCATCTAACATGATATCTTGGGAATATATAACTGTAATCTTAGTTTTCTGCAAGTATTGCATTTTTTTTTCACATTTGTAGCAGGACAAATTGTAGTTGCTTCACCATGGCAATGCACCTGTTCAAAACACCCTGATCATCCGGCAGTTCCTGGCATAGAACAAACTCGCCGTACTGGAATATCCTATCTATTCACCTGATCTTGCTCCATGTGACTCTTTTATTTTCCTCAAGATCAAGGAGATCTGTTTTGAAGGCATGGAGGCCACCAAGAAAGCGCCATAACGACGGAGCTAAGAGACAGCCAAGAAGCCAAGAAGTGAATAGAAGCGTGTGTTAGAAACTCGAGGGGTAATATTTTGAAGGGGAAATCATGTAATTTGTTGTTTGGAATTGAAATTTATTGTTTGTGACACCAGTCCCCTTACTTTTCAGACACACCTCTTATATGTAGGGTTAAATATGACAAAGATAACAATAAAGAAATGTGTTCTGGGATACTGGTAGCTGTGCAAATTATATGAAATTATTATCATCAATAGAGTGCTATAAGTAAAATTAGGATAGGAACAAGACAACGAAATAGTCGACAAGTATGTATTTGAGTTATACAACAAAGGTCAGAAAAGCCAAGAAAACTGGATCCATTGGTGCACAGCGAACGATCAAATAATAACTAACACCTGATTTCAAAAACACCCAAGTCACTTGTCGACATGGAAAGGCCTAGGAGGAGATACAAAGAACCAGACGGACTACGTAACGATCAGCAAAAGTTTTGGAAATACTGTTCTACACTCTAAAATTCATCAAAATGCTACTGTGAGAGCGATTACCTTCCACTCATGTATAAACTAAGATTAACATTAGAGAAATTAAATAAACAAGCGCTTGATTTATAGGGAAAAGATATTAGAGAATTCCATAGCAGTTACCAGGATTTATTATTGGGTAACTTAATAAACACGGTTGGCACTGTTTTGATGATAAACTGAACTGTTAAATAAAGTAGATAAAAGGAAAGCAAGAAGACTATTAATTGTAAGAAAACAGAATGCTTGGTTACCAGTAAGCTGTGTGAGTCATGTCTTGACGAAGATAAAATCAAGCAGTTACAGGAATTTAACTGTCCGGGTAGTTTAATAACAGATCACAGAAGATGTGGCACAGAAATAGCGAGAAATGCCTTTCAAAATCTAAACAAAATATTAAGAAACGGGAAATTTAATTTTATTCACAAATATTTCTATTTTGTTTCAAGCTTCCTGGTGTTTAGTTAAACTCATGCAGAAAGGAATAATTTTCCACGGTGACAACAATGATTGGTCCAACAGCCGATGAAATCTCCATTGTTACGAAGCTGCTTCTCTTTTTCTCCGGCTTCCTTCGACAAGAGATCTTGTGCTTCCGTGCCAGCTTGACAGATGCGTGTTTCTTATGACAGTGTTTGATTACACACAGAAAATGTGTTCCTTTCAAAATAGCCTTCTATCAATTGGGCACCAGTTCTTTGTTTGGTTCTGTTAATAGGAAGATTTTTGGATGACGATAATCCTCGATTTTCACTACGTGAACTCTTAATGATTTTAATTCTGTTGACTGAACGTTTATGATACATTCTCTGATTGAAAATCTTTAAGCATTTTCGCAAAGGTCATTTGGGTTGGCATGCAATAATTACGGGTAATTTTCTTAATCTGTTTTTTCCAAGAATTTTTACTTCTTTGCCAAAAACCTTTAATTTCTTCAGCTGTGCCACTCTGCAGTTTGCTAAAATGACCGCAGACACTGATAAATTTGGTCTTTGTTATTATTTTGTAGTCATTGACTTTTGCCGATTTTAGTGAATGTACTTTTTACTGATTTAAGTGATTTTACTTTTCTTGATTTAAGTGATTGTACTTTTCTTGTAATTTTGCTAATTTTAGTGCTTGTACTTTGATGATTTTAGAGCTTGTAATTTTGCTTATTTTAGTTATTTGGACGTTTCTGATTATTGTGCGTGTTCTTTTGCCGATTTAATACGGCTGCTATTTGAATGGGCTCACTTCTTTCTCTGACATCAGTGAACAGAAAAAGAACACTATTTCTTATCACTGTTTATATTTCGTAGATACACATTTAAACAAAGCAAAGTAAAAAAAAGAAGATAAACTGAATTAAAACCAAAAGGAATAAAGCCGCTTTTTACTTTTATCGAATTAACGTATTTAGATAAATGATCCTTTCTTTGCATCTACACATGAAAAACAGACGAAAATACAGAGTAACCGTAAATCCCAAGACAATCTATATTTATTGGAATAAAGAAACTAATGTACCGTAAAAGAATGCAGAATTTGATGCTGCAAATCATCCATAAAAAATGTTCTAACGTAAGCCCGAGCACACAAATGCATGCATGTTGAAAAATATAAACAAAGTATTAAAAAAATGAAGATGGAAAAAAACTGGTGAGTCTCTCTTGAACGGCCATTTTAAAAGCTATGAAAAAAATGATTCTATCTAATCGTCTTTCAACGACAACAAATGCATGGATCCGATTTGCCAAATGACTCAGAAAACATCGCGCGACGAAAAGTAGTTCTGATGCCGCGTTCATGCAGGCAGAATACAGAGCTTTAAAATGGCGTCTTTTATCTTTCATCGCACTTACAAGAGAAAATGATCTATGTCAGACGCGTAAGATTGTTTCCCTCATCTCTCGCTATTTACAGATTTTTATTTTTAACTGAATGTATGAATTTTTATGTATGTATCTAGAATTATAGAATTTTTTCATTTTCTAAACGTATTGTGACTGTGTTCATAGTTGATGTTTTTCGTTTTTTATTACTAGTGCTTTCATTATTTTTAGTCTTTTTTTACATGTGGATGAGGCTATTATCCTTGTATTTTGTACAAGTCTGTTGCGGATGGGTTTGGTAGATTTTTGTGCGTATTGAAATGGATCCTAAGTGGGCTACGGTCAGAGAAGTGTAAACTCAGTCTTCTCGATAGTCATGTAGTGGTATGTCCAATAAAATTATTCATAAGTTTGGTTTGATCAGGGGCATGTGAATTCATATGTAGTATTCTTGCAGGTGTATTGTTATTGTTGATGATAAGGTTAGCTGTTTAAAATTGTTAGAGATAATTAATTTACTTTTCTTCTACTTGTCGACTGAGGTTGTATATTGCTTCATAATGTTTCTAAGAGAATATTTATCTTTCTTATAGTTAACGTGTATTTGGCTTTTATAGAAAATGTCAGTGTTATTGTTTTTATCTGTATGTTCAGTATTGCTATTAGCTACTTTAGAAAGAAATAGCCTGATCTGGTGATGGATGTAGTAGTTCAGAAAACCATTGTTAACTAGCGTCTCTTTCACATTATTGATTTCTTTAAGGTAAAGGGGGCGAGAGGATGAATTCTTGTCTGTTCTCTTGAGAAAATGTTTTACAACGCCTATTTTACATCTAAAACTCATAAAATTAAGGCGGCAAGAGTTTATAACGAAGTATGAATGTTTTACTACTATGAGACTATGTAACACTGTTAAGGAAAAAGGATTAATTTAAAATATGAAATGGAACAAACAGAGAGGGTTAAATGCACGAGATGACATATAAATTTATAACTAAAGTGCAAGTGACGAAAACATGTCTCATTGTTATGGTCCAATATCCTCGCACCACTGTTATGGTCCAAGGTTAGGACCAAGGAAGAACAACACGAACACAAGAGTAGGAATAACAAAGATATATTAAACAGAATAATAATAATACAAGAAGTTGAAGGTGTTAGTATGACTGTCAGTCTGGTTTAGAGTGAACTACTATTGTCTCGACTCGTTCCGTCTCGACTCGTTCCACTTCTTCTATCGTCTCTCTTGAGAGGCGCAGTCTTTATAGTGTCAGGAAGAGTTCATTGTCGTTACAGGTAAGATCCCATAACACTCATGATTACCAAGCGAAAGAAGGGGTCAGTCGTTATAATTTTTGATAATTTTGAGGACAAAAATCAAGCGAAATTGTAAACAAGTCAAGAAATAGGTTGAAGGAATTTAGATAATAAACCTGAGCATGTGATTTTCAAGGGTAATATTTAGCGAACAAGCTGATAGCGTAAACAAAACCAGTAGTTGAAAATTAAAAAGATAATTACAATTAATAAATAAAAGTTAAGACTGCGATTTGAACGTCAGAGTTGTCAAAACCATAGCCGAGGTGGTGAGGTTAGATGAGATACCAGGAGAGACGGAGAAATTATCTCCACCTATTTTGAAGTAATGATGTGAGTCATACTGAAGAGAAAGAATCAGTTATACGGGTGGGTCAATACATGCAACCACTACCAGTAGGAGAAGAGGATCTCCCAGATAATTAATATTACAAACCAGATAACAAAGGACTTTGTTTAAATTAATACAGAAACCTAGAGAAACCCCAAAATCCCAAACATCGTCAGTCCCACTCCGATTTTGAGTCAAAGACAATATATGCAGAGCGCTTGAGTGACCAAGTAGTTGCAGTTGGAGACAGAAACAACAAGAGACACAAACGAGACAGTGGCGGGCGAAGGAGCTGCTGAAACCCACGTAACCTGCTACCGAGAGAATTCCCAAGTTTGAGACCTGTTCCAGGCAAAGTAGCACTAAAGAGATTTTAGTGGGAAGGGTTTTTGTGATATCAAGAACTACATAGCCCAAATTGAAATTTAACTCGTCTAGTAACTTTTTTTTAAATATATTGTTTTCTACGTGGGACAAGTAATAGTTCGAGAAGCAGGGACCGAGTGAATTTCCCATGCTAATAGCTTTAGTTTGAGTGTAGATATTGGCATTATCGTCGTAGAAGGAGACTTAGTTTTGCAGGCATGCAATAATCTTGTGTTCGTATGTTCTTTTCTTTAAAAATTGTCCAAATGCTCTGCATATTCGGCTATTCTGTTAGCCATTATCGAGGATGAATTTTATTTTTTATTTTTAACTGGAGTCATATGAATGTTTTATTTTTTAAACATGGTCAGTATATTGTGGCTGTGTTCATATATATATATATATATATATATATATATATATATAATTGGGCATTTCTTGACGTCAACGCCAAGCGGCTACAGTCTGTTTCATACTTAAACGCAATCTTCAGGCCATGTGCGTTGTGTTTTGGCTCAACTGTTTATATATGCTGGTCAATGGTACATTATAGGTAGGTATTATACTAACGGTTATTAGGTGGGCGGTAAATTATTCTCCAGGCTATTAATTAGAAATAATCATGGATCCGAATGCAGTTGTGTGGCTATTTTGTAGTGTTGCTTGTTTTTACTCATTATTTATTATTAATGACTTTATTATTTGTTGTTGATTGTTATTATTACGTTTGCTTGTGTTTATGTTTGTATTTGTAGAAGTATGTTTATTTACTTAATTGGTTTATTTACTTAATTGGTTTATTTACTTAATTTGTTTATTTACTTAATTTGTTTATTTACTTATTGAATTAGAATATTTTATTTTATTATTTTTTATTTACTTTTTTCGTTCGTGTTTAGTTTCCGATTTTGAGGTAACAGTGACTTTTTTATGTCCACTTTTATATTTATATACGCTCTATCCCTGCTATTGAGTACTTTAACCGATAAATATACCTTAAATCTATATTTTATCACACACGCCTAATGTTTCGTTTTCCCAATCAAGTTGCTGACTGTAAACGCCTGCAGTGACGCTCCTTCCATATTCCAATGGCTCATAATGGACGACACATTTCATATTCAGCCACTAAGCAAAGATTTCTGGAGATGGAGCCATGGTCTTGCTTTTGACACTGATTTCTTATTTTGCGATAACCAAATATGTTAATATTCAAAAAAAATATTTTTTCTTTTTTTGACAGCCAATAATGTTTATTCTTCTGTTGCTAATCTTTACTTTCTTTAAAGATTTTGATATTTGTCGTCTTCTGCTGTTTTTGCTATTTTTAAAAAGACCATATATATACTATAGTATATATATGGCCCTTTTTCGTCGATGGCGAGGGTCGGCAGAGGAAAATAAGTTTATCTTAAACACAGTGCCGTTCATGGTTAAAACAAAAATGCGTGATCGGCACGGCTTTTAACAACGACCTCAGTAGTAGAATACTGTGGAGTCATCCACCGTGGTCATTTGCGTCTTTGTCTAGCCTCTACGGGGCTCTTTATAGCTCTTTGCTCCTACAAAAACAGCAGCTCTCACCCCATTCGATCCCGGGCAACTGCATCCCAGTTCGCAACATTGAATGAAAATCCATCATGGACGTTTAACATCCTCTTTTCAAAACTTTCTTGAATGCGGCTGTGGCCTTTTCTATTCTACTTCTCAATTCCTCATCCAAAGATAGGGTCTACGTTATGGTGGGTCCCAAGTAAACAAACTTATCTACTGATTTCAGAGATTCACCACCAAGTTTTATCTCTAGTAGTGAGTTTGTTTCTAGTCCTGTTACCTCAGTTTTTCAGCTGGTTGACACCCGAAGAGATTGCATGCTTCCGCTAGACTATTGGCTAGTCGTTGAAACTCGATTTCACTGTGCGCCGCTATCACATCATCAATGAAAAGTAATTCTCTAATCGACACTTCAGTCGTCAGTCATTTCGACTTCAATTTTTTCACATTGAAAAGAGATCCATCGAACCAATTGTATGCAGATTGTTTGGAAAATAATTACGTTCTACCAGAAAGGATATAAAGACAAATGTAAGTTAAATCTATTTAAATATTACTTATTAACGAATAACATTACATTCATTTTCCATGACCGGAGCCCAACGTGAAAGCAAATGTTTGATTGCAAGTTTAAATAAATATAGCTTGTTCCAAAAGATATTTTTTAAAAGATTCTTTATTACTGAACGGCCTGCCACTTAACACAAATGAAAATCTGTGGGTGATAAATTTTGGTGAGTATGGAGAATGTGAAAACTTCCTCATTCTAAGGATCTTATATTTTCTTGAATTTGTTGTGCAGACTCCGTTTACATTGTCATGCTGGAGAACGACAACTTTTCTAGTTACCAAAGCAAGACACTTACGATGTAATACTTCGTTTACGCGATCAAGTTGCTGTTAGTAAACGCCTCCCATGTTTCATCAGATCGTAATGGATGACACCTTTCATATTTCGCCAGACGCAAAGCAAGAAAGTGTTTTGGTCTTGTTGCTGGTACGTGTTTGTTATTATGCGTTTTGTGTTGATATTCAAAGCCCATTTTTCATTCTCTGTAACAATGCGACGCATTCTTGGTATAAAAAAAGACTGCTGGAGATGATGAACCTCTGTGTTCAGTTCTAAATTAGTAATTGGGAACCATCAATTTAGGTTTCTGAAACCTAAATTGTTTGTTACCCAACAAATATGCTATGTATTACGGTTACTGTAGATTGGTAAGGGTTAGGAGGGGCTTTGTTAAGCAAACGTAAACGTAAGAAAATGATATTTGGGTGCAAATCCATCTATAGTCTTCTCTATTCAAATCAACGTTGAAATCATTCCGTAAAGATTGCTTTTATTTTTCTCTAATCATTCCACCCCAAACAAGGACGATAAAGCCACTAAGACGCAGGAGATAATGAGAGTGAAAAAGAATGAAAAGACTTTAGAAGGAACCGGAAACCTAATCCTAAACTGGAAACAAAGGATAAACTTCTACTCCTGTTCAAAAGACCATAGGATAGGCGATCCCTCTAGCCATAGTGTTACAGTTGTAAATGGCATTATTAAAATAAAAGTTCTATGTTGATGGCTGCATATTTTTGTTTATGTGACTTAGAAATAATGTTTATATAAAAGTTGTCATTTAAACTAATTAAAAGGTTTTTAAATAAATTTAGTTTAATTAATGACAAAAGATGTACTTGCTTTAATCGTAAAAGATCATCTGATTTATGTGAAGGAATATTTAAAATTCATGCAATTTAGCATTTGGCATACAAAATACAAGAAATTTGATGAAATTTGCTAATAATCTCGAAGAAATATTTTAAGATATTTTAATATTAGGAAGTACTGAAATAGACATATTGTCATTTAGATAAAATATCCGTATTTTTCGTACGAATTTATGCGTAAATCCTTAAGCACGATATATTTTATCACTTTAAACGTTATTTTTAGTGGATACTCGTATTTGAGTAGACGCTCCGTTTATTTATTAAACAGTGTAAGTATTTATTTTCGCCTACCGACCTGAATATTAGATAAATCCCATTAGAGAAAAAAATGCACCCTCTGGTGAGTCCCCCCTGGCATTCGAAAGTGAACAGATCTAACGACGGTTTCTTCTGCTAGGGGACGCAAGTTCGAATCCTGTCGGAGAGCGCATCTTTTTCCTTAATGAGACTGCACTAATATTCTGGACAGTAGATAATAAAATGAATATACTGTTTAATAAATAAACGGAGAGTCTGCTCAACTCAAAGTGGGTATCCACTAAAAATCCTTAAAAATTTAAGTGAAACTGAAAAACGTTACGGGATGGGGAAAATAACTTTCAGTTTTTTAATTGGGCGCTCCAAAATAAAAATGATATAAAAATTAAAACATATTTGTTCAATGTCAACCCGTTGTTGTGATAATTCGTTATCTCGAAAATTCAGACAGAAAATATCATTTGCTTTGTTCTGGAGACTATTTGCTAATAAATATTTTTCTCTTTTGACTCGAACTCGAATAACTCTAAATTCACTCTCTTGTAATGCCTCGCGGTCAGGCAAGGGTTAGCTAATCTCGTAGAACATTACTACTATAGCTAGGCTCTAACCTAACCTCGCATTCCAAATTTCCGACCTTGTGCCAGGTCAATAGCTAGAGCAAAAGTTTACTTTTGAATGCCTGTCTAATGATTAAAAAGCTCTACTCGTAGATTATCCAAACTTTAATGCCTTTGATCCCCAATGTTTCTTCTACACTTGTGGCCTTGTGCGGTAGAAAGCGCATTAGCAAAAGTCCATAAAGTAATGTATTTATGAAAACATTTCGTTAATTCCTTTTTAAATAATATTTATTTCTACGTTTTATACCATCAACACTATCAACATCGTGTAGTATCTCTTATCAGGTTATTAATTTGGATGGGAAGTAGCAAGACTTAGCATCAGGGAAATTTGAAGAAGCCAAACGAAAGGCATAAAAAACCAAAACTTAACATCCTCTTCCATCAAGGCAAATTGAAATTTTCTTTTTGTCTCTTACTTTTCTTCTTATCAATTTGACGACGTCAATCTCAAACAAAAAATCGATAAGACTTTTTATTCTCTATTTTTTTTCTTTCTTCACTCTTTCCTTCCTTCCCTTTGTTATTCTTTGCAGATGTGTTTTTCTTAATGTTTTCAAAATGTTTATTATTTATTTTCGCTGGTAACTGTCTTCTCTTTTTCTTTTGTTCTCCCTTATTTTTCTTCATCGTTGTCTTTCTTTCCTTTCTTTTAGTTTCCTTCGCTTTCTTATATTTTTAATTTATTGTTGCTTCACTTTTCCTCCTTTTGTTCATTTCTGTTTTTCTTTTCCTTCATTCTTTACTTTCTCTTTCTTATTCCTTATTCTTTTTTTCCTTCCTCATTTTTCTTTCTTACTTTTCCTTCCTTTTTTTGTCTTACTTTTTCTTTCTTTATTTTCTTTCTTTCTTTCATTTCTGTTTTCTGCCTTCTGTCTATTTTTGCTTTTCTTCTTCCTTTTTCTTTAATTCTTATGCTTCCTTTTTGTTTTTTTACTCTACATTTTTCTTTTCTCTCACTGGATGATTCATCAATAAATGACAAATCTTTCATACCCTTACCATTATCAATGAACCCTTGGAATTAAAAGCTCCCAAAGTGAGGTTATTTTTGGTTGCATAATGGGAACATGTGGATATTTTAAAAGCCCATTTGTGTAAGGCACAAGATCACAGTATTGAGACATCCAGAGAGAAGAATAAAAAAACAATACACTAATATAATAATCTGTGAGGCTACCTTACTGTTATCAACTTACAGACGGCACCCAGTGAAAGCGTTTAAAAATGACGCGTATAATTTCCGTGCCTAGCAAGAAGGATAGAGAGGATTCATTTTAGATGTTTTTATTTATTTTTTATTTTTATTTTTTGGAGGGGGTTATTTCGACAACATTCGAATAATTATTGTCAGCGTATCATCTAGAATCATGGCAAGTTTTTAAAAGTTACAAACGCTACTAGACGGAATTTTGACATTTTGTTCTTACAGAAAATAAAACAAATTGTATATATATATATATATATATATATATATATATAATACTCTTTTTACTAATTTCAGCTTTTGACAAAAAATATTATTTGCCAAGAAGGAGGGCTTAATTAGAAAAGGGCTCCATCATTTCGACCAGAGCGGTAACATCAGCCTATTTTTAATAATGCCTGTTCATACCGCTTTGGTAGAAACCTTGTAAAGGTCAGTGTTTCAAACATATTATATCTCATACATACATATACATACATATATATATATATATATATATATATATATATATATATATAGATAGATAGATAGATAGATAGATAGATATAGAGAGAGAGAGAGAGATACTACTAGATTGGTAGCAAGGTCTCATCATTTAACAATTGAAATGTCTAGATGTAACCGGAAGTTCTAGGGTAATAGCTTCTTTTATCGCACTTCTCACTTGTAGAGCTCAGTTCTGGTTTATAGCTTCCCAGTCAACTTATATCTTAAAAAATTAAATGCATTGTCACTCGTTATATTCTTAATTTCAGTTCTTTTATTGTTTTCTCTCCTAGTAGTGTTTTTCTCATATCATTTAACACTCACTAACCTCCTCCATTGCGTCTTTATTGCGTTCCTTGCAGTGAAACGATAATATATATATATATATATATATATATATATATATACTTCCAGAAAAATTATTCTCAGTTCAGTACTTTTGCAGACTTTTGTTTTTTATCACTTTTTCACAGCATTCAATTCTACTATTATATTTTCTAAAAAGAAAACTATCTTACATCAACATGGAATCCACACAATACTCTTTAAAAAAATATACCGACATCAAACCTACATGACTACAAAATCAAACTAACAGAAAAAAGAAGACTTTTAGAAACGCCTCAGATGGAAAGTATTCTATTTCCTCAACAAAGACAACGACAATGGTAATAACCACAACAACGCCGATAATACCAATAATATTAACAACTTCGGATTTACAACAAAAATTACAACAAAATTCCATAGCAAAATGTCCTCGTTGCTTTTGAAAATTACTTAACAAACATAATTAAAAATTTGTAAATGAGAAAATTTCCTAAAAAGACTTGAAATGATCAAAAAATGATAAACAACTCAAAAAAACTATTTCTAAAAGATGAATCCAGGATAATCTCTCAAATGGAAACCAACAATTACAATAAACTAAACTAAACTAAAATTAGACAATCGACTAAAACAATTAGCAAAAGTAGAACCATTTATCAGATAAAAAGACCATAAAGATAACTTCACGACAAAACCAACATGCAGATTACTAAACCCCACAAAAGCAACATTGGGAAAATAAGCAAACAAATATTAGAAAAAATGCTCAAAACTCAGAAGCAAGTAAACATAAACCAATGGAAAAATACTAAAGCTACAATCAATTGGCTTAATAACATTAGCAACAAAGAAAACTGCTCCTTCACACAATAAGACATAAAAGATTTCTACCCATCTATTAATGAACATACACCAAACAAAGCATTCAACCTAGAAAAACAATACATCAATGTCCCCAGCAAGGACATAAATATAATTAAACACTGCCAAAAATCAATATTATGCAACAATAAAAAATAAAATATATGGGCAAAAATAATGATAATAATAATCTTGACGTAACAATCGGTAGCTATAATGATGCAGTGTTATGCGAACACATAGACATATACATAATCAGTAAATTAATAAATATTATTAACAAAAAGATATAGATCAATACAGGGATGACGGCCTATTGATCCCAAGAAACTACAGAACTACAGAAAAAATAAAATAATAAAATCCTTCAAAATTCTAGGATTTACAACAGATATAAAATCAATCAAAAAATTGTAAATGTTTTAGATATAAAATTCAACCTAATCAACTGAACCTACAAACCATACAGAAAACTAAACAACAACCCGATATATATTAACAAAATTTCTAACCACCACTAACGTATTTAAACAAATACCCATATCTATAAATAAAAGAATTTCAACAAATTCTAGTAACCTAAAAATATTCAATGAAAATAAAAAAACATACGAATCAACCCTAAGAAACAGCGGATATTGAAACAAACTAGAATACAGAAACGAAAATAATTCAAACAAAAGGATCAGGAAAGGAAATATAATTTGGTTCAACACCATCTACAATAATACAATAAAAACAAAAATAGGGAAAATATTCTTCAAAATAATTGAAAAATACTTCCCTAAAAACAGCAAATTTTCAAAAGCTACCAACAAAATACATATTTTATAGTTATAGCTGCATTGCTAACATAGAGAAAATAATAAGTAAGCACAATAAAAAATCCTCAACAACACCAAAAATAGATACATCAATAACACGCAGCAAAATAACACCATTAAATGTAGATGCAGAAATAAAGAAAATTGCCCGCTTAACAGTAAATGTTTAACCATAATATACAAAGCTATCGTAAATAATAACATCAACATAGACGAAAAAATTTACATAAAGGCAACAGAAAAACTTTTAAAGAAAGGTATTATAACCACATGTCATTCGAAATTTCTTTTAAATACACAAACAATACAACCCTATCAAAAAGAACCAAAAACAAAACAATATCACCACCCAAATCAAGTATGACATTATAAAAAGAGTAGCCCCATACAGTATTAACAGTAAAAAATTAATATTTTAGAGGGGAAATTAACATTATTATATTAGTTTTAAAAACCAAAATAAAACAAGAAAACTGAAATAATGGGTAAATGTAGCTATATAAATAATTATTTACTTTGCCGTCTGAGCACTGACTAAAAATAAACAAATAAATATAAATAAAATAAATATAATATTAACTTTAAATAAATGAACTAAAACATAACACCTTCATACTCTGGCCACACCAGGAAGATGTCCAGGTTCTACTGAACTCAATAAGACCTTCGATACAGTTCACGATGGAGAAAGAGAGTAGCAACACACTCCCATTCTTGGATGTTCTATAATCTCAAACAGTGCATGGATTCAAGACATCCGTATACCGCAAACCGATATTCACCGGACAGTACCTCAATTTCAACTCCCATCATCCATACAGCGTAAAGAAAGGGATTGTCCGCTGCTTACAACACCGAGCAAAAGTCATAAGTGGCGACCCAGAGACATTAGATAAAGAATTGGTCAGTATAAGTAGTATCCTACAACGTAACAACTACCTTGGGTACATGGCAGCAGCCCCAATAAACTGGGATAGGCGGATACAAGAGGAGGACAACAACACTCAGAAAACAGTCTGGCTGCCTTATGTGAAGGGGTTATCAGAGAAAATACAAAGGATCTGCGGTCCATATAACATCAGGACTACCTTCAAAAGCTGAACGACACTTCGCAGATACCTCTCCCGTGTAAGACCACCCCATTGAGGAGAACATGACTAAAGACTGTGTGTACGCCATCCTGTGCAGCTGCGGAAAGAAATATAAAGGGGAGACATGTCGTCTCCTTAAGGTGAGGCTTCAAGAACACCAGAAAGCTGTAACACGAGGGGAAGTGGAAGTGGAAAAGTCAGGCGTGGCTGACCACATATGGAGAGTAAATGGAAATCACCGCCCTCTGTGGGATCAGGTTGAAATCACAAAGAACACCATTGGAAAATTCGTAAACTTAAGGAATCAGCACATATACTAGGCCACAAAAATCTCCTGAGCCGACCAAGCATAGAAATGAATACAATATGGGAACCAGTAATAAAGAGTGCCAGAGAAAAGCAATAATAACAATGAAAATTGCAATATGAGCTCTGGTAAAAACATTGAATGATAACAGCAAAAATTGTAATATGAGCGCTGGTAAAAATGATTGCTGAAGACATTAAGTTTATAAGTTCCAGAAATTTATACCCAGATGCCCTTAAGGACACATGGCACAGTGGATAAAGGCGTTGTGAGTTCAATACCTGGTTAAGGCGAAAGAGAACTTGAAGAGATGAATTAACAGGAGATAACTGATAACTGACATCCATTAGACATGTCACGTGTAACTAGAACAGTCTAGTTCAGTTCGACATTCCAACCACCTAAAGAAGGCCGGAGCGTACAACCGCCGAAATGTTGTGATAAATATAGCAACAAAGGTGAGGACAATATTTCGAATAATGTAAATAGTGTACATAATACCTCATCTCAGAAACATATTCGTTTTTAATAAATGAATAAATATTAAACATACACACCTATACGCACATATGGATACACACACACACACATCCATAAACAAACACCAAAAATTGAACAAACCTAACCCCGATAATTAATAACTCAATATATATCATCAACATAAAATACACAACTAACCATTAAATATAAATAAAAGTAAAAATGAAGGATTAAATAAACTCTATAGGATAACATGATACAAGCATGCACTTATTTTAATTATATATACACTATTTAACAATTAACGTGTGTGCGGTCCATGCGCGCGGGAGTATGTACTATATATATATATATATATATAATATTTAAAAAACAAATAACTTTACCATTTAAGCACTAATTTATTAAAACAAAGCACAGACACCAGTGTACATGTACTTACGAACGCACGTTTATGCATACTTATGTACGCATACGTATACCTGTATACGTGTGTGAATAGATGTGCGCCGACATATGAGCTTAAATTCAAACAAAAATAATTAAATTTAAATATAAATCTACCCCATTGCAGTTAATACTTATGATACCACCAAACTAAATTAAAAAACGAAATAATAGCCCAGTGAATATATATAAATATATATGTATGTGTGCATATATATATATATATATATATATATATATATATATATATATATATATATATATATATGAAAATGTGTGTGCATGTGTATATATATATTTATATATGTGTGTATGTGTATATATTTATAATTATTTACCATTTAAGGATTAATATCATCAATAATATATATGTGTGTGTGTGTGTGAGCGTGCGCATGTGTGTGTGTGTGTGTGTATAAAAATATTTTTCATCTAAGCTTTACTATCAATTATTAATGTAAAAAACGTAAAATACAACCCCCACCCCACACGCTAAAAAAAAACAGAACGCCCAAAAATAAAAATCGGTTACATCTCTAGTGACGGAATAAACCCAGACAAAATCAGCAACAATCGGGAAAAAGAAGGAAAAGAAAAAAAAGAAAGAAGACTAAATTGCTTAAAAACATCTGAGCCTTGCTTCATGCTTAAAATATGCTTAATTCTTTGTTAAAAAGAAAAGACGAAGTCGTGACTGTAAATTTCATAATTCATTTTCTAGCTGTCAAACTTAATTAGCGAACTTCAAAAGTCTGACTGATTTTTTTCAAAAATTAGTATTTTGTTATACTTGTAAGCTCCATTTGTTAAGACAATTTAAAATCTTTCCCGTCATCATTTGTTAAAACACAAGTTAAAATCATTTATTAAAAGAAATATAGAAGTCTCTGAATATTGTAATCACTTCAGGCTGAACAGTCTCTGTAAATCCCAAACTTGTCCTTGGGGATGGTTCTCTTGCCAATACAATTCAGATGCACACACTGAAGGCAACAGTCACAGACTACACGTTGTTCAAGTCCTGCCTACAAAGCTCACACAGTCACTGCACTGGCGATATTCTTAGTTCTAAAACACTATTTATATTTGCCGACAAAAAAAAACCTTGGTGTCTATTTTACCGGGATTGGTACAATAATCTATTCGATAAACAAAAAAAGGATACCGACATTCAGAGAATTTAAAACTATTACTTGGTTACTTTTTACAATTATTGGTACGTGACATAAACAATAGTCAATGCATTATTTAATTAAATTAGTCGTAAATAATCATCAGCGCCTTTTTATAGTCATCTGTTAATTATATTATTGCCAACGAAGTTTGATTTTACATTTATATAAGTATCGAAGCAATCGTTCTAAGTAACGCGATTAATCGAATAAGTGCTGCGAAATTTGTTGCAATAAAAAAATTCATAGTGAAGTTAATAATGCAAGGGAGAATACTCTTTCCACACTAAATCTGAATCGAGTAACTGCAGTAATTTGACGTTTTTACTCAGATTACATTAAGTCCGTTCCAAGGGTAAATCGTGCTGATAATGTGGATTGGAAGATAGTGTTCCGCCACACTCTTTTTTAACACTGACCTGTACGTTTGTCCCAGAGGACAATGTTTTAATTTACGTCTTTTATATAGACTCCAGCCTTGTCTTCACCTAAATTACAATAAGACCCCACAGCATAGTTATTGAGGGACTTCTTTTGATGTGACGTGTCATTTCAGGACGTAGGCAATCATGGCTCTCTACTTTCCCCAATCCCTTGTAGCTCTCAATAAGTTACTGTATTCATAATATTTTATTTATATTTCTACGCTTAGCTTAGCCTGGCTTAAGGTCGTAGAAATGGGGCGCATGTGAAAATTGTACTTGCTGCATGTTCTGTCAAAACTAGTGAGGTTCTTTACTTGCTAGGAGCGGAGTTATAGGTGAAATTTCCGGCGAGATACGGAAAACGCTGAGTAACTTGTCAAATAAACAGATTGAACAAGGCTGAACTTTTGTAAGATGATTTTTAACAGCAAATGAACAATTTTTAATGGCGTGCATAGCTGAATACCTTCTCTCCCTCTCTCTCGCCATCTCTCTCTTTCTCTCTCTCTCTCTCTCTCTCTCTCTCTCTCGCTCACTTGTACCAGGCCACTTCAAAATTTGGTTGGCAATGGTCCTCCACAGTTTCCTGTATTTTGTTTCTCTCAGTAATTCTTGTTCTTTTACAACTCGACTTTATCTTTGTTCCACTATCCATTCGCAAAATCTTGAAAAGTAGGTTACCCACTGCTTTCTTTTGCTTACCTTTCCTTTCCTTCAGTTTGCTTTTGTCTTTCGCTGTTTTTAATGTCATGTCCATTCTGGACGTAGGCGATCATGGTCCTCCATAGATCCCTTTCCTTTATTATTTGTGAATGACGATGAATTCGTGGAAAAGATAGTGGAGTGATTTCTTGTTGCCTTCTCCGTGGTTTGAAATTCAGAGATTTGTTTTTCGAAGAGTTGCCTCTCAAAGCTAAAGATCCAAAAACTTGCTATTTAATCCATAGCTATGAAGGAAGATACAGATTCATGCCTTTTCAAAGAGCACTAATGCAAAAGTGAATGCAACAGATTAATCCGGAATTTGAACCCAACTCGAAGATTCAACTTTCTGCACCAATATCCGAAACACTAACCACTTAGAAGTCAAGTATTTTTTATTCTTACATTTTCAATTTAGTTAATAATGTCATTGAAAGAAAGAAAGAAAGAAAGGGAATGTAAAAATAAGAAAAGGGGAAAACTGTAAAGAAAACTAAATGTATTCTCAAGAATAGAAATTATATTGGAAAATAAATATATGCATCACCTTACGTATTTAATATTAATACAGGGTTGAATCAATAAATTCAGAGCCTGAAATGTAGTTTTATGAGCATGTAGGTTATCCCACTTGTCTTTCCTTATCAAATCCGACGCTAGGGACTCTCCTTAAGCCTATAAATACGAAATGAACTCTACCTAAGATGCAGTCGCACGTGGGGGAAAAGGGTTCTCTCCACTGGGACACGTTCATATTCAATGTCTTACTTTTCTCTTGTAATTTTGTACTCATTTCACGATACAAAATTAACAGACACAAACACACATTCTCTAGTCTAATATAAACGCTTTTTACGAAACTAATATTCAAATGTAGTTTTCGTTTATTTTTATTGTAATACTTTTTTTTGTTAATACATTCATTGTCGTTTGTTTTATATTGTTTTGCGTTATTCATTTATTACTCGGACTCACATTCGAGATACAATAATTGTTACGGGAAAACTATACCAGGAAACACGTGTTTCCTGTATAAACAAAAACAATCAATCCCGAAACAAGCTAAACCTTGATCTGAAATGGCCATTGTACTATGTTCAATCAATGCTACTAATGAAAAACAAGGCATTGATCAGGACGAAGAGTAAGGAAGGTTATGTTGGAAAATAAATATTTATATAAAAGAAACACTTTTTAGTTACGGACTTACTCATGTATCTGCGTAAAAATATTAATAATGAAAATACTTTCTCCGAATTAACACAATTTCAAACGATTTGCTACTACTAATACTAGCATCACGACGACGACCAGAGAAGCAACATTGTTTAAAGAATTGGGGGAGTCGGGGTAATAATACAACTTAATATTTGTTCCATACCGAACATTAAATGTCTGCGGTTAAAAATGACATCTGTCTAAAACAAGCTATCCTTGATCGAAGATCGGAGTTCGTGACTCGCTTTATTACAGCTTCACACAGCTTCTTTAAAAAATCGGGCGGGGTTGAACCTCGAACGGATCAAAATTTCATAAAAAAGAAATTGCTTCATCTTAAAGTTCAAAAACTCATTTTGCGTTCCTACTTCTGTGCTAGAACTACTACATGGTGGCCTCGATTAAAAAGGTCCACGCTTCATTCATACTGTTGTCTTTATTGACGAATCAACGCAGAATTGAAACCGTGAATACAAGAAACAACTAACAACTTCTACATGGAAATTAACATTTCAAAAATATCCTGTTAATACCAAAGGGGAAGACTAACTCATCGTGTTAGTAATGAACAAGAAGACGCGACATAATTTTGGAGAGAAAATATATACACGTGTTTTCCATACGACTTTATTTGCCGGAACGAAAAATGTACAAAAAAGAAAACAAATTGCGCGGTTAAAAGCAGATCACGTGAAATGCTTGTCGCGTAGTGATATCATATAGTGTGGAGATAGGGTTTACAGCCATATCACGACTTGACCAAAGAACTACTTCAGTTGATACTGTTGTGCGTGAATATATGGTATTGGTTTCATTTACAAAGCGAAACATAAACATATAAAAAAAAAGTTCAAATAAACCACAAAAGTCTTCATATAGAAACATTTCATTATATATATATATATATATATATATATATATATATATATATATATATGAAATGTTCATACAAGGTGTGCATGTGTTTCTTTGTAAAGGGCTAGATATCCGAAATAAAAAGGTACTTATCCTGTGTTGATTGTCATGAGCCTGAATATGTACGTTTTTCTAGTTTGACTGTCAGGAACTAAAGCGGATGTTTGACTTTCGTGCCTAACATTTCATGTGACTATCTATATATCTATTTTTAGCCTTTTAAGGGTTAGTCAAAGGGAGATAACTTTTTGTCTCGCAACAAACCTCCGTCACGTAAGGGAGTCCAGTAATAGTGATATTGGTTTTCTCTTTTCCAAAAAACTTTTCTACCTACTTTAGTATGACTGACTTATCATTCCTGATTATGTATTTTGTATCCACTATTATTTTGTCGCTATGAGGTTGCTTTTCAGTTATTACTTGCTTCAATGCTTATTACTTTTAGGTTCAACATGTGGTTTAACCTATCTATTGATACCGTTGACAGTGACACTATCTCATTATTCGTTTTAATTACAAAATATTTATCAGTTCTACGTAACACTTGGAAGGGACCAGTGTAAGGTGCTTCCAAAGGTTTGCGAACTCTCTCCACTCTTAGCCATACACTTCTATATATCTGAAACTTGTATGAAAGGTATTGACGTGATTTATTTACGGAGCTATAATCTTTGCCTGTTGGCTGTAAGGAGTGTAAAGTACGTTGTAATTCCTTGGAAAACATCTGAGTGTCTATGTCATCGTTAGTATCGTCTACTAGCAATTGAGGAATCATTATATGCGTGCCTGTAACTGCAAAGAATGGTGAAGTATTAGAAGAACTACGCGCGGCACAGATACCCATTAATATTATTGGAAGGGCGTCCAGCCATGATTCCTTTCTAGTCATTTTATTGTCGTCTTCATTGTTCAGTGAGCACGTTCGACCATTCCCTTAGTTTACGGATGGTAACTAGTTGTGAGCAATCCATAGAAGCCAACTATTGAGGCTCTTTCTGAAAATAATTCGCTCTCAAACTGAGTGCCATGATCAGTTATTACGTGAAGAGGAACACCCCATCGTGTGATCCACGCATGAACAAATTCATTGGCAACAGATCGAGCTGTGATATCCGACAGTGGTTCTGCTTCTATCCATTTAGTAGTGCACTCAATACATTGTTAATACGTATCTGTAAGAAGCGCTGTATGTTTCATGACGTCTCTTAGTCATTGGGAGAAGACCGATTAAATCTAAGTGTGCCGTTTTGAAACGAATAGTCGGCAATAAAATAGCAGATTTAGTATGCCTCTGAATTTTGCTTTTCTGGCAAGTTTGACATTCATTACACATGTCTTTTATTGTTTTGTCCATATAAAGCCCAAAAAATCTTGTTTTGATAATTTTACACGAGGTTTTAATTCCAGGGTGTGATACTGAATGAATACTATCGAAAATAGTTTTTTATAATTCACCAGGTATATATAGTCTGGGAAAACCAGTACTATTATCACAGTATATGGAAATATTAATACCAGTACTAAAATTGACTTTTTTTTAAGTCAGGAAATATTTCTAACTCAGGGTTCTAATGTTGTGCAGCAGCTGGCAAGTTCCACAGATCTACCGTAACTGCTAAGGTAGGTCTCGACAAGCAATCAGCTATATCGCTTTGATCTCCCTTTATGTGGCCTATATCTGTAATATATTCAGTTAGAATTGCTAATTGCCACTTGTTTACCTTCAATAATGTGTGCTGAATAGAGTGCAAAGAGTCCATTGTCAAAAACTGAATACCCCGTTTGAGTGTGCGTCAGCTTCTTCGAGAAGAAGCGTATTGGAATTTGCGTTCTTTCTACTAATTGATGTAGGGCTGTACCAATAGTATAATTACTGCTATCAGTAATTAACTAATATTCAGTATACTCAAACCGTTGGTGAGCTAGGGATGGAAATTCACTAATTTTGTTTTTAACATTATTAAATGACTGTAATTCTAAGTCATTTCGTGTAAACGTAGTGTTACTGCATACGCTTGTTTTCTCTGTTAATGGAGTGACTATGTCCACGAAATTAGGGATTAATTTTCTATAAAAATTTACTATGCCTAAGAAACGACGACGATTCTTACTGTCTTTAGGAGGGGGGAAAGTCTGTCAGGCGATAACATTATTCTGTGTAGGTCTAATATCATCCGAGCTAATATTATATCCTAAAACATCGACTGAAAATTGACTTTTCTATTGAAATTTTTAAATTCTTGTCATGTAAAATTTTTACAACAGTTTCAATGTCTTTTATGTGTGATGAAGAATCATCGCTGAAAATGAGAATATCGTCAATGTATGCAAATTACACAGTCAACTTGTTGAAAAGTCTTGTCCGTGTATCTTTGGAAGGTGGATGCTGCATTCTTTAATCCAAAGGGCATGTATTTATATTCATGTAAACCGAGAGGAAAAACAAGTGTTTATATATATATATATACATATATATATATATATATATATATATATATATATATATATATATATATATATATATATATATATATATGCAGGTATGTAGAAAAATAGGAAATAACACGTTAGATAAATAATCCGGAGTTCTTTAGTATTTTTGTTTTTATTTTTAAAAAACAGTGCTCCATACAGAAGTAGAACTTAAATCATATTTATTTTTTTTAAAAATATGATTCCTTTGCTACATAAGAGTTCTCATGTCTAAAAAACGAGAGCCGAAACCCTCAATATAATTATTAAAATTAAATTGAATTAAGATATCAAGCCCTCTTTCATCCTCAAGCGAAAATTTAGGAATAACCAATCTTGAAATTTACGCATCTTTATAAGCATGTTCGTTCGCTAAATTAATTTCTATCGAAACGGCTGGGGCGGCCATTTTGGTTAGGTGGTCTAACAGTTAATTCTTATCCACATATCAGTCACCTTCGAAAAGGTCAAGCCGACGTAGGGTGGTGTATCTATTTCAAAGCGGATGATGGCATTCATGTACGCACATCGTCTGGTCAGTTACAGTGAAAGATAGCTTTTGGCACCACGGTATGTCGTGATGTGTCTAGAGAATTTGCGTCCGTATAGTAAATGTGTACCCTACATATCTTCTGTAGTTGACCTTTTTGAAAAGGTTTGAGATCATACGGTAGTGTTGTTGAAGTTTTAGGAGGCACTCCTTTTTTCTGGATGTTGTTTCATGTGCTTGTTCTAGTAGTGCCTTGTATTTAAGGCATTAATTCATCCGACAATTGTCCCAGCCTTGTCGGGCTTAAGTCTTTTTGCGTGGCTAACACGGGACTTATCGAAACCGACAACGCCGGAAAAAATTTGTGTAACACTATTTCGTTACAGATTTCTAATCTCGATGCAATTGACAGCATTTCTTGAAGATAAACTGATGGTCGACCTGTAATAATGGAGGTGGACATTAATTTGTCTATCATCTCTGGCTTCGTTTACTCGTATGATTCTATTAGAGTTTGCTTCAGTTCATCATAGTTTTGAGTACTAAAAACGTTGCTAGGAATCTTAGCTACTATTTCCGCCGGTAGCGATGCAATGATGTTATAAAATTTTGTAGTTTGTGATGTTATGTTTCTCAGATAAAATTGAGATCCAATGATTGTAAACCAACTGGTAATGGTGGCTTGCATGAATTCCGGTGTCTTGATGGTTATCTCTTGGACAATCGTCTCATGGTGCTCTCGTCCCATTCTGTACATATATATATATATATATATATATATATATATATATATATATATATATATATATATAATGTGGTGGCTATTAAGGTATGTTTCTTTTTTTCTTTTCTGTTTTTTTTTTTGTTGTTCGTCGGGGTCACCAAATATATTGTGCGTGAATATATGCTATTGGTTTCATTTACAAAGCGAATATCTATATAACATAATCATAAAAAATGTTCAAATAAACCACAAAAGTCTTCCTATAAAAACACTTGATTATATATATATATATATATTTGTGTATTTAGGCAGCAATCCTTCTTTCAAGCACATTTCATTAAAAACGACTGACAAGGTGCTTTTATTTAGTTTTTTATATAACTTCTCGTGCGATCTAATAAAGTTTTTCTTTTCAGGGGATAAATTATACAAAAATTGTCCGAATGTTCTTTTCCGAGCGCTTTCGGCTATACTTTTAGCCATTATCAAGGATTATATTTCAACTGTTAGAATTAGAAATAGTTTGTGTGTGTTTTATAAAGTGATTCATTTTTTTGTTTCAAAACATATATATATATGAAATTTCCATACAAGGTGCGCATGTATTTCTTTGTAAAGGGCTAGATATCTGAAATAAAATATAATGTTTGGTACTTATCTTGTGTTGATTGTCATGAGCCTGAATATGTATGTCTTTCCAGTTTGACTGCCAGTAACTAAAGAAGATTGTTGACTTTCGCGCCTAACTGTTCACGTGACTATCTATATATATATTTTTAGCCTCTTAAAGGGTTAGTCAAAAGGAGATAAGTTTTTTGTCGCGCAACAATACATTTAACACACTTCCTTCAACTGGAGTTGAGGCCCTCAAATAAAATAAAAAACTTTATTACTTAAATCAACAGGGTTTACTTCCTTCCCATGTCAGACAAATCTGATAATATTTTATTAAATATTTTAAACTTTTTTAAACGCCTTTAACATTTTAAAAAAAAATTTTTATTTCATTTTTTGTTTTTATATTTTCACAATATAAAGTTTGTTGCTACATTTTTATTACACGGCGTCAATAGTTTTCAAAAGACTTTTTAAAATTTTTCTTGCACAACAATGCCGTTCAAAATCCCATCAATAGATGTCTAAATGTTTCATTGTTAGATCTTTCATTGCTTTTATGAATATATCTTATATATTTTCTTCACTGCCTATGTGAAATAGAGTTTCATTCCATAATTCGTTTCTTATGAAATGCAATCTTATATGTTTCGATCTGTGCTGGTGTATGAGATTTTTCGCTAAAGCTATGACAATTTGACTGACGCAATATAGTGTTAATGTATTTCTTTCTTTAGTTAACATATACTTCATAAGAGTTTTTACATATTTTCTCTCCTGTGTCGCTGCACTAATAGACATATATTCTGCCTCACACGTGGATAGGGTAACTGTAGGCTGTTTTCGTGTTTCCCACGAAATTAGTGGACCTTCATCTGTGATCTTAAAACCGTATCCAGTTACACTCTTCCTGTCTTGTGAGTTCGTCCAATCTGCGTCGCAAAAACCTGTGAGGT
This sequence comes from Acanthosepion esculentum, assembly GCA_964036315.1. Taxonomy (NCBI): domain Eukaryota; kingdom Metazoa; phylum Mollusca; class Cephalopoda; order Sepiida; family Sepiidae; genus Acanthosepion; species Acanthosepion esculentum. The sequence goes on from OZ038495.1 coordinate 73,441,658, forward strand.
TTAAAGTGCTTTTGTGGGCTTAAATACTAATTGTTGGTTTATTGTACCCTTTATATATCTATAACATGTTTCGCTAACATCATATGCTCCACACATAAATTGTGACAATTTTGTTACTATAAAACATAAATCTGGCCGAGTTGCAGTCATTGTATATATTAGGCTTCCATCAATTTCCCTATACAATTTTTCCTTAATTCACTTAGTTCGCTATATATCTTGTTAATATTAGTATCACTAGGGGTATATATAGGTTTACAATCTCTCATTCTAAATCTTCCCAGTAACTTTTGGAGATAGTGTTTTTGGTTCATGTATATAATATTAACTTCATGGGTAAATTCTATACCTAAAAAGCATTTAATTTTGCCTTGATCCTTCATTTTAAATTTTTGTTTGAGAATATTTTTAGTATTTATCATATTTTCATTACATTTTGTTGCTATTAAGATATCATCTACCCATACAATGATAATTGTATATTTATCCTTATACTTTGTATATACACAAACGTCTGATAACGATTGACAAAAACCTTGCTCAATTAAATGTGTGTAAGAAGTTGTTCCAGTTTTGGCCGCTTCGTTTCATGCCATATAAAGATATCTTTCATTTATAAACTAATCTTTCTTTACTATTTTTATTTTCTATCTCGAAACCTTTTACTTCCATCCATATATAACTCACAATTAATTCGGGCATTGAGAAAGGCTGACTTAACATCTAGTTGATGTACTATCAAGTTATGCCACGTTGCAATTTGCATTAACATTCTTATCGCGGTCATTTTTGCTGTTGTTGAAAATGTTTCTTGGTAGTCAACCTATGGTTTCTGAAAACAACCTTTTGCTACTTATCTGTCTTTAGAAATTTCTTTTTGGTTTTTGATCTGTTTTAATAGCATATACCCACCGTGCGGATATTAAAGTTTTCTTCGAAGGTAATTGTATTAATTCAAACGTTTCATTTTCTTTTAAAAATATCCATTTCCTCTTTCGTTGCTGCCTTCCATTTTACTGACCGTTCAGGCTTTATCGTCTCCACGTACGCTCTTAATACGGCCTTAATGCGATGGCATTAATCTTTCGTATCATTCAACATATCATTTTCTTCTTCATTAACGTAATAATCACTTAAATGTTTCGGGCGTCATTTAATTCTTTCATTACTTCAATTACTTTTTAGGTTACTGCATATTAATCTCATCATTTTTAATCATAGTATCATCGTCCGATTCACATATTATCGACGATTTGGAATATTCTTCTCTAAAATTATCAATGAATTTTACTGTCCTGACGATTCTTCTTTGTCGGGAAAATATACCAAATAAGCAAGACATCTTTTGTCGTATCTTACAAATATTCCCTTCTCACTTCGATCATCTCATTTCTTAGGATTTTGTATATACACATAGCAAATGCTCCCAAATAAATGCACGTTGGAAATGTTTGGTTTAATACCAGTAAAAATTTCATACGGTGTAGTTTTAATACGCTTATTGTAACACCTGTTAGACATATCTGTCGAAGACATAACTGCGTATAACCACATATATTTGAGAGGATTAACTTGTTTTAATATGCATCTGGCCATTTCAAAAATTGTGCGCCGCGCTCTTTAAATCTAGTTTTGATTCAAAGAGCGTTTTGATGTGACGAATAGGGTGACGACATTTTGTGGTTAATTTTATTCTTAAATAATGATGACTCAAAAGCTTTTGAAGCGAATTCAGTTCTTTGAAAACTTCTAACATATTTCCATAAGTTGCAATATCAGTCATAAATTTTTCAAAAGCTTTTACCGCGTCATTTTTATTTTTCTTAACATATAAATCACTATTAGACCAGAATAATCATCTATGCATCCTAATACATATCTAAAAACGTCTTTTGCTATGGGGTTTATCGGCCCTGCAAGATCAATATGAACTAGTTCTATCTTACTTACACGTCTGTCGGGTAATTTATTTCATGACTGGGACATCTTTGCCTGTGGGCAAATTTCAGAGTTAAATTTATTTTTATCACTAATTTGCATGCCTCGAACATTTTCTTTTAATTTTAAAATATCGTTATCATTACAACGTCCCATTATATTCTGCCAATCTTCTAATGAATGCTTAACTTTCTTAAGAAACATTACATTATTTAAATAATAGTTTTCCTTTCTTATGGATTTAAAATTTCGTTCCTTTTGCATTAAGTATTGCAGAGTTAGCTTTAAATTCTACATTAGCACCATTTTCTGTCGCTGCCTGCACAGAGAAAATATTATTAAAAGAAAGAATATACAGTACATCTTTTAGAATGTTTCTATGAACCTTTTCATTTCTATCAGTCATTTCAATACAAGCAGCCCCCCCCCCCCCCCATACACACACCTTTTATCACCAAATTAATCTACTACGATCTGCTAGTTCTACAATATGGCGGGAAGAATAAAAATTCTTATAAAAAGTAATAAACTTAGATTCCTCATTCAAAATATGGGGTTGTAGCCCTTACTCCCTAATCTACGAACAAATCCAAATAGGAGAATCACAAGTATGATTAACAGAAAAATATAAGAATTGTGCTAATCTGCTACATGTTTTATCAAATTCCTCTCCGTGTGTCGGTATTCGACTTTCGATCTTTTGTAAAACGTTGTGTCATGTGATCTAGTTTTACAGTTTCTGCATCAACGTGTGTGCTTTTTACAAAGTTCAGATTTGTGTGCATATTTTCCGAAAAGAAAACATGATCCATTAAATCTGGTTGCGTTAAAATTTTGGTATGAACGTTTTTCTTTTACACTCATTACTGCGTTGGGAATGTCGCCTTGAGTCTTCTCTGTCACGTCAAAATTTCTTTTTTTGAAGTTTTGGAACGTCTCAGTGGCGTCTCTTTGTATTATTGCCATGGTGAATGTTCTATATTCACTCTGTAGACCTTTTATAATAATAGCTACGAGCAATTCATCAATTATTATTTCTCCATCATTCTTTTAAATGTAGTTGTGTTCTCAGCTCGTATTATATAGTCTGTAATGTTCTCGTCCGGCCTTTTCTGTAACGAAGTCAATTTAGTATACAAAACAATAACTCTAGGATTGCCCCGTGGCAGGTAATGTTCCCTTAAAATTTTCAGAGTTTTTCTGCTGTCATTATTCGTATCTTAAATGATCAATGATAGATTTCTATCATCGAAGTATTGTACTAATTCTCCAAATTACTCAGCGTTTTTGTTATAGCTTATTTCATCATCAATCCCTGCGGTTATGGTATTGTACAATTTTTGAGTTCTCATATAGCCAAGGTATTTACCTCCCACAACTCGTATTTTCTTTCGTATCCTCAAAACATTAATTTATGGGTCGTATAATTAATCTGTCCGCGGTTATCAGCTGCGTGTCTGGACCCATAACTGTTAATACCAAAGGGGCATCGTGTTAGTGATGAACAAGAAGACGTGACATAATTTGGGAGAGAAAATATATACACTTGTTCTCCATACGACTTTATTTGCCAGAACTAAAATGTACGAAAAAGGAAAACAAATTGCACGCCATTTTTTGGCGGTTACAAACAGGTCACATGACATTCTGTCGCGTAGTGATATCAAGTAGTGCCGAGATAGGGTTTACATCCATATCGCTATTTCACCACTACAGAACTACTTCAGTTGATACATTTAACATACCCAAACAAAGAAAACGCTTTCCGAACGGGAATAACAATTTAGAACGAACTCAAAGAAATAATAGGGAGACATGATGTTTTAAGAGAGGAAGAATTTCAGTCAAAGCAGAGAGTAGATAATTACCGTTGCTTCAGATGACCAGCAGTAAGGAAAAGAAAGAAGTGTGAAAGGACTACTGAGAGATCGTTAAAATTTACTACCTCCCTTTCCTTCCAGATTTACTTCCGGGTTATGGTTGCAGGTCAGTCGTGAATAATAGAGAGATTAATAACAGACAAGTTAACAGATATCGTGAGCTCGATATCATAAAATACGTAAATAAATTAAATGTCTGATAATATGTATACTCAGGGCCGGATTCTTTTGGGACACTAAGATTAATGAAATTCTGAGCCTCCCCCTCAAAAGGAACCGCCCTCTAACTCACCCGAACTCGTCTTGAACATTTTTTACTCTTGATATATTTTAGCGGCATTTACATAGCTTGAAATAAACTGATTGCAAATTCTTTAAATAAACTAGAATAGATATCTTTGGTTTATCAATAAAAAAAATATTATTTAAGAAATGCTACTATTTTACTATTTACTGCAAACTAAATTAAAATTAGATTTCAACACAAGCGTAGTAAAATCAATTTTTTTATAACCAGCCTTATAACAATAAAAAGAATCAAAATAAATACGAATTTGTCATATTGATATCATTTCACTTTAAGATTTAGAAGTTATAACATCTAAAAAATTAAAATAATTGCTTTATAAAATATTGAGGGACCCTAGGCTGCAACCTACAGCAATACTAGCCTAAGGGATAATCCGGCCCTGGGTATGCTATTATTACTAAAGTGATAGTTATATATGATAACAGTAATGTCGAAATTAACCGTTTTCCTACAGGAAACATTCGGTTCTCATTTATTATTTCTTTTTCCTAAAACAGTGTTTCAGAAAATTAGACTTCTCAAATCCACTGTTATAGCGCTATCTAGTACTGATGGGAGTTTCCTTCCAAACTTTTGTTTTTTGCTAGTGTGGAAAATCATCTTGATTATATCATTGTTTTACTTTCTAGTTACATGCTAACTGTTATTGTTGTTGCTACTTTTGGAAGTCTTCAAGTGAAGTTTTTGGTAAAGTTCTTTGTGATTTTGCAGATCTTTCTGACTTTGCAGTTCTTTGTCATTTTGCAGTTCTCCATGATTTTACACTTCTTCGTGACTTTGCAGTTCATCGTGATTTTGCAGTTCTTTGTGATTTTTATAGTGTCTTATGAAAATTAGTCTTCTTTAAGCCTTATAAGATTTCATTCGCTTGAAGCCGTTTTTAATCATTGTTCTAAGAAAACGGTTGTATATAGATGATAGTTTAGATATTTCCGAATGAGCTGGACACCATGCATGACATTCATATGTCTCGATCTGATGAGGCTATTTAAAAACATTCTCCAGTCATGATGAACAGTTGTACTGTCAATGAGGCTCCTTACATATTGAACATCTGTTCGGACACAAGCTCACATCAGACCTCAAGTAGAATTCATATATACGATTCATCGCTAAAGACGCTGGATAAAATGCCGGGATCCCTGTACTACTCCAGAAAGTATCTGACTCCTCCTGCCATGCCCTATCAGTACAAGAGGTAGATCAACCCAACCCACCAAAAAAAGTATTGTTGTCATATCTGGTCTGGAGCTGCCCAGTCCTCACATTCCAACCTCGACAGAGTTAAGAGCGTTTATGCTGACTTGTCGTTAATGAATTATTATCCCCCCAAGCACCTCTATCCCACAGAAGAAACGTTAGTATCTCACTACTTTATCGTTATTTCCATGGCAGATGTTAAAACTACATTCCTTGGTTCCACCAGCCCAAATCTCCATAGCTAAGATCCATATACCTCATTAATTTCATACTCCATTGCTAAGGAATGAATTTCTCTCATATAGCTTCTACTTCAGAACTGTTCCATTGTGAAACGAACTCCCGAGAGGATGCTTCCTCGATGAATACACTCTTAACCTCTTTAAGCCAGTGATCAACAGTTATCTATTCCATATATTCTCATAAGATTCACCCCTTGCTCTCTTTTTGTACGCCCTTACGATCACATTTGATATCCTTCTGTTTTGAATGACATTTCGCTCTTGTATTGGGTGAACAATAGTAAAAAAAAAATCACGAATTCTCAGGTTAAGTTCGTATATTAAGTCCATTTTCCGAACAAGATTGATGAAGCTTACTTTCCCCAGCACACTATAAACGTTTTTAGTATCGAACTGGAAAAAAATTCGTCGCTTACTTCACTGATTTCCATATCTAACAACAATATAGATCTAACGACCGCCTCTCGTTCCTTTCCGTAAACTCACGAGAAATAGGTAATGAGTGTGAGCAATAGACAGCCGAGAAGGGACATCGATTGTCTGTTGCGAAAAATATCGATACGGTTTATGCTAATGACAGGAAATTCATCGAACTTATTTTCGAAAACTTAATCGAAAATGTTTATAAAAGGAAGTAGGGGTACAATTACTATAACGGTTATAAAGTGAAATCGGTGAGCCGAGATCAAATCCCGGCCGAGTCAGTTCCGTTCACTTTCGTCTTAATACCTTTGGGAAATGCATTAATTCAAAATTCTTCCCCCAGCTATGGATTAAATAACAGCGTAGATTGGGATTTCTAGATTTGAGGGTTGCGGTTACGTGTCTAAAAGGGATACACTGAATTCAAAACCGTGGAAAAGGCAATGAGAGACTATTCTACTGTCTTTCCTCAGAAGACGTAGTAATTCATTGATAATCAACAAAAAAGGTTACGAAAATCAATGATCGCCTACGTCCAAAAAAGGGCATTATATATATGTGCTGAAAAGTTCTCGGGCTGACTCACGATAAAATTATGCTCAAATATCAGATTTTTTCAGAAACTCTTCATATATATATATATATATTGCCTTTTCCACGGTTTTGAATTCAGAGTATCCCTTTTAGACACGTAACCGCAACTCTCAAAGCTAGAAATCTACTGATCTTCTAGGATCTTTACGCACGACCGTCTCTAGGGTACACAGAAATCTGTTGCTGATGAAATAGGTCGGGGGAAAATGTTCAGACTGGTTCAAGCTGACAGAAAGGTAACAGTAACTGAAATAATCACTATTTATAATAGAAATGCACAACACTTCGAACCTTGAAGCAGGTGTATTACAGCAGTAGAAGACCACACCAGGTGACATTCCTATCAAATAAAAACAAAAAACTGAGTTCTACAAGTGGACAAAAGAAAACTGGAAAACGTTTCTTGTCTGATGAGTATCGGTTACTGCTACGACATGGTAGGGCTCGAATTTGTCCTGAATAACAAATGTAGTAAATGTAACAAATGTATCCTGCTTTGTATCAACGGGTCACGCTGCTGTTGATATTGTAATGATATGGAGAATATTTTATTGGCAGACATTGTGATATTGGGGCCAATAAAAGATCGTTTAAATGTCACAGCCTACTTAAGCATTAAGGCTGACCACATGTCTCGATTTAGGAGACCGGTGCACCCATTCTCTGTTAGTTATTTCCAGTAGGACAGCGCACCGTCTCACAAATCAATAATAGTGGTAGATTGGCTCATTGAACACAGCAGTGAGTTTTCAATGTTAAACTGGCCACTACAGTCACTGTATCTCAATTTCATAGACTACGTATGGGATGTGGTGAAAAGGAAAATTCTAATCACGAACGTGCAGCGCCAACAAAATGTTAAAAATTGCAAGATGCCATAATGCAAGCATAGACTCAAATTTCGAAAACATGCTCAAATACACGCTAAGAGGTATTGAGAAGTGTGGGGGCAAAATTGGAGCAAATGGTAGTCGAAGAATGTACCTAATAAAGTGGACTAGTCTCTAGAAATTCCAAGAAAACATAAAACAGCGCTAAGAGACGAACCCATCGGTAAACCGAATTTTTACTTGTCACTTTCGACAACTTTTGTATAAAAAAGTTGGATTGCCTATGGGATCGCCTGAACACTTACAGCAGATGGTGAAGGAAAGCGAAAAGAATGAACTAAACATGAGTTGAGAGAATACAGAATATATGGTTGTCAGCAAAAGGAACATGTAATTTATAAACTGGAGATAACAAAATCAAAACAATTTAAATATCTTGGAAATGTCCTAACAGAGGACAGAAAGTGCAACACCGAAATCCGAAAGCGCATTGGGATAGGGAAAGATGCCTTCCAAAATCTAAGCAAAGTATTAAGAAGCAGAAACAGAAAGATTTCATTATCAATTCTCCTATATGACAGTGAATATTGGATAATCTCCTCGTAAATGAAGAAGAAACAGAAAGATTTCATTATCAATTCTCCTATATGACAGTAAATATTGGATAATCTCCTCGTAAATGAAGAAGAAACAGAAAGATTTCATTATCAATTCTCCTATATGACAGTGAATATTGGATAATCTCCTCGTAAATGAAGAAGAAACAGAAAGATTTCATTATCAATTCTCCTATATGACAGTGAATATTGGATAATCTCCTCGTAAATGAAGAAGAAACAGAAAGATTTCGTTATCAATTCTCCTATATGACAGTGAATATTGGATAATCTCCTCGTAAATGAAGAAGAAACAGAAAGATTTCATTATCAATTCTCCTATATGACAGTGAATATTGGATAATCTCCTCGTAAATGAAGAAGAAATGTGAAGTAACAGAAATATGGTTCTACAGAAGGATGCTAAGAACATTTGAGAAACGATGAACTTTTAGACAAAATGGAAACAAATAGGATACTTATAGTGAATATCAGAGACAGTTGAAATTAATCGGCCTCTGTTTAAAAGCAATTAGAAATTAAAGGCTTCAATATTTATATCATGAAGAGAAATACACTGAAAATGCCTGAAGACCGAGACGCAACTGAGATGATTACACTACCCGGCATATTCCAGTTAAGGGATAAGTCATGCTACATCCCTTTTTCATTCGCCATTGAACGATGAGGAACAAATGTACATTTATTCTTAGTATACTTTTTAATATATATATATATATATATATATATATATATATATATATATATATATATATATATATATATATATATATATATATATATATATATATATATATATATATTTCCATTATATATATATATAATTGTTCTGCTAGTCTACTTCGCTAAAATTATTTCCCGCCCGCGGCGGAATGTACTGCCCCAATTGTCTCTCCGCCTGGATGTTTGTGTGTGTGTGGGTAGGTGGGTGGTTGTGTGTGGGTGCGCACGCGCATGTGCCTTTGCGGGCGAACAGATGTACAGGTCTCCTTTATATAATTACTTCTACATATATTTTTTGATTGAAAAAAAGGAAAAATAAAAGCACTCAATGGGAAAACAGTTGAATTTCTCCTCGTCATCCTTTGAATTTTCGTGATCGCTGCGAAACTTACGTCATCGCGTCGCGATGATCGTGGCCTGTTCGTCTGAAGCCCACTCAGCAAAGACGCAAACGCAGCAGACGCTTTCAACCAACTGGTGTCGCTAACACATCGACATGTGGGTGAAGGCTGATCAACACTAAATAATAATAGATGAACTACCAACAATAAGCAGCAGCAACAAGTAGAAATATATTCACATTATCATTTTCTTTTTTTAATTTTTTTAATTTTCAGGGCGTGGGTGACCATGGCTCTCCACAACCTCCTATCTTTTTTGCTCTTTGTAACGTTTGTCATTTTGCCATTTCTTCATCCATTTTCACAAGCTCATCAGGTAAGTGGACTACTGCCTCCCCTGTCCCTTTTGTCTTCCATATGTCCAGTGCGTTTCAAATTTTCCAAGCCCTTCTTCCTCATTATGTATCCCAGAATTTCTACTAATTTTTTCTGGTTCTGCATGAGTCCTTTTTGTTTTTATTTTCCATAAGACTTCTTTATTGCTTACGTGCTCTGGTCCATGGTATTCTCAACATCCTTCTGTAGAGCAACATTTCTGCTACATCTATGAGGAGGTTGTTCAGCATTCACTGCCATACAAGAAGACTAATATTACATAACAGTTCAGCAATTTCTTCTTTGTTTCTAACGAAACTTTCCTGTTTCTTGATACTTTGGGTAGCTTTTGAAATGCATTTTTGCAATTACAATGAACATTCAGATTTCCCGGTCTTTTGAAGAGGAGTAAATGTATATCCCTTGCTTCCTGTTTGGGATTGGGTTTCCGGTTGTCTCCGTCTAAAGCTATGAACTTTTATTTACTATTTATTTATATTTTTCATGAATAGGAGTAGATAGGTTTATCTGTCGTTCGGTTCACACTCCTCCTCGGTCTTTTGAACAGGAATAGAGGTTTATTCCTCGTTTCCTGATGGGTTTCTGGTTCTCTCTGTAGTCTTCCCTTTCACTTTCACTTCTGGTGGATCCTTGTACGTTGCTTGGGGCCGTGCCTCTCTTACTCTGTAACCCTCTACCTCAATTGCCTCATGAGCCTTGTACAGGATAAATATCATTGTAAAAAAAAGAAAAGATATTTAAACTTCGGTACTAGTTTGATGTCGACATTACCAATTTGTATTTCGTATCTTGGGTTTTTCTTCTTGCCGACAACAATAAAATTTTGTCTTTTTACAATCATTACTATTATTTGCTCATTGAGTTTTCATTTATCATTTCACACTAAGCAAGGCGATAATGCCACTAAATCTCCTGGGTTTACTGAGAGTGAAAGTGAATGAGAAAACTTTAGTAAGGAGAAAGCACAATAAAAGAACAGGGTCCACAAATACAAAAGATTACAATTGAAACTGCATTTAAATTTTGGATCATCGAAGGAATCAGCACCAGAAACCAAGTAACAGGAAGTTTCCTCAGTACCCCAGCATTCTTCAATGTTTTCAGTAATGCTGTCATTTGTATGGCCCATACCTTTTTCCCGATTTCCACTCCCTACATTGTTTTTATTAGCCCTTTGAGACCGTTCCCAGTGCTCCAAATCCGGCTAGCATAACTGTCGCCTTCATGTTCCGTAAATTTCTTAGTTCTCAAGGTCAAGATGTTTATTTTTTCACTTCCTTTAATATCGACTCTATGGTTTGTCTTCTTCTATCTGGCGTCTAACGTCAGTATGTGGGAGATCATGGCTCTCCACAACTTCATGCCCTTTGTAACTCTTAACAAGTTTTGTTTTTTGTTTTTTTTTGCTATCTCTCCTACTCCATGTTCTGTCGACCATTTACACAAGCTCGTTAAGTAAATTATTCGCTGCTTTTCTTTGTCTCTCTTGCCTTCCATATGTCTTGTGAGTGTCAAATTTACCAAGCCTTCTTTCTTTATGTACTCTAGAAATTGCAACGGTCATTTTATGATTCTAAGTATATGTCCTTTTTTCCTCTTCTGGCATCTTTTATTTTTGTTATTATCATTATATTTATTGACTTTCCACAACAGGAAGAGCTTTATTGTGACTCAAGTGTCAACAATACTCTAGAACTTTCCTCGGTATTCTAACTGAATTTAGTAATTCTGTCATCTGGGTAGCTTCAATTCTTCATTGAATTTCCATGTCTTTCAATCACTTTTGGATTGTGCCAAACACTCCAGTGATAATTGGTATATACAAGGGAAAGTCAAAAATTATCCACAGTCCTGTTTAAAGAAGTACGGATAATTTTTAACTTATCTTCGTATCTCTCGCTTTCAATTTGCCAATTTTCCTCTTTTTTTTCTTTCGGTTACGTTGGATTTTCATACGAGTCTTATCTGGTGGCTTTCATGGAAGATCAAGTGACAGAAAGTCTCTACAATATTCCAACACCCACTTTAGTCTTTTTGCTGATTTTACTAATGCTTTTTGGTTTCTGTTTGAAACTTTTCTCAGTGTTTTCGAAACTATTGCAATACGCTATTAATTGCGAATACAATCTTCCTCTTCAAATTTTACATTGTTATTATTTTTATTATTATTATTTCATGCATCTACATGTTACACCAGATGGCGTAGCGTTTGTCTGGTTAGAACATTCTCTCTTGAATTTTCAGCTCGATTCTACAGTTTTTTGGCAGTTCTAACTATTATGGGTATAACTGTTGTTGTCAAATTTCCCATGATTTTTCTCGAATATATGTTGTCATTTGTTTACATTAAGATAAGCCTCGAGCAGATATGATCGTTCGAGAAAAATCATGGGAAAATTGTTGTTTACATAGAAATTTGACTTTGCTAACCAGACGTTTCCTCTGTAGCTAAATGGTATAGCAAGTCAGGCTAAATGTTGGTTTCGTGTAGAATGGAGGTTCAATTCTTGTCGAAGGACACATGTTTTGTACGATATTTCTCGGATATTCATGCCGGTAAATGTATGTAATACTGTTTGTTATAAACAGAGCATTTACATTTATTTGTATCTATAAAAATAACGTATAAACAGAAAATATATTTTAAAAAATATGAAACAGACTGTCGGTATTCAAAACTGACCCAAGGTTTTGACCGAACGGCAACAGTCTGTATTAGGCTTCAGTGCAATCTTCAGGACATTTTCACACGCTCTCTCCTTGATATTGAGCACTCTAATCCATATATATAGCATATCTTAAAACTATATTTTTATCCAATTCATATATATATATATATATATATATATATATATATATATATATATATATATATATATATATATATATGAAGAAATAGGGTTAATACAAATATAAAATTTGTCACTTAGCTGAGTGATGTATTCAGCTGTAATTGTTCGGTCCTCTCGTAAATGTCTGTCAATTTTCTCGTTTTCGTTATAAAGAACAGTATGTCTTTTACCTATAGATATCACATTTCACGAGTTATGCTCATAACAGTTTCATAGTAAATTCTATTAGGTAAGGTAGCTAATGGCATATTTGACAACAGACCCTTGAACGAGAAATAATAATTGAGGATTGACTGTTTGCAGAGCGTCAGCCAAGAGTTTATGGCTGAAAAATTAAATATTGCTTCCTGATTCCTATCTTTTTCCTAAAAAGAGCTCAGTGGAAACTTTTAACACATGATTACTGACTATTGACAACTGCCTGCTTTTTACTGTGGCTGCCAAGAATTTATGTATGAAAAATACGGTAGTGTAATCTAAATTACGTCCCTTGGACCCTTAAAAATATAGACTCTTCTAGCTATGAAAATACGAAAGCCCCTTTTTTAGGCCACGTGGGTACTTTTGTAATGGTAGTCAATTAGTAAACAACATATCCTATCTTTACTTGTTGTTCCCGTTTTGTTCTTCTCCGTTTTATCATTACTAACCTTTCGAAACAACACATGGTGTCAGAAGTGGGATATTTTTTTTTTTTAAAGAAAAATATTCTGAAAAAAAAGAAAGCACTTTATCCACATTCGGAGGAAAAATCAACGCATTGCACATACGCAATTTCGAAAAAAAAAAAGAAACTATTTCTTCACAGACTTATAAGTAGATTTTTTTTTAATTGTATTAAAACCATGGCTGAAAGAAGTTTCAATGCCAATATACCGCCACCTGCAAAAATGTCTTTGTCAGGGAATGTTGCGAGCAATTAGAGGAAATTCAAGCGTAATTTTTTAAATTATGCTGTGTTGAGTCGATTATCAAACGGATAACTTGACTCGGAATATCAAACTTCCGTTCTTCTTTCTTTTATTGGCGAAGAGTGTTTTGAAATTTTTGAAGGGCTACATTTTAATTCGGAAGACGACAGAAACGATCTCAAAGAAGCTATTAAAAAATTCGAGGAATTCTACGTTGGTGAGACACACGAAGCGTATGAATCGTACAAGTTCCACCTTCGAAAGCAGGAACCTGAAGATAGTATAGAATCTTTCATAGCTGTTCTACGCCAGCTTGCAAAAAATTGCAATTTTGGACAATTGACGGACAGATTAATTAGAGATCAAGTCGTTGTTGGGGTGAAGGATGACATTCTAAGGGGAAAATGTTTAGCGGAAAAAACCCTAACCTTAGATAAATGCCTACAGATTGGTAGAGCACATGAAACTTCAAAGCAACAATCACAGGTTATATCCTCTGCACATGCATCAGATAGACAGATAAACCGTGTATCTAGTAAAATAAAAAATTTCATAATAGAAATAAAATGACTGAAAAGAAGTGCATACGCAGTGGATATTTTATTTCACACAGCAGAGATAACTGCCCGGCGATTAATGCAAAATGCAAGAAGTGTCATAAACTAGGACATTATACAACTGTAGAGGAAGAAAACCACTTTTTGGGATCTCTTTCATTGGGGAATATTAAAGACAGTGAAGTAAACGAAAAAACTGATTGGCAAGCTAATATCAAAGTCACCACCGCAATTTGCAGCAAAATAGTCAATTTCAGGTTAGACACAGGCGCAGATGTGACTGTAATACCCGACCGGTTCTTTAGGAAGAATTCTCCTATCATAAAGAAAACCAACAATAAGTTATATGGACCAGGTCAAAACAAAATAAATCTCATTGGTAAAGTAGATGCTACACTGTTTTACAAAAACAAAATTTCACAACAGGAGTTATACATCATTAAAGATTTGAGAGAACCATTATTGGGCGGACCAGTGATTAAAGCTTTACATTTGTTGAGCCAAATCAATTCTATAAAAAGCAATGGTCACAAATATAAAGAGCAATTCCCAAAAGTATTCACAGGATGAGGAAAACTGGAGCATGATTATAAAATACATCTGGATGAGACTGCCCAACCTTTTTCTATTGCTACTCCCAGACGACTGCCTCTCCCTATGAAGCGAAAAGTCCAGGAAGATCTTAATAGGTTAGAAAAAGAAGACATCATCCGCCCAGTGAAAATGCCTACTGATTGGTGTGCTCCCATTGTAGCAGTTCTGAAGAAAGATGATAGAGTCAGACTTTGTGTTGACTTTACTAAACTTAACGAAAGTGTGAAACGTGAAAATTTCCCACTACCCTCTTCGGACCAATTATTAGCCAAACTTGATGGGGCAAAGATATTTAGCAAACTGGACTGTAATAGCGGATTTCACCAAATTGTGTTTTCCTGAGGATTCTCAGAAGCTGACCACGTTCATTACACCATATTTGGGAGGTACCGCTACAAGCGTTTACCATTTGGAATAAGTTCAGGCCCTGAGATTTTTCATCGAGAAATGACACATATTTTGTCAGGAATACCAGGAGTCATCTGCGACATAGACGATGTTCTTGTCAGTGGAGGAAACCAGCCGGAGCCTGACCAGCGCCTAAAAATTGTATTAAAAAGAATGGAAGCAGCAGGAATAACATTAAATGAAAAATGCGTATTCTCTGCTAGAAAAATTAAATTTATTGGTCACATAATTTCAGAAGACGGTATTCAAGTAGACCCAGAGAAGATTACAGCAATCGTAAACTTGGCCAGACCACAAAATGTATCTGAGCTGCGACGAGTCTTAGGCATGGCAAATCATGTGGGTAAATTTGCCGAAAAATTAGCGGAGACCACAAAACCACTCCATGATCTGAAGAAAAACACTGCATGGATCTGGGATGAGCCTCAAGAAGCTGCATTCAAAACACTGAAGAAAAAGCTAAGTTCTACACCAGCACTGCTCCACTACAGTGCTGATAATCCAACAAAAGTTTCAGCTGATGCATCTTCCTACGGTTTAGGTGGAGTACTTCTCCAGAAGCAAGGAAATGACTGGAGACCTGTATTTTATGCCTCCAGATCCCTTACTGAAACTGAGCAGAGATACGCTCAGATTGAAAAAGAAGCTCTTGCAGTCACTTGGTGTTGTGATTTCTTGGTTGGACTACATAAGTTCATAATTGAAACCGACCACAAACCATTATTGGCTCTATTAAAATCTAAATGCCTTGACGAACTAACCCCAAGAATACAACGTTTTCGTATGCGCCTAATGAGATTCACCTACGACATTACACATACTGCAGGGAAAAACCTCATTACAGCAGACACCCTATCTAGGGCCTACCAACCAAACATGAATCCCAGCAGGAGACAGAGACAGACATGTTCATCCGTTCAATCATGGACAACATCTCCGTCAGTGACAAGAGATTGGAGGAAATAAGATTAAAACAAAACTCTGATAAAATCTGCAGCCAGATCATGAACTTTTATAAAATGGACCACTGGCCAGAAACAGCTACACGAGACCCTGAACTAAGACCCTACTGGTTTGTAAGGCAGTACATCACAGTCTACCAGGGACTCTTACTATATCAGGGCCGACTGATCCCCGCAGACCTCCAAGATATCTTGGATCGACTTCATGAAGGACACCATGGTATAGTAAAATACAGAGCACTAGCACGGAGTAATTATTGGTGGTCTGGCCTTTCAAAACAAATATCAGAGAAAATAGGAGGGTGCAGCATTTGTGAAAAAGAACGAAAATATCCACCAGAGCCATTACAACCAACCCAGTTACCTGACTACCTTTGGCAAAAAGTAGGGATGGATTGGTTTGAACAGAAGGGCCACAAATACTTGATAGTCATAGACTATTATTCAAGATGGGTAGAAATATCTCATCTATGGGTAGAATATCTCATTCAAGATGGGTAGAAATATCTCATCCATTGCAGGTAGTATTGTAAACCACTGTAAATCAATATTTGCTAAGTATGGTATACGTGAGATTGTAATCAGTGACAATGGTCCTCAATTCATATCCAAAGACTTTGTGGATTTTGCTAAAATCTATGGCTTTGTTCACCTCACAAGCAGCCCTCATCATCCACAAGGAAATGGTGAAGCAGAATGTGCTGTCCAGACAATTAAAACTAAAAGTCTATTTATAAAGTCGAGTAATCCTTACATTGCTTTACTCAATTATCGCACTACTCCACTACAACATGGCCAGAGTCCGGCAGAATTGTTGATGAACAGGAAACTCAGGACTCAGCACTCCCTAAAAAAATGAAAATCAACCAAATGTTCAACGCTTCAAAGATACAGATGCACAGCTCAAAATGAAACAAAAGACTAATTTTGATAAACGTCATAGAGCTAGAGAACGCACATCTCTTACACAAGGACAGACAGTTTGGCTGAAGACACCTAAAACGAGTCCAGCCAAAGTTGTGAAAACTATCTCACCAAGGTCAGTTCTGGTTGAGACTGATGCTGGATTGCTTCGTAGAAACAGAATCCATCTTCGGAAAAGAAATGTGGAAACCAAGTTTCCCCAAGTAGCCAGACAAACAGCATCGTCTATATTACGAAATGCACGCAGAGACATTCCCGTGTACAGCCACAATAATTCAACAGAACAAAGTGATCAGCCAGACATTTAGATAACTGCGCACAGGGATACCCGACCTGTTAACTCGGAAAGTCTAAAACCTGTATTTACAAAGAGTGGTAGAAAAGTTCGATCACCCAAAAAAGTGTCTTTATAGATTTATAACTTGAAAGAGGGATGTAGTGTAATCTAAATTACGTCCCTGGGACCCTTTAAAAATATAGACTCTTCTAGCTATGAAAATACGAAAGCACCTTTTTTGGAGGCACTTTTGTAATGGTAGTCAATTAGTAAACAACATATCCTATCTTCACTTGTTGTTCCCGTTTTGTTCTTCGTTTTATCATTACTAACCTTTCGAAACAACACAAATGCAACATGATTCTATAATATCTATCAAGATCAAATAGGTTGGTAATGTTAATGGTAATGGTAATATTAGCAGCCAGTTGAAATTTATAAAATCTTTCTCTTAAAACAATTGCTCAGGAAAATAGCTTTCTCAAGTCCAGTAGCTGTTATTACTCTTTCCATTATTGATGGGGGAGGGGGGTTCCTTCCTGACCTCTTATTTGAAATGGTGTGGAATGTTAACATCTTGATTATGTCATTATTTTCTCTTCGACTTACAGGTACTATCCATTTTAGTTGTTGATAGTGTTGGTAATCCTCAAGTAATATGGTTTCTATTATTTGGTACAGTTCTTTATGAATCCGTAACGCCAGTCCACAATATTCAAAGAAGGATGATGTTTACCAAAGCCCTCAGGTTTCACTTGCTCAAAGACATTTTTCACCATTGATCTTAGAAAGCCGCTGTACAAAGCTGATAGTTTAGATATTTCTGATCGGGTTTAGCGCCATACATGGCATCCATATGAAAATCTCGAACTGACAAGGTTATTTAAGAACATAACTCGAGTTTTCATTATGGTTCTTTGGTTTTTTAGTAATTTGCGGTGTTAGTTAACGGTAACTGACAACTTACAAACAACAACTGACAATTGACTCTTTTTTACCTTCACAGCTAAGAATGTATAGCTCAAAAAAGGAAATACAGCTATGTAATATTCAAGATCAAAGCAAATTCAGTTAAGTTCTATCACAATGACGACTGATAATTGACGGTTGACAACTACTTACTGGTAGTTATGTCTTCACCAAACTTGTACAGTTCACAAGTGACATATCATCATCATCATTATTATCATCATCGTCGGGTTTGGCTGTAGGGTCACTGCACAGCTTATTACCTAACCAGTTCCGTTCACGAATCATGGAAGGTACTGTCATACGTAGCGTGTCTTGAGCAAAGTCGACCTGATGGAGCCCATCCCAAGTTATACAGACGGTGTCCTTCAAATTAAAAACTCGCCTTGTTTACGGGCACGTGGTAGCTTATTCCGTCGAGATTACCCTGCAAATTGTCCGTTGACTTAAGTCTCTCGGAAGCACACCGCCTAGCAATACCGTTTCATCACCGCCCTACAGATACACTCTGCCAGTAGCTCAGTTCTCTATATATATAGATTTATTTGCAGCCGGTTAAAACTCGCTGTAGCCACTGTCTCACGACTGAACTCCTCACTGATGAAAACTTTGGAAACTCTACACACGGCGCTATTCACATAGTTCGCTGTAAGGAGTTTATTTTTGGTTAATGGGCGTCGGAGTAAACGGGTGATTGTTAACTTCATCAATTTTTATTATTATTATTAGTAGTAGTAGTAGTAGTAGTAGTAGTAGCAGCAGTAGCAGCAGCAGCAGTGTTACAACTGTTTAAATGACACAAATAGAAAATAATAAATAAAATAAATACTATATATAAATTATAGAAAATAATCTTTAAATATATATATAAGAACAATTATTATTATTATTATTATTATTATTATCATTATTATTGTATTGTTGTTGCTGTCAAAAATATTTAAATGTTAAATAGCTATTATTTAATTGGCAATGCATAACAGTAAAAATAAACTTTACAAAACAGCAAGTGGCTTTTGACAACTAGCAAAAAAACAATGTCTGTTTTTCATACCTCTTCTTCTTCTTCTTCTTCTTCTTCTAAGTGCCTGTCGCTTCGGGACGTTGGCGATTAATTTGGAATTCAACTAATATCTTGTAATATTGGAAATCCAATAAATTTATGGAATAAATACAAAAGCGATTTAACCAAAGACAACAAACATGAAGCTCGAATGGCAAACCTTAAGAAAAAAATTTAAAAGGTAAAATTGCACCAATTGATGGACCCGATTTTCATTAATTCGGACAGTTAAAGAATGCAGAGGCCGGTTCAAGATAGCAAATTACTGTCCACCAGAAGACTCGTGAGTGTGAACTTCTGACAGTGAGAGATTGCTTTTGTCTAAGTTAAGACCAAAACAGCGCGAAAACGGCAGAGGGCCGCAAGAATTTTAAAGAGTCGATACGCCTTCCACACCCAGATTCCTTAGAGATGCTAGCTCACCCGTGGTAAAATACTAATCTAATGAGTGGATATGCATTTCTCTGAAGATCTTCCTCCCGCTATTTCCTAGAATCGATGCTACCACGCTTGTTCCTTCGTAAAAAAAGCTAATATGAACAAGAAATCGTCCTTTTTTTATACAGTCTATGATGTGATGTTGGGGTTGGAAAAGCTGATCTCAGTGGCGACATGGAACGCAACAAGACTTCCAAAATCCAATAGAATGGAAATCAATGATTTTACTAAAGAAATTGATTGAGATATATTCTATGATATAATTTTATTGAATGAATTTGTTAAGCCAAACGAGTTCAAACCTTTACCTCATCAACAAACAGCTTATTTGGCTAAATAAACCATGTTGAGCAGAAACTGGTTATGTATACTTTTGGGATTATCTTAGTGTTTCTGGTAAGACGATTGTTAGCAGTTTGTTAGTTTCAAAATTTCGAAAACAAAATAAAATTTCTGTTGTAGATTCTTCTGGCATATCAGCCACTTTATTGCCTGATGCTTGCACGGCTCGTTCTGTTTACACTTTCATCAGACTTTGCAGTTAAAGATGTCTGCAAAAATGACTAAGAGCTTGGATATGGGAGAAATTTTGAAAAGATGTCAGTTTAAAATCTGGGATGAATGAACGATAACATAAAAAGAATTAGATATTCCAACTAAAACAGTACAAGATTTAAGAAAAGCTAACACAGAGTTACATTTTCCTACGTGTTCTGGGGTTCGAACTGGTGTTTGACGGGGGTCGCATCGGCAGTTTTAAGGCCAATACTGCAGTGTTCAACGTCACGATTTCTCAATGAAAATCAAAAGCCATCTTTGCACCAGGCAAATGTTTTCGTGTAATAATAATGGCACAACAGGATGGGGTTTGCAATTTTATTGTCTTTTTTACCCATTACAAAGCCTAAGACGCACTTAAGGTATCGACTTTTATGTGTCGTGTCCTTTCAGGACATAGGCGATCATGGCTCTCCACATCTTCCTGTCCCTTGTAGCTCTTAATAAGTTTTGTCTTTTTGCTATATCTCCAAAACCCTGTTCTGCCTTCCATTTGCTCAAGCCCATTAAGTATGTCACGCGTTGCTTTCTCTCTATCCGTCCTGTGAGTATCAAATTTTCCAAGCGCTCCTTCCTCATTACGTGTCCCAGAAATTTCAGCCAGCTACCAAATCTTGATGTTAAGTATAACTTTCATTTTTGTTTCCATTCTCTCCAAAACCTCGTTGTTACTCACATGTTCGGCTCATGGTATCCTCAGCATCCTTCTGTAGAACCACATTTATGTTGCTTCGAGTCTCTTCTTCATCTCTGAGGAGATTGTCCAGCATTCGCTGCCATACATGAAGACAAATATCACGTAACAGTTCAGTACTCTTTTCTTTGTTTTCAACGAAGTTTTTTCTGTCTCATAGTACTCAGCTTAGCTTTTGGAATGCATCTGTGACCATTCCAAAATGTTTTAGGATATCAGTGTTGCACTTTCTGTCCTCTGTCAGTACACTTCCCAGATATTTAAATTTCTGTACCGGCTTGTTTTTAATAACTCGATCAGTAATTTGTATTTTGGGCTCATCTTTTTGCCGATTACTATTCATTCTGTCTTCTTGTACTTTATGCTTAATCCTTCCTTCTCGCTCTTCTTCGCTAGATTCTGGAAGAGGTTTTGCAATTTCCTTTCCGTATCTGCTATCAGCACCGTGTCATCTGTATATCTTATATTGTTAGGATTGTGGCCGCCAATGATGAATCCTGGTAGGATTTCTAATTCTCTCAGAATTGCCTCACTGTATAAGTCCAGTGAGAAGACACATCCTTGCCTTACACCTCTTTTTATTTTTTGTATATCTGCTGAACTCATTTTCTATCCGTATGCATGTTGTTTGCTGCCAGAATAGATTCTTGATTATTTTAATGTTTCCCCGAATATGTCAAGGTTGCTGCGCAGTCCTAACAAACCTTTGTGGCGTACTTTGTCGAACGCCTTTGCGTAGTCTATAAAACACAGGTCCATTCCTTCTGCACTTGCATTTGTCTTTCTGATAACATGCTAACCATAAATATCATGTTCGTTGTTCCGGTGTCTTTGATGAATCCGCACAGTTCTTGTCCTATCTCTGGCCTGATTCTGTTGCGCGCGCTATTCATCAGAATACGGGTGATGAATTTTGTTATGTGGCTGATTGGGTTCATTGGGTTGACTGGGCTGAGTGTTCGATGGATTTCACATTCCTTTGCGCCTGGTTTCTTAGGCAGTGCTATGAAAATAGATCTGCTTAAGTCTTCTGGTATATCACCACTGTTGTAAATTTCATTTATTATTTCTGTAATCTTGCCTATACCGAAATCATCTGAGGCTGCCAGCATCTCTATTACAATTCCGTCTGGCCCTGCCGCTTTGTTTCTGTTCAATTTGGCCAGTGCAGCTTTCACTTTGATTGTTAATATTTCTGCCCCGTTGGTATTTCTGTGTATTGCTGGTTGTTCTCTTTCGTCGTGGAAAAGATATCCGATATATTCGATCCATCGTTGAAGTATTTTTAATTTCTCTAATAACAGCGTTCGGTCCTTGGATTTTATGCAGCCGGTTGATAAGCATGTCTCTTGTCTGTTAGTTCTCTTATTTTTTATGCATGTCTCCTTTATCTGTGATAATCATTCTCCATATTTCGGGACGTTTTTCGTTGAGGCATGCCACTTTAGCCGGCTTGCATTTGATCCTTATTTCATTGTGTAGTTTTTTGTATTTCGTTCTATGTTTTGGCATTGTTTTCTGTCTCCTTTGCATCATGTCAACAATCTAATTTGTGACCTATTCGTTTTTTCTTCTTCGTTCATTTTCCTTTGGGATGACGCCGTTTGCTCATGTCACTAAAGTTTCACTTAATGTGTTCCATTTCGAGCTTCCATTTTGTCCCTCGTATCTTCTTTTCACATTGTCCATATATTTTTCCCTCAGGTTCGGGTCCTTCAGGAGTCTGTTGTATCGAAATGTGGGTGCTGCGTTAGGCTTCTTCGGTTTCCGTAGTTTCATTCTTAGTTTACATATATCTTCTGGCATTCAGATCACCCATGATAATTATAATTTCTTGTGATTTACACTGGGCCTTATCGTTGTCTAGCATGGAGTAAAAAGATTTGATTTCTTCTTCCGTACTTTGTGCTGTCGGTGCATACACGATTATAATAGATATATCAAAAGGCTTTCCTTTCAGTTTAACTACAAGAATTATTTCAGATGACTGACAGTATCCCAGAACGCATTTCTTGATGTCTTGATCTAGTATCAATCCAACGTTTTTTTCATGTTTCTCTCCGCCTGAATATATAATCATGTGGTTCTCACTGACAAAATCTTCGTTTGTTTGACCACATAGTTTCGCATGCATCTAAAATGTTGACATTTAATCTAATCATCTCCTCTTTTACATTTTCCAACTGGCCACAGTTGTTCAACGTTCTAACGTTCTATGTCGCTAGAGTTTTTTTGTTTGTTTGTTTAATGGGAAGAGTCGTTCATCTCGCTCCTTTCCGGGCGAGGGATCAGTTTTGTGAACTCAAGATATAGGGTTACTGAATTATATTGTTTTGTATGAGCGATAAGAACAGGAGGTAAGATATGCAGTTTATTCTTCCATATTGCTGCCACATATTGTTTGGTGCTCTTCATATATATTTAGAGATTCTTGGTAAAAACCAAAGAGGAATCTGCAATGTTATTGGTTCTGACCTGGCACCTCGCCTTCAGTCCCTTTCCCACTGTCGTAACGTAGCTTCCTGTTGCCTTTTCTATGAATACGTCCATGATAATTGTTCTGAAGTTTATGAATTTAAGCGAAGTATTAGATTGGTAACAAGGTTTCATCATTTTACAATCGAAATAGCTAGATGCAAACGTAGGTTCTATGCTAATAGTTTCATTTCTCGCACTCCTCGCTTTGGAACTGTCTTCCGGCTTCTTGCTTTCCAGCCAACTTTGATCCCCAAAATAAATTCAATGTCAATCATTATCTACTGTCTTCTTGATTCCTCTTCTTCTATTGTTCTCGTTCTTTAATAATATTTTTCTTTTTTTCATATTCTTTCACACACAATAATACTCTGTGTCTTAGTAGCTTTATTACCTTACTTGATTAAAAAATATACGTGTATGAAAGATAATGGTTAACCCTAGCTTAACAAATTTAAGAGTGTAGTGATTGGGAAAGCATTCTCATGGGAGTATTTTCTACAATGTAGCTGTTCTTGGGAAGAAATTATCTGAATGGAATTTCCTTCTTAATAATGAAATATTGTGTTTGAAAGTTACAGACATTCTTCAGCTCAATATAGTATATATTGATGGACCAGATTGATTGTGAGGCTTTAATAAAACGATTTTTACCTGAACGTTTTAGACAAGACTTTATATTATTGTATTGTATTGTATTGTATTGTATTGTATTGTATTGTATTGTATTGTATTGTATTGTACTACTTGTTTTTCTTGTATGGCAAACAAAACAAATTACAAAGAAATTGTCTTAAAAAGCGCTAAAGTAACACAATTATTTGTCAATTTGACCTCGAATCAAGTCACTATATATATATATATATATATATATATATATATATATATATATGACATGGTGCATCGTTTTATTTCTTGACTTCAGCTGAATCCAAAACTAATTGTTTTAACACCGTGCCTCAAAATGTTGACCGAAATACATTTCGTTGATATTGTTCATAATAAAGAAAAAAGAAAGAAAAAAAAACAAAGAAAGTAAATAAAAAAAAAAGAATGAAATAAAGTTAACATGGCTAGACAGGCAGCGAAGCTCGAAACATTCTTAATAAGCTGTATTTCTTGCTTTAATTTTATAAATAATCATTTAAAAATCTCTAATGACTTGTATGCCTGTATTTCAAAGAACACATTGATATTTTAATATTTTTTCAAATGTCAATTTTAAATAATTTATTTCGTACAGTATAAGTTTTTTTTACCGGAATGTATCGTTTGAGAAAGGGCAAATTAAATTTAGCCCGACCTAAAATTCGGTCAACGACTGGAGGGTTGGTGTGAGAAGTGTGACTGGGGTAAATGTTCAGGAAATATGATATCAATCAGCAGTACATAAACACACAGACAGAGAGATACATAAACACACTAACGCATAGACATATATATACACAAACGCACTCGAGTTAGATATACGTTATTTAAAAAACATATCTGACTTTTTCTTGACTCTTTTTTCTTACATGTCTGGAAAATGTTTTAAAAATAAGTGTTTGTTTTTATAGAATTAGTACAACTAATATTAAAGTACCAAATTGTGTGTGTGTTTTTTTTAATTTTTTAAAATTATATATTTTAGTAACAGTAAAGGAATCATTTTAGCATCTAAGTTATACTAATAGTATATGTTGTTAAAGATTGTAATGAGCCCGACAAACATTGATGACTTTGAGTCGGCACTGCTATATATATACTTCAACTTCAAAAACGTTTCCAAAATAATTCTGTTCTTAAATTCACGTATGAACTCAATACTACTAATAAAATTCCCTTCCTTGACATATTGATAAACACAAATAATAACAAAATTACTATTTCGCCATACAAAAAACCTACCAGCATAAATTCATGTACACATAACTACAAGAGCGAATGTCCATATTACTACAAAATAGCAATTATAAAAAATCTAATACATCGTGCAGAAACTAATTCATCCACAAAACAGATTTTTTACAGTGAACTAAAGAATACAAAAACACTTATTAATAATAGATTTCCAAACTATATAGTTGATGAACAAATAAGATGCTTTCTTAGAAATCTCAATACTAAGCAAATAGTACATAATACTGCTTCTACTAATTTCAAACATATTAATCTCCTATATCGTAATCAAATGCATACTAATTATAAACAAGATGAAAAAATACTAAAAAAAATTAGTAAATACTAATATATCTACAACAAATCCTAGCAAAAAAATTAAGTTAATCATATACTACACTAAATCTAGTATATTCAACTCAATTATTCGCAATGATTCTCCCCCGGTTAGCGATTTGCAAAAAACCAACATAGTTTACAAATTCAAGTGCCCTTTGGGAGATTGTATCTCCAACGAATTAAATAATATTTATGTTGGTCACACCACAAACTCGCTTTCACGACGCTTGACACTACATTTGAATGATAACTCTAACATTTTTAGGCATTTAAAACATCATGTCTGGCCATATACACAATCCCGCTAAATCATTGTTGAAAACACTAATATACTTAAACATGAAAACAATAAACAAAAACTAAAAATTCTTGAAGCTATATACATAAAACAGTTGAAACCTAACCTGAACAAAATAAACTATGAAATCTCCACAAATATTATTAAATGTCTATAATTGGTAACAGAAGCCATTGGTTTATACCAACGGCTTCCCATACTTAATACTTCTCGAATTCCCTCTCGCGTGGTCATGTGTGACGTCATGAGCTGCGGTGCGATTTTCGCTTCCAGCGTCTTATATGCACGTACTTATCGTTGCTTGGAAATCATCCATGTAAACAGAAACAGACTATCATCAATTTCTCGTCCGTGTATTGCTTAATATATTGTACTCTAATTGACATCTTTGATAATGGCTTATGCAAGCCGAAAGCTTAGATGGATTAAAAAATATGTATCAATATTTTCATTTTCTTTCTTCGTTTAATGATAATGTTATTAAGCTTGTCAGACGATATGAAAAGAACTTACATAAAATAAATAGACAACACTTGTCTATATTATTTAATGAAACATGTAGGAATATATATATATACATATATATATGTGTGTGTGTGTGTGTGTGTGTGTGTGTGTGTGTGTGTGTGTGTGTGTGTGTGTGTGTGTGGCATAAAATTATAAACATATTAGTCAAATGAATGACAAAGTGGAAAAAAGAGATCTTTTACAAAACAACGCACTCAGTGCATTAGTCACTCGCCGTAATTAGTCTGATCATGATTTCGATTTAAAAATGCTGCTTTAATTAAAAGATCACAATTTTTGAATATTTAATAATAAAAATGATAAAAACATAAACAAAAGAAAGTAAATGAAATCGGTTAAACCCAAAACATATATTTGCAAAAAAAGAAGAAAAATGTTAAAATTTAAACTGTCAGCGTCCCCTCTCCTTCATGCACATGTGTAATCACATCAACGTAATGCAAAGTTGCAATGGATGTAAAGTGTAACACGGCAATTTTTTTCCACAGACGTAGATTTTCCTAACACACACACACACACATATATATATATATATATATATTGTCATCGCTACCAAATATAACCTGCTATTTAACCCATAGCTGGGGAGAAGAAGAGACGGATTCATGTTTCTCAAATAGGTAATTGTGCGAAGGTGAATGCAATAGACTACGCCAGACTTTGAACTTTGCCGATTCCATTTCTATTTTCCAAGTCAATATCGTTTATTTTAGCCATACATCTTCTGTTTCACTTTCCTTGTCAGTGAACAATCCAACATATGACGAATTCTGCTTCGTAAGATTAAGAAGAACCGACACCGAAGACTCAAAAAGTCATGTTGCGATGAACTCATTTTGCCACAAACTAGTTTTCCCCGTGATAACTTTTCTTATACTACTTGGCGGAAGGGATCTCTCTCGATGGGCCAGGCTTTCGCGGTCCGTATTCTTATTGGAAATAGAGATCGACCAAGTTTTTATTTTATTTTTTATTCCATGTGAGATTTCCGTCATAGCTGAGCTTGCTTTGCGACACCTCCATTACCATTTGACAGACATACAAGCAGACAAATTCTCCACCCGACAAGGTCCCTGTTTAAGAGTCGAGCGCAGACCCCAATTGAAGGGAGCCTACACCCTAAGCACCAGCAAGAGTGTCGCCGGCGTTTCCTTCTGCAACAGCATTCTACGTATTTTCGAAATATTTGGTTTTGCAAACCCTAGAACTCATTCTCTTTTTAAGTAGATGGACTCCTGTAATTTTCCAGTCCATTAATATATGACATCATTCTTCACAAGGTGCTTTATTTGTGTAACCTTTAGCCAGACTAAACTCATCTTGATATGCACATTGATATATATATATATAAGCATTTTCGTTTGCAATGAAAACGGTAAGCAATCAATGGATTTATAGCAAACAAAGCAGTTCTTCGTTGCCTTTTAAGGAAATGTGATCTAATGACAGTGATTTAGTTCCCAGCAACCCCTTAGATGTTCTTTTATGTGCCGTCCCTCTTCAGGACGTAGTCGATCATGGCCCTCCACATCTTCCTGTCCTTGGTAGCTCTAATATAACATATCCTGTCGCCGCTTACACCCGGTAGTGTAACCACGTTTAGTAGTCCGGTCCTCAGTGTCTTAGGACGACATTTTAACCACAGTGCTAACTCTGCGCTGGCCACTGCTGACGCTGGTCCAACCTGGTTGTTAGTCGCTGTCCGCTTCGATCCACACCAACTCTACCTACGAGCAGTGGAAGATCCAATGTCGTATTAATCGCATCACCTGTTCAAGCTGTGGCGGGTGCTGTAAAGGAAGTAATATTTTAACAACGAAAAAATAAAACAAAAGATTCATGGGGTTAATCTAAACTAGTTTATATAATCTTGGTACAACAAAAATTAACCGTTCTCATATCAATCTCTATAGTGACACTGTTCCTAACCTAATAATTTGAGTTTAAAGTTCTTCGGAATCAGGAAAAAATTGTGGCAGCTGACGTGGATTCCAGAGGCACTCGCTACTGGGGTTCTCAGATCAAGTCCTCGAACTCCCAAAGCCATGTGCTTATATGCACTACCGCTCAAAACTGGCGTGAGTACAAAGGGTTCTTTTGATTCGTTGATTCTTTAATTTTCTCATTAATTCTAATAAGGGTTTTTGTTCCCTATTTCTTCTTTCTTAATCAACTTTCTAAATTTGGAGATTCATCCACCTTCTCGGGCATAGTTACAGGGATTGCTCCTCACTAACTCCAACCATCTTCATCCTCGCACCACCAATCTAAAAAAGGGTAAATCCTCCCTCTTCCTCCTTCCTTCTTAGAATTCTACCTCAGCCCATCTCTCAGGCCGGCAATTTTCCTGCCTTTTCAAGGCAGAGATAAAATTATCTCTCCGTTTCCGGACCTACGCAAGTCCAGGGAAAACACAAACCAGATCACCCTCACAACAAGCACGGGATCTGTTTTTATAACTTCGACCCTCACAACAGGTTCGCTCATTGTTTTCATTTCCCAATTCGTTTTCGTCAACGAAAATATATTTGTTTGCCTAAATTCTCAAAGAAAAGAGAAAATTGTTCTCCAAATCTGTTTTCGTCTACATGCCGGACTGTCGATAGATAAGAAAACTTTAGGAGTGAAGAAATCTGGACGGTCCTAATTTCACCAAAGAAAATTCTTCACTCTATCTCTCTTTCTGTCTCTTGCTGTATCTTCCATTTTGGGCTTAACCTTTTCTGCTCAGAATCAACATTTAACTACCTCATGGCCTCAGTGTTACAAAGTTTGTTTGTTTTTTTTTGGGGGGGGGTGCTATTTTTCCCAAACTCTGTTCTACCATCCATTCAATCAAGCTCATCGAATACGTTATGTGCTGCTTTCCTCTGTCCTTCTTTCCCTCAATCTTTCCTGTGAGTATCAGATTTTCCAAGCCCTCCTTCTTCATTACATGCCCCAGAAATTTCAACTGCCTCTTCCTGATGTTAAGTATAAGTTTTTTATTTTGTTTCCATTTTCTCTAAAACCTATTCGTTACTCACAATTTCGGTTCATGGTATCCTCAGCATGTTTCTGTAGTGCCACATTTCTGCTACTTCAAATCTCTTCTTAATTTTTGAGGAGATCGCCCAGTATTTGCTGCCACACAGGAGAACAGATATAGTTTAGTACTATTTTCCTTGTTTCTAGCAAAAATTTCCTATTTCTCTTGTAAGTAAAAAAGGAGAGAAACTGAATTTTTTAAGTACTGAATGGGAAGTTTTTGCTTAATATCTCTGTGCCCGTTGATCTCGAAATAGATTCTGTACAGACGTAATTTTTCAAAAGATCCACCTCTACCAAATGAGCAATCTCTATTAGTGCTATGATAATGTGGTTGTAGAAAGGAGAAAGTGAGATAAAGAAATGAAAAAAGAAGAGTTAAGATGAACGATATCTAAAAACAGATAAATAGATAGAGAGAGAGGGGGGGAGATATAAGGAAAGAATAAAGGAAGGAAAATCATGGCACTCTCACGACTATGATTAAATTAAGAAGCAACGAAGAAGGCGTGTCGGGAAGTAAAAGTCATACAGCAGGAAACAGACAAATCTGAGTAAAGGTGGATGAAAAAGGCAGAGGCGTGTCAGGTTGAAAACCTAATGAAATAAATAATGAGAAAAATCTTTCAAATAAGGCCTGCTATCTGATGTCGCTGATCGGTAAATATCACTTGGCCGCTGCTCGATATACTTATGTATGTATGTAAGTAAAAAAGTGGGTAGGTTTTGCGCTTCATCAATCTGCCGAGCTTGAGAAACAGTGTGCATGATTTGCGACTCGTCTATCCTGAGCAGGAGTGGGAGGTGGGGATTTCATGGTTGGACTGAACAGCTGCAACCAATGAAAATGCTCGACAGTTGAACAAAGAAAATCTCTCCCCCCTCTATCTTTTTACTCTTCCCCTCTCCTGTTCCGTTCTCAATCACACAGCCACATGTGCGTTCATAGAGAGAGAGAGAGAGAGAGAGAGAGAGAGAGAGAGAGAGAGAGAGAGAATTAAAGAGTTTGAAATTATCAAGAAACGGTAGAGACAAAACAAGCTTAATATCAACAAAGGCCCCAATAAGGGTAAGAAGATTGTGTTACGCCAATCTTTCAAGGGTTCGTCTGACCAAGATTTTTGTTTTTTTATCTAACATCAGTAGAAAGTACGCAATCTCTCAAGAACGAAGCAAGTCACATTTTTAACATAATTCAACATGCCTTCTAGAAACAAGATATTAAGAGAAAATTTCGTTAGAACAAGGAAATAAGAAAATTAAATATTCAAACAGTTTTCCGAATTTTATATGGCATACTTTGTTCGAATATATATATATATATGTGTGTGTGTGTGTGTGTGTGTGTGTGTGTGTGTGTGTGTGTGTG
The DNA here is from genome assembly GCA_964036315.1 of Acanthosepion esculentum. Classification (NCBI taxonomy): domain Eukaryota; kingdom Metazoa; phylum Mollusca; class Cephalopoda; order Sepiida; family Sepiidae; genus Acanthosepion; species Acanthosepion esculentum. The sequence goes on from OZ038495.1 coordinate 73,472,276, forward strand.
TGTGTGTGTGTGAAGCATTAAAGCCACTAAAACACAGAGGGTTGTTGAGTGTGTAAAAATAAGAAAAGAGAAACATTATTAAGGAGTGACAACAATAAAATAAGAGGGATAAAGAAGACAGTAGATAGCAATTGACATTGAATTTAAATTTTTGATAATTGAAATTGGCTGGAAAACAAGAAGCAGGAAGAGAATTCCGCAAGAGAACTATTAGCACAGAAGCTAACTTCAACTAACCAAGTCGACTGTAAATTGATGAGGTCATGTTACCAATTAGACCACATGAAGTTACCAGTCTAATGTTACGTTTAAATTCATGTGGTCTAGGTACTATAGAAGTTCATCAGAATAATTACCATGAAAGTATTTATAGAAAAGTTACAGGGATGCCACATTATGGCGGTGAGAAAGTGACTTAAACCGAGATGTCATGTCAGGACTAATAACACTGAGGATTCTTTATATTTTATCAAGAATCTTTAAATATATAGAAAGAGCACCAGATGATATGTGGCAACAATATTTCAAGTATGGACAAATGTTAGACTGATAGATATGTAAGAGATTCTGGAGAAAATAAATTGTCTAGCACAAAACAGTGAACCAACTTTCCTAGCAGTTAACCTAACAATTGATTGACTATCAACAAAAATAATATTAAGATAAGCTATAGCTGTACAAAAAATAGGTAATCGCGTTTTTACCACCACAAAATGACACTGAGCAATATCAAATACAAAAACTGCACAACATTTTCAAAGTATGTTTGGCGATTAAAAAACAATCATAAAAACCCAACCATTAACTGGGAGATAATCGCGAAAGTTAAGCCATACAATGGACAGGGAGACATGTAACTTGTGTTTGTTGGAGAAGCTTATTATATTAACAAACTTAAAGCCTAACTTGCTGATCACGAGATCTGAATTGATTTCTACATGTATCCATAAGTCCAAGCACCTGCTCAAACACATTGACCCCGATTAAAAGAAATTACAAAATAGATTTTACGAATATTAATATAATATGCAACAACTATTATTATTCTTAGAATCCATCATTAATAACATTTCTTATATATCTATACACACATATAATCCAATATTATTGTACCCGATTAATTTATAACGCGTGTATATATAATTTCACCTTTATAAGTATCTTGGTTCCAAACACTTATTATTTTTACACTATTATATTTACACCCCGAATACTAGTTTAATTTAATAGGCATATCTATGGTATTTTATGCAAAAAGGAGAGTTATCCCCTTGATATCTTGTTTATTTTTAAATTTAAATTTAATTATTTTTTGTAATTCTTCTCCTTTCGAACTGAAGAATTTGAATGATATAAATTATAAATAATTAATTCTTATGTTTTAGGCAACAATAATTAAATAAACAAGTTTTAACACATAATTTGGAATCATCACCACGAGAACGCGAACTCCATAATTTGCATGAAATTCCGAGTCGTTCTATCAACATTGGATATTATGTATATTCACTAATATATATATATATATATATTGTTTAAACATTGTTGTAGTTATAGAAGAGCGTTCAGCATCAGGCATAGACCATTTATAGAGACAGTGTGGTCATAGTAATCATAAATGCATGGCGACTGTACGTTTCCCGATTCAATGCGATCTTCAGACCACGTTAGAAGATCACATTCTACTTTTATCTCGTTAGTTTCCTCTGCCTCCCTTGCAGCCAATATGTCCGGTGTGTGTTAAATTCTCCAAGCATTCTTTCCTCATTATGGACCCTACACATTCCTATTGTCACTTTATGATTCTAAGTATATTTGTTATTGTTCAGTCCATGGTACTCTCAGCATCCTTCTGTAGCACCACTTTTTTTTCTAAACTCTCTTCTTTATCTTTGAGAGAGTCACCATGAAGTATTAATTCCGTTTCAAGGGCCTTTGAAATAATGCTATAGTCCTTATGTGTTTGTTGTCTAGTGCTTCACCGATTCTGTGAGTAATGGTAGTTAGAACATCAGCAGTGGATCGGGCCGATCGAATCCCGTACCAGTTGTCGCTCAAGAGGTTGTTCCTATTTAGGTGGTCAACAACCTTTTTATTGATTATAGTCTCAAACGGCTTGTTAATGATACGAAGCGGACTGGTGGATCTATATTGAGGGATGAGCGCTCACCAATATTCTTGAAAACTGGGCATATGATTAACACCTTCCAAAGACTAGGGAAGGATTTCTCCTTCAAGCAGCGGTTAAATAATTTCGCTAAGATCGAGGATAATTCAGGGTTGATATCCTTAAGGATAACCACTGAGATTTTGTCTGAGCTAGTAGCTTTCTTAGGGTGGAGACATTTCATAAGTCCGGGCTGTAATAAAAATACTATTGAGATTGTGCTCAGTGAGACGAGGGATGACCTATATCATCTAACGTTGACTTAGAGGCAAAGATTGAGACGAAGAGCTGCGCCTTATTTGAGTTCGGTGACTTTTATAATAGTGGACACAAACGCTTTGCCTCTACTCAGAATTTGGTTGGAGATCTCCCAGAACTCTTAAGATCCAATTTGTTTTCGACCTTAGCCTGAACCGTGGGGTGCAAAGCTCTACTTCACGAGCAGTTCTGAATGCAGCAAGTGTTAAACTACACCCCACTCCTTATGATATATATTGAAGTAGTGGTTGTGGTGAGCTATGGCTGCAGTGCATTCAAAGGTGAACCATGGGTGGCTGTTTGGTTTTTGTTAGAATTTCTTTTGGGGTATAAAACTCTCCATTCCAGAAAGGATTCATTCAGAGACGAGGGCAGCAGTTTTGAAGAAGGGAGGAGCTGTCACAAGTCTGCCATTATGTAGTGAAAAGTCGTTGTCTGAAACGGCAAATCAAGGGATGCTTTTGGTTTGGCATCAATTTGGAAAATAGTCCGACGTGCCCAGTGTGAGTAAAACTTACGCGAAACATTTGTCAGTGAAGGGTGTGTGGAATATGTCTAGGAGATTAGCCTGGTGTCCTGTCGAATCAGGAAGAAAATGTATATCTGAAAAATGCATTTTTCCAAATTATATACGTCGTTGTGTACTTCTTTATATTTTCTTAGACATTAGTATAAACTTAGGAATAAAAAATTGTTTGCAGAATTATTTCTTTATTGCATTGTATATATTTCACATATTTTTATAATATTATAATTTATATATATATATATATATATATATATTCAGGATACGGTTTGGGTCTGGGACGCAAAGTTTGGGCTCTTTTTATTTTTATCTTATTTTAGTCCCTTTTAATGGATATACTCTCAAAATGCATGCAACGAGAAAGGTAAATTCAAATCGGGTATATGGAACTCTATAACCTGGGAGAGTAGACCATCTAAGAAATGGAAAACTAGTTTCAATCCTCCGCTGCATTGCAACTACACCCAGTCATGGGAAAGGCTTCAGGAGTAAACCCTGATGATAAAATCTGAGTCTGGGTCCAGCATTACCTCCACCTGCGCTCAATTGGTGTTGGGCTACCACCAGTAGCTGAATTTAAAAAAAAAAAAATAAGCTCTATGGATGCAGATCTATGGTCTCGTTAGAGCGACAGATGCGACATACATATTATGACTTTGCGAACAAATATTAAAGAGGATATTCCCCATTTCTTGCAGACATATCGGCCACAAGGTAAGCAAACACTTTCATAGAGGATGCAGGTAAAGATCTGACAACCAGAGGAAGTTCCGGTTTTACTGCGGTGTCTCCTCCCTGCTGGTTAAAAATATAGACACCCCTCAAACCTGCTGGATTCATTTTTTAAGGTAGGTACAAAGTGTGTGTAACAGGCCCCACCATTTGAATGTATTCCACCTGTAATATTTTTCACAAAATTGCGTCCGAAAATACAACCCGCTAGTTTTTTTTTAATTTATGCGGAAGGCACACATCAAAGCGATTAACATAACACAGCTATTATAAATGATTTTCAACGTTTCACTGAAGGTATTTTGAGTATGTTAAATACTTCCTGTGTCGCATAAGGTTATTCCTAATTTTTTGGTTTGATTGCAGTCAACCAAAAACAGTGTCGGATCATTCGGCGAGAAATTATCAGTATTAAACTTCACAAACCACTTTCAACACGTTTGATTCTTTACAGTAATTTTATAAAATACACAAACCTTTATGTTTAAGTCGAACTTTCACGTCTTAAAATAAAAACGCATGTTGCAATTATTTCCTACTTTTTCCAACTTTCGCGTTAAGATCAATACCCCTCCCACCAAAAAATACGCTCATTTTGAATTTTTTGCAAAATACCTGTTGATCTGCCACAGCAGAATCCATTTTTCTTTAAATACAGGTAGTTAGAACTAAAAACTCTTAATTCTATCGAAGGCCGTAAACAGAACTGAGTTTTTAGGCTACCCAAAATATGTAAGTAACGTCAATATCTTAGCAGCTAAATGATGAAAAAATAATTTATTTTTCAATATAATCTCTTCCTTCTCAATGCACTTCTGTGACACACTATTTCACGTACATAAGGATGATTCATCCTCATTCCCTTCGAATTGTGACAATATTTAACATGGTGTACGGACGAAAAGGGTTAAACGGACGAAAAGGGTTAAAACAAAACGATTTTAGTTTTTTGTCAGAAAGAGAATTATTTTTCCAGAATATGGGAACAGATGTATGAAATTTTCTGAAAAAGTCATACAACGTGATTCAGCTAGACAAAGCTGGCAGCTCGGAGGCCAGAGGTTAAAGTCGTCTGCTGAAAGGTGTCAATGGGACATTTTAGCTGTCAAAATTTCCCTGAGAAAAAATTATAATTTTGAGCAATTGTAAAGGCAGAAGATGACGTCAGAAGATGACATCATATGATGGCTCCTCCTGAAGGAGGAGGGGATCTTCCAAAATTGGAAATGTGAAATAGAAAACGAAAGAAAACGACTGGTTGAATTTTGGGAGATTTGCATAAAACCAGTTAGTTGGGGCGAGCCAGTTGCGACCGGAAGTTAAGAGATTTCTGATATAACGCTGCTTGCCAACCCAATGATAAGAATAAGAATAATTATCTGCTGAAGAAATGTGCCGTCCGTGAAAGTACAAACAATAGTACTTGAAGTTAAATCCAGTTGTCGCTGAAGAAAGACCCCGACGATAAACCTTGTGACGTTCTAGAAAGTACAAATCACAGTACTTGAAGATAAATCTAGTTGTCAAGTCTGGCCACACTTAAAGAAATTTTCGTTCCGTCGCCAAATATTAGAACGGATTGGGAAAAGAACAAAGAAAGAACTGTATATATATATATTTGTTATTTTGATATAAACATCATATCGTGACTTATTCGGACGTCGTCCATTTTATTTTTCAAATTTGTGTGCGCGTGTTCAACTCCTTGGTTTAGTGTGGTTGAGATAGCCCAGTGGAAATTCGGCTTGACTCTCTTAAGATCAAAATCACAACGAGGGTAAGAGAGGTCACAGTTGAAGAGGTCAACTTAATGACCAGCTGCTGTGTCAAACGCCATCAACGGCCGACGAGTGGGCTGACGGCTTGTTCTCTGATAGCAGGATCGATCCTAACCAAGCGAACAAACTGGGATTGACTCGAAACGCCGTCATAACTGGTGGCCGGAGCAGGCTGTGGCCCGGAACACCGTCATAGTATTCCATTGCTAAAACGGAAGTTTCACTTAGCTTTTTCCTATAAAGTATTACTTTACGGAAGAAGAGAGTCCAGAGAGGATTTTCTCCAGAAAATTACGATCTTAACATCTTCAAGCTTAGTATCAACCCGACATATACTCTTACAACTTTACAACCTCATTCAATAACCATCTACGATGAGTGACTCTCGGGCCTTGTATTGTGTTAACAATACTATAATAAACATAGATTAAAGATTAGACAGTGAGAATTTAAAATCAAAACTTCGCTAATAACTGTTAACTACAAAGTATATTAATCCGCTATTGTATTTACACAAAGACACACACACACATATATATATATATATATATATATATATATATATATATATACATACATACACACACAATGATTCCTTCATTCAGTTTTTCCCGTATCAGACAAATAACCCTGTGTTGAATATTCTTGCACGTCCTTGTGTACACAAGTGTTAAATGTTTATTATACGTTTGAAATGAAATGAAAGGTGAAAATAAACACGACAGCAAGAAGTATAAAACATTATCTCCCTGGCCATGAAGACTGGGACAAAAACAATCCATCATCATAGATTAAATAAAGGATTTAGTTTGAAATTGCCTGAAGGGCACAACGGCTGAAATGTGATAATAGCAACAATGCTGAGGACAAGAGTTCGCATGTAAATGATTATAATTTGAAATTCTAGTGCACATAAACGGACAAGAAAGTGGTTTGGAAAATTTGACACTCACAGGACATATTTATGGCAGGGGACAAAGGAAAATAGCGCATAATCGGCCTAGCTTATGTAAATGGATGGCAGAACAGAGTTTAGGAGAAACAACAAAAAGACAATTTACTAAGAGCTACAAAGCACAGAAAATTGTGGAGTTGTTTGCTAACATCCTAAAGGGACACGGTCCATAGAAGAAGTATGTGATCCAAGATATATTTGCTCTAACAATATGATTTCACACGCATAAGATAAGGAGATAAATTCCTTCCTTTGAAGTCCACCCAACTATTTGAGTTTCGCAATATTTTTCGGGTTTTCAGGATTCGTGTCTCCAGTCCGCCTTTGAATTAGAAAACATAACATTTTATCAATGATTTTAGATAGTCAGAAAAGTAGTCTTTTGAAGATTTGACTATCCATGTGGCTTTGGAGTGGTTTCAAAAACTTCCGCAACACAAGTGGATGGATAAGGCGGTGGGACCCCAGCGATTATACATGTAAGCAGAGAGAGGTAGGAAGTCGAGGAGATAGGGGCCCAGCCGTGAAAGAAGTAGGTAGGTGACCAGAGGAATTAGTGGCTGCCCAGCGGCCAGTGACAGAAGGACCGGTAGTGAGAAATCAGGTGTCACCGAGAACAATGAGGAAAATATGGACAGCTAAAAATATGGACAGCAGTTCAGCCGAATGAAAAGATAGCCGGTTAAGTGAGAAATCGTATTGTTGTGAACTCTCAACCAGCGTCTTTAAAAACATTTGTCGTCATTATTATTATTTGCTGAAAGCGACCACAGCCAAGACAAACCTGTGCACATAGCAAGTTGTGTGTATATGCAAATACAATCAATCTTGGATGTCAACACGGGTGCAGTGAACGACGGACGATCGGACAACGTCGTCACATGACTTGTCCCAAATTCACCACAAATGTCATCATAATCTTAATTTGGAAAAATGTTGCATACAATATTCCTACCCTAATTTCCATTACATCTGGTTTCGCGCTGAACTGAAACTAAGCTTAATAAATATAAACAAAAGTAATAAGGCATAAACAATATTTTGTTCTACAAAACTGAAGCAGAACTGCTATCTTGTGGAAGACTCCCGAGGAGATAGTTGCCTGATCACTAGAATCTTAACTTCTTCGAGTTTAGGTGTTGGTTATTTTCCACTATACAGCCTTTGTTTCCCAGATGCGATGCAACGTCGCAAGCCTATGGTTACTATATTTTCATGGTAAATGTACTGACGAGCTGCAATCCCTAGTTCAGACCTTCACAGCTAAAACTCTCCATGCCATATACGCAGGAGCGAATATCCTCATTCCCTTCAGATTCCAATGGTAAGAAGGAAGTTCCCATTTGGACAGCTTCTTCTACTTTATGGATTAAATTCCCGAGGGGATGCTTCCCCAAACGCTACAAGCTTAATCTCTTTATGTTAATTATATAACTTATCCTCCTAATCTGCACTTACTTTCCCTTCCTACATCCATGCAACAAACTTATTTAGCAACCCACTCTATCTTGAATCACTCTTGAGCCTTGTATTGAGTGAAAATTTAATGAAAAAACAAGATGAATAAGTAAAGTTCAAGTGGGACAACACAATCTTTCTAATCTCATTTTCCTCTCAGCTGGCCTTGTGTTGTATTAAGCTTGACTCTGTAAAAATAAATAAAAGAGATGGTTGAGTACTTATGGCCATATCATGTTGAAACACCAGTTCTTATACAGTCACTGAAGTTAAGCAACATCGAGTCTGGTTGTTTTCAGATTTTTTTTTTTAATCAGTATCACCCCATACAAGGTAGTACAGCCACTAACATGCAAGGAGTTACAGGGTGGGGAAGAATTAGGAACAGAAACATTAGTAATGAGTAGAAAGAGAAAAGAGCAATTAGGAGGACAGTAGATAGCGATTGACATTACATTTAAATTTTTGCAAATTAAAGTTGGCTGGAAAGCATGGAGCTGAAAACGAGTTCCACAAGCAATAAGTGTGAGAAAAGAAACTGCCAGCGTAGAACTTATGGTTACATCTAGGTAGCTCAACTATAAATTGATGAAATTTCACTGCCAGTTTAGTACTGCGCTTAAATTTATACTCTAAGTACTATAGTGAAGAGATCATCTGAAAAATTACCATGAAAGTATTTATAAAAAATGCAGAGAGGCAACGTTACAGCAGTGGGCAAGTGATTGAAGCCAAGCCAACAGATCAGGACCAATAATATTGCTGATTCTTCTTTAGATCTTATCAAGGAGCTCCAGGTAAATAGCAGTGTCACCAGACCATATATAGCAGCCTTATTCTAAGCATGGACAAATGATAGACTTATAGATGCAAGATAGATTCTGAAGATATAAATTGCTTTGTCCAGCACAGTGAACAGACTTTCTTAGCAGCTAACCTAGCAATGGATTCAATATAGTCTTTCCATTTCATGTCAGCTGAGAACATTAGCCTGAGAAGGTGCAATGAGTCACTTTCAAGGGGGATAGTATCAGCCATGCTGATGGAAAGATGATTAATGAAGAGAAGTTTAGTTTTGGAGGCATTAAAATTGAGAAGCCATCTTTTGCCCCAATTAATGATGGTCTTGAGGTCATTTTGTACATCAGTTGCTATCGAGGCAGGAGTAAATGGTTGTGTCATCAGCATAGGTGACAAGTTGAGAGCTGATGTAATGAAGATTAAAAATAGCTTAGGACCAAGGATGGAGCCCTGAGAGACACTGCATTAGTACAAAAGGATTGTAAGAATTTTTTGGTAAATAATAATCATTTACTGATACAAGTTCTACTAAATAACACATAGATGGGGAGGAGAAGAAATGTTTTCATACATTTCTCAAAGGTGTTCATAAGTGAATATAAAAGCCCGACTGGAATCAGGACTTGGCTCTCAGATATCCATTTCCTAGCTGTTATCCATTACACCACACCTGCACATCCAAGCTCACAGCGCCTGGTATTCCCAATGATCACCCATCTAGGTACTGACTAGGCTCAAGTTGCTTAAAATAGAGAAGAAATATTGATATGTGGTTGGTGAATCTTGGTGCAATTAGACAATAAAAAGACAAGCAAATAAGTTTAAGAAAATGAAATATCATTTATTTCTGAATATTTACACAAAATGCATTCAAATTAAAACTGAACGCTATAAAGCTGCTTCAACCAGGTTGATTTTCTTTTTCTTCTTTGACTTATGTGACAGACGTTGCATCTCAAGATCCATTGACCAATCACTGTCACTTTTGTCTTCCCCTCTCCAGTCAAAATCCTCTGACAAGGATGACTTGCGTTTGAGTGTATTGTCCTGAATGATTCCACAAGCCAGCTGCAAACAGTTCATAGTGTCATCTTTATTTGGGGATAGTTCATTCTTCTGAACACTCTCCTTTCTCTCCGGGGTTATACACACTTCCAAAGGTGAAATACTTTTGACAGAACCAAAACTAACAGGGGCCCTACTAATAGTGGCAGAAGGAAGTGTAAGAACATTTGATGACAGAGACATTCCTTGTTTCAGAAGCAAAGACTGAGTCGATACTGAAGACATGGAAACAGAGACATTACTGTTGTCTTTAAGTATATAGTTTGGTGTAGTTGCTGTGTTGGCGAGGTATGGTGTTAGTACGTTTTTGCCCTTCATCTTCACTAACATCAAATGCTGACCAGTCTGGGGAATCATGCACTTTCCAATCAGTACTGGTGGAGATGTGGGTGAAATCAATAAAGGTGTGGGATAAGCTATCCGTACCCTGTGGATACAATTTGAATTACATTTCAAAGACTTTTTGGTTTCAGAAGGCAACTGGGATACATGAACTGACTTCATTCTTGCAGGTATGTACAACTGAGGCAGCATAACACGAGGTTGAAGAAATGCGTATTTCTTCTTTTTTACTTCCTCTATGCAGAGCCTGCCTTTTATTTGGCAAGGTCTTGTTTTTTGGGCTTTTTTTATAACTGAAATCATTTTCTCTGGTCTTAAAGCACGACCAATATCCACTAATCTCTTCCTTTGAGAGACAGAAAAATGGTTGCTTAAGTCATGTAACTTGTAGTGTTTCTGTGGAGTTGGTGAAGTCTTTGGTAACAATTTTGGCTTGTTTAACCTGGCATAGACAATTGGCTTGCACTGGGTTGAGGTCTCTGTTTTCATATCCACCTTCTCTTTTTCATTCTGAATGTTGCTGCTCAAAACCACTTTGTGCTGAATTTGAAGTGGCTTCATATACGGCACACCCTTTTCATACTTTGGAGGAGAGGAGTTTTCAGAAATTGACCCCACCTTACTGCTACATCCAGACTCAGCCTGATTATCAGTCTCGTCATCACACTGAGTAGATGATGCTGTCTCCCAATAATTGAAACCTTTATTTGCTTCATTTTTCAGTGAAAATATTGAATCGATCTTTAATGTCATGGGCAGATCTTCCACCACTTCCATTTTGGTTTGGGTTTCTGTACTTTTCTGAGAGGACTTGGGAGATAAAAAAGGCTGTTGCAAGAAGCTGTTAGAAGGAAGTGTTACTGGTGTTTGCTTTGGTTTTAATAAACTCTGCATTGATACAAGCTTATGTATGGAATTTGCAACTGTTGTGCTGATTGTAGGTGTGTTTGATGACTTTGCTTTACGACTCACTACAACAGCACATGATTCACCTTTTTGAAGTTTATGTAAAATATTATTAATACCCGCATTTGAAGCAGTGCTATTATAATTGGGATTATTTGTTGATGTTGTGGTGAGTGTTTGTTCATTAATGCTACTGCTTTCTGACTTGGTAACCAAATCAGCTGGCTGGTTGAGCTGTAAAACTGGTGAGTTGGTGAGTGGCATTAGTTTAATATTTGATGGAGCACTATTGTCCGAGTTCAGTTTCACAACCTGGGAGCTTGACAAACTTTGTGTGGGGAGGTTGATTGTAGGAGTGACTTGTGTGGGTAATTTGATAATATGTGTTCCAGGGAATCCCTGAGTAGGCAATTTGACAACCTGAGCACCTGGCATGCCTTGGTTTGTTAATGTAACAGTGAGAAATTGTGGATTGGATGGCATCTGATTTATCAAAGAGACAAGTTGTGGACCTGTTGATGCTTGGCTAGTCAAAGAGACAAGTTGTGAATTTGTGGGTGCTTGACTAGTCAGTGTGACAACTGGAGATGTTTGTGCTTGACTAGGTAATGAAACAAGTTGAGCACCTGTTGAAGACTGGCTAGTCAATGTAACAAGTTGTGTACCCATTGGAGGCTGGCCTGTCAGTTTAACAAGTTGTGTACCTGTTGGAGTCTGGCCAGTCAGTGTAACAAGTGGGGTACCTGTTGGAGGCTGGTTAGTCAGTTTAACAAGTGGAGGACCTGTTGGAGGCTGGTTAGTCAGTTTAACAAGTGGAGGACCTGTTGGAGACTGATTAGTCAGTTTAACAAGTGGGATACCTGTTGGAGGTTGGCTAGTCAGTTTCACAAGTTGGGTACCTGTTGGATTCTGGCTAGTCAGTTTAACAAGTTGGGTACCAGTTGGAGCCTGGCTAGTCATTTTAACAAGTTGGGTACCAGTTGGAGCCTGGCTAGTCATTTTAACAAGTTGGGTACCTGTTGGAGGCTGGCTAGTCAGTTTAACAAGTTGGGTACCTGTTGGAGGCTGACTAGTGAATGTGACAAGTTGTGTACCTGTTGGAGCTTGACTAGCCAATGTTATAAGTTGTGTACTTGTTGGACTCTGGTTAGTCAGTTTACAAAGTTGTGAACCAGTTGGAACTTGACTAGCCAAGGTGACAAATTGTGTACATGTTGGAGCCTGGCTAGTCAGTTTAACAACTTGTGTACTGGTTTGAGCTTGACCTGCTAATGGTACAAGTTGTGTACCTGTTGGAATCTGGCTACCTAATTTAACAAGTTGTGTACCTGTTGGAGCTTGACTAGCCAATGTGACAAGTTGCGTACCTGTTGAAGCCTGGCTTGTAATTGTGACAAGCTCTGTGCTTGTTGGAGCATGACTAGCCAATGTGACAAGTTGCGTACCTGTTGGAGCCTGGCTAGTTAGTTTAACAACTTGTGTACCTGTTGGACTTTGACTACCTAATGTGACAAATTGTGTACCTGTTAAAGCCTGGCTGGCCAGTGTGACAAGTTGCGTTCCCGTTGGAGGTTGGCTAGTCAGTTTAACAAGTTGTGTACCTGTCGAAGCTTGACTATTCAGTGTGACAAGTTGTGTACCCGTTGGAGGTTGGCTAGTCAGTTTAACAAGTTGTGTACCTGTTGAGGCCTGGCTAGTCAATGTGACAACTTGAGAACCTGTTGGTGCTTGACTTGTGAATGTTAGAACTGGTGCAGCTGTTGTTGTTTTACCTGGAAGTGTGACTAACTGTGAATTAGAAGAAGATCCCTGATTAGACAAAGGAACAACTGAAGAACTGGAAGGAACCTGAGCTTGGTTTGGTAATGTGATGATATGTCTGCCATTAATTACTGTAGTGGGTATCTTGATGAGATTGGAATTATTTGCTGAACTGTTTAAATTCAGAATTGGAGATGATTGATTTAATTTGACAATATTTGTTGTGTTGTCACTGCCGTCTGCTAATTTAAAATAATGTGAACTGTTGGAGATGGGATTCAGTCTAAATGACTTTGAATTGGTATCGTTCATTAAACTGGCTGGTATCTTTAAAACGGATGCATTGTCAGGATGATTGGAATCATTTGCTTCCACTTCTGTATTAACACCATTACTGGCCAAGTCCACTTTTATGTGTGTCTCATTATTTGCCAAACTTCCTAACTTTAAAAATTGTACAGTGTCATCTATTTTGATAGAGTTGTTTGGTTCTTGGTTAGCTTTTAAAGCAAACACTTGACCATTCATAGAAGAATTAAGGTTGGCATTGGGAGCCACAGAAGCGATAGTTATTGGGGTAACTGTTGCAGAATTTGATTTTAGAGGTTTAAGTAAAACTATTACCGGAGACTGCTGGGTGCTACTACTTTGACACATTGTAACCGGGGTAACTTTCTGAAAGTCAACATTCATGTCTGGATTCAAGGAATTAGCCTTTGAAAAATTTATCTCTGCATTTGTTGTTGTTGTGGTTGTTGTTGTAGGTGAAAAAATACTACAAGCATCAGAAGGTGTCATAAGCCTAATTGTCTTTACATTATTAACTTTAGGTGGGTTATTTACAGGAACAGCAGTTTTAGATTCAGCAAGATATGTTGGTGAATTACCAATTGTAGTAACAGGTAAAGAATTGTTTATTGTTATGTTATGATAAACCTGAGCTTGTTTAAATTTGTCTTTTGTATTGTTTGTTTCTGGTAGATTTGAAATATTAGACATGGATGTTGTGCAAATTGTTGAGTGTTTACTTTGTACTACTGAACTGATTGGCCCATGAGATGGCAGGGTCAAAATACTTTCAGTAGCTGAAGGAGTTGTTTTGGGTAGAATCTTTACTAACAGTGGGACAGAGGAGGAACTGGATTGAGGGAGAGCAAGAACAGAATAAGAAGAGGAAATAGAAGAAGAAGTTGTTGTAGCAAGAACAGTTGAATCCGAGCGAACATTTGAATCAATTTGGTTAACACAGACTAAAGATTTATACATTGATGACGTGAGAGTTGTGGTCGGCAGCAAATTGTTCTGAACCATGGGAGCTAGTACAGAGGTTGATATAGGCCTTTTTAAAGGCAGCAGAGGAGAGGCAACATTGCTGACTATGGTATTTTGACTTGGCGCATGGTTAATGTTTGACACAAGGCTATGGGACACAAAACTTGTGTGCACTGTTGGTTTCTTTGTCACAAGCTGACTAGAGGAAGTGTCGGCTTTAGTGTTTGATATAAGCAAACATGGGGACATTTGCAAAGAGTTGGAGTTGTTAGACAAGGAAAGGCTAGCCACTTCATCAACTTGGCCACTTGGAAGTGATTTGCACTGGACATGGGACGCCAATGATTGCAATGTCATAAATGCACCAACCAAATCTGTATTAGCAATCTGGACTTTGGGAATCAGTTGACCGGTATCATTTGCTGGGTTTATTGGTTTTATCACATTTGCAGAACTTGGGAAAGACTGGACAAGTTGGTTGCTGGCAGAAGTAGCGACTGGGAGAGTCAGAGCCTGGGTTAGCTTACTGTCTGTGCTAACTGGAATAGAGTTGTTAGTATTCACAGATGGTGAATGACACTGAAGCAAAGATCTCTCAGAAAGTGAAGAGTTAATTTTGTTTACAGATGAAATGGGAGCTGTAATGAAATTAGTTGTGGCTGTTAATGGTTTTTGAGAGAGCAGACTGATTGTTGGAGTTGATGAAGTAAAAGCTTGAGTATTGTGGTAAGAAGAGAGGTGAGTAGGAGCAATTGTTTTTGAAACAACAATTGTATCTGGAATCTTTTCAGTGTCTTCAGGCTGAGTCTTGGGTGCCAAACCTGCTGAATAGATCAAAGATTTCAGGTTCAATGATGACAGGGGCATAGATGTCTTGATAATTAAAGTGTTATGAGGAGATGAAGAAAGTATATTTGGACTGGAACTTGTGACAGGTAAATACTTTATGCTATCCGTCAGTGTTTCAACAGTTGTTGTGGTGGTTGCAGTTGACAAAGGAAGTGTGGAAATCTTGTAAGTATGTTCTGAAATAAATTCGGATGTTGCTGGTAGATATTTTAATAGATCTGGAATTGAAATTTGAGAAGGAGATACATTATTCTTAAATGAAACTTCTTCCACTTCTTGTCCATTTTCATCAAGCAAAGCCACTGTAATTTTGGCATCAGGATCCAGAGGTTCAGAATCACTTTCAGTCGAACTCGAGCTGTCTTCCAGATTTGTGGATTCCAACTCAGAAGCTAGCACTAAGTACATCTGACCATCGATATTCTTTGTATACAACTGAGAGTGATCACCTTTCTCTAAGGCAGCAGCTTTTAAGGTTTCAGCCTTTGAATTCATTTTCCCCTGGTCAGAAGTTGATCTGAAACGAGAGGAAAAAAGTAAATAAATAAAGAAATTTCTTTTGAGATTTTTTTTATATGGAATATAAAATGAGTGACCATGCTAAAATGAGTCCAAAGGTGACAAAATTTATCGAACAATGAATGGTACAGTATATTTCTATTTGACTGAGAAGAGAACTGAACATATTTTGTGAAGTCCAGCTATTTCAATATAATTTAATGTGATCTATTAACAATATTAACTTAGTCCTGGGTATGATGATACATCCAGCAGTAAGATCTCTGATCCGCAGATCGGAGGATTTGAGGAGCATGGAACCACTTCTTGATTGCTGTTGTTCCCAGGTCCGAGACCCAGGGTAGTAGCACGTGTTAGCACACCATCTATGGGCAAATAGTGAACCTCAAAACATTATGAAAGTATAAAAATATTTTTATAGTAAAAATACCAGCAATACTATTTTATACAAAAAAAAAAATTACTAACAATATATATTTATAGTAGAATTACCAAGAATACATTTTTAAAGCAGAATTACCAACAATAAATTTTATAGCAAAATGACCAACAATACATTTTATCTGTAGTTGAAGCCATAAAAGTATTTTCAAAATATTTAGATTTCAGCATTAAATAACCCATAGGGGTAAAATCAAACATCAAAAAAACAATATTAGTTAACACATTTTCCAGCTAATTGTATATAAATTAATATGGTCTATTAACAATATTAATTAACAACATATTTTGAGATGTCCAGCTAATTTGATTATTATATATGATTTCATCATTTTCCTATTGAAATTGCTTGTAAGTTCTATTCCAATAGTTTCTCATCTTGTACTTCTCACCAATGGAATTTTTTTCCTGTTTCTTGCTTTCCTGTTAAATATGATCTTCCAAAATTTAAATGCAATGTCAATCATCATCATCTGTATTTTTTAATTTTATTAATTCTTCCACTTAATTCCCCATATAAAGCACTATCTTGATTAATTAATTAAAATGCCATGTCTCATCATGATGTGGGCAGTCATGACTCTCCAGTTTTCTTTTATCTATTATCTGTGAATAACCATTCATGGGAAAGAGAGTGAAGAAGTTTCCTGTTGGACTAACTCCACGATTTCCCTTTCCTAAACTGGTTGCCACAGTCTATCATGCTACTTAACCCATAGCTGGGTAGAGAAGTGGCAGATTTTTCAAGAGCACTGGTGTGAAAGTGAATGCAACAGACTAGCCCAGTATTTGAACTCAACTTGCTGAACTGTTTAATTCTTTAATTGATATATATATGACTGAATATATAAATATATATCAATGAGATATTCAACAACAGCATGAGTAAAAGTATCTACAGTTTTGTAAAGTTGCCAGGAGCTATCAGTGATCCCTATTTTCTGTTGTAAAAGTGGTCCACTAAATGTCCATTAACTTGTTCGCAGATTTTTTTCAAGGCTTTGTTGCTTGTGTTTTGGAATTAAACCTTACAGCATTAGAAATAAGGATAATGGTTTGTTTCCAAGCACACTTAAAATGACCATGGTGAGATTTGAACCTGGGTCTCATGGTCAGAAAGTGAACATTCTAACCACGTGGCCATGCTTTGTAAAACAATAGAAAGTCTACTTGCACTGGGAATAATACAGCATTGAAATAGTTAAGCTAATATTTAGAGGTGAGCCCCAGATTTTTAAACCAAAATTAAATATTCTCTTCCAGTCTGATCATTAGAATATATGAAAGTTGAAAAATGTACAAAGTACAGTAAGTGATTAACTGTTTGAATAATCAAGTGGTCTTTGTACTATATAGACCACTGTTATGCAAATAGATGGTTACAAAATAATTCCTACTTCAATTGTTTTGGATAGCTAGAAGACAATTTCTATATCTATAAGCCAGGGTTCCACACTAGCTTCTTTCACCATCATCCTAGAGCTGGCACAAATCAACTTTAATCATGCCAAAAACCTTGAAGCTGTCCTGAAGTCAAAATGATATTTCCTTAATTTTGCTATCATTCATAGTTGCTAGTAGTATAATAAAAATACCATTAAAATATTTAGGAAATAAATGTAAAAAGGCTAGATATTAAAGTTTTAGTAATGGATAACTACAAAAACGAATTAGTTAAGTTTCACTCTAATTTTTATAAAATAACAACTTCATTTTTTCTCTGAATGCAACTTTCAGGACTTATTCACAAATAAATGAATTTATTTTTTAAATTATTATTTTTAGAAAATCTTGGTAAAAATATATATATTTTTTTTTTTTACATCTGTTAATAACCTTACTTAATTCCATAAAATTTTCTAGAATTTAAAAACATCAATGAAATGTTTTTTATTTGTTAAAAGCAGGACTCCTTGGAGAATGTAAATCATCATTTTTTTTTTTTCAAACATTTACCAAGATTCCTAAAATCTGCTCCAAATCGTAAAATAAAAAATGCAATAAAACTATGTAATTATTTAATTAGATAAGCTTATAATTGCTTTTATAAGTAATATATATTAAGGGCATTATACTCTGAAGAAAAAAATTGTTTTCAATGAATAATGAATTTTTACAAGAAGTTTGCATTTTTCTTTTTTTTTAATTATAAAGATTCAAAAATGTTTTTAAATTCTTCCACATATTGTCAAAGTTATTAAATGAAGACTATATTTACTAAATAAAAATTAAAAAGCTTAATACAAATCCTCCTAACAAAAATTTTGACAATAATTAATTAAAAATGTATGCATGCATGCTTTATTTATTAAAAGCCTGCCACTCTTGGTGAGAAGAATTTCTTTTAAGAAATTATTTACTTTTAGAATAAATATATTAAACATTTTGTATTGTCTGAACATTTTCCCCAAATCCTAACCATTCATCCTAAATCTATGTACTATACTCCCTGGGATGAATCTAATCTCAGGTCCTGTAACAAATACATTAAGGAAGTTTGTAAATATGGAATTGCATGGAGAAACCACACATCAAAGCAACTAACATATCCAATCTTTTGAGTATCTTGGTTATCCCCCCTGTTGGAGGTTGCATTATCTTTTAGAAACAAACCATCACCACCAAGAAACATGGTTAACATGAAGGAGTAGAAATGGGCTACAAGATTTATGAATATTTTAACCTTTAACATGCTAATTTCTTTATAGAATTGTTCCCTTTGCCACTGCTTTTTTTTTCTTTTTTTTTTTAGTTTGCAAAAACATAAACATCTACTGTTTTAAAATTGTTATAACTTTCTTCATATTGTGTGCATAGATTTTATTTTTGTATACTAATAAAAGAATGGATGAGTAATATTTTGATGTAATGCATTACATTTTGTATGCATATTTTGATGTTGAAAACAAAAAAAATTGAAACAATAAAAAACAAATACATAAACAATTCAACATACTTCAACTTTTATTACTCCTTGTGGAGTTCTGGAGTGCAATAAGAAGCAAAATCACTACAAAGGTTTTTTATTTTGTCAAAAAAACGAGATGCTTCTTCATGTTTACATACAATAAGACACCAGCATTTGTTTGCTCTTTCTTTCACCTATCATATTTATTTGTCTGAGTGACAAATAAAGTTATTAATTTCATCGTTTATAAATAGACAAAATAAGTCACCTTCAAAAAGTCTATCACATACATCAATGGTCACCAGTAGCTTCTATAAAATTAGTCATCCACTGGTTGATAGTAGCCAGTCTGTATCTAGTGGTCATCATTGCTTTCCTCCATGTCACTAGCATAGTTATCATCTTCAACCACTTCACAGTCAATATCCACTTGAGAAAAGCCTTCAATATCTTTATCAGTTTGAATCATATGAAAACTTCTGAATAAAGGCTTCATTGGATGCTGATGTAGCCATTTTCATTTACAAAAAATTAACATGGGTTTAATTGATGTTACACCTCATGTAGAGTCTACAAGAATTCAAAATGGTGTTGGAAAACGGAAGTTTAGCCTAATTCCAAAGCAGTAGTAGGTGATTTCCAGCTTAAAATACTGGAAATAATATTTGACAAGTGTTTATTTATGGCAATCATCTCAAGGCAACATAATGCACCTACGGCAGCAAAGGGAGAGAATTCTATGGCAACAATTTTTGCCTTCAGTGTGGTAAAGGTTAAAATCAAGCTAGTAATGTTTCATCATTACAAAACAGACCGTGTTTTTTCCAGTCATGATGAATGTTTGTACCCTAAATGAGGCTTCATGCCTAGAACGTCTATTAAGGCACAAGCTATTTATTGTGTGGTTGATAAGTAAAAACTATTCCATGCATGCAAGTTCTTTGTATAGAATTGTTTGGATTCTATATCCTATTTATTCATATATTTAATAAAGTAAAAAATTAATTAAATCATATAATTTAGTTTCAAAACCTGTCTTATCTATTTATTGATTTTATCATATTCTTGATGAAAAACATTCTTTTTCTCTTCTTAATTTTTATTAACTTTTACAATAATCTGACAGTGGAAAAAGCAACATGCCATTGGCTAAATACAGGTTATAACAAAACTTGTCAAATGTTTAAACCTTATTGCCACTGAATAACAGAGCTTTTCTATCTTAATAGCATTATTAATGGATGCAATGATAATAAAGTGTCAGTAGAATCAATGTGATTTTCGAGAGAGTAATGAAACTAATATTTTCAACAGAGAAGTTCTCTTGAAGGAACACTTAAATCATTAACCCCATTCTTTGATTTTGAATGAACAATCTTTATTGTGGTTCTGAATTTTTTTTGCAGAGTTCACTTATTATAAAATATATCCTTGCTACCACTTAGGCCAATGTTGGAATCCTTAACAACAAAACAGTGCCAAAGCAAATTAATAAGTTCATAATGGTAAATGTCTGATGTTGAATCATAATAAGAGATATCTACTAATTAATCCAGGTGTTTGCAAGCACATTTCATTATGGCTGAATAGAAAAATCCAAGTCAGTACATGAAATTTTCTTTTCTTTTGGGGAAGGTGACTGCTGAAATTTGTAATGTTTTGTTGAGAAACTTTTAAGACGCTATAGGTAAAACCCAAGTGTAAAAGTCGTATTCACATAAGAAATGTGGTGAAATGAATCAGTGTGTAAAAATCATATTCACATATAAGATGTGGTGAAATGCTGACTGCAGGCCAACCATAATCTGTTTAACCTTCAACAAGCTAAATTAAAATCTCAAAAAAGGTTTACCACACAGTCAATGAATCATTGCACCATTGATGAGGCATATGCGGTGACTGATATGCCTTGCATTTCCTGTCAGTGACCATTAATAGAATTAAAAAAGAAAAGCACTTTTATAAAATGCAAGCACAAGAATCATTTGAATATGTGCCATAATTTGAAAGAACAAGTTTGAAATGAAGCACAGTTTCTTTCAAGGGCTGTGACCAGGGATAAGTCTTGGGGCTATAGTTGCTACCTGGAAATGAAACAAGCTTCAAATCAATGGAAATTCACCCAAACCTGAAAATGTGATGTCAGCATCATCCAATATCATTTTTCTTTGATGTGAATGAGATCATGCACAAGACAGATCATGAATTATCAGTTTTATTTAGAGGTGTTGAGAACATTGCATGAGAATATATGGAGAAAATGAACAAATAACAGGGATTAGATGCTTTATGAAAACAATGGCTTTCAGTTCCCAACAATTTTTGACCCAAACAATTCATTATTGACCTAATTCACCTAAAATCACTGCAGGTGGCAGTTTTTGTTCCCTCAAGTAAATTATAGTCTTAAAGAGAAATGTTTTCCTGACATGTGAAATAAAAAATATAGCTAAACCAAAATGTACAGTGAAGAGTTCCAGAAAAGTTTCCAGCAGTGGATAAAAATGTTATGACGAGTACATTTAGTTGATAGATGCATACTCTAAAGAGGAATAATATTTCAAATGGTAAAACCTAATAAAACTGTTAGAACAAGTACATTGTGTCAAGAGATGCATATGTTGAAAGAGTTTCAACTGGTAAAACCTAATGAAGGTTTTTTAAAATAATCACATGCCAGTGAATTTTTTTATTATTTCAATGCTAATAATAATGAGAATAAAAGAAATGTCAAGAAATATCAGGACCTTGCTTGAGTACTAAGAACTTGTTGAACATGAAAATCAGCATTAAAAACAGTTTAAAAGACTGTGCCTATTAATACATTAACCATTTTTTGGACAGTGAGTATTAACGGGTTAGAATAGAAATCTATAATATGGAACTTACTTAGAAACTAATAAAATTAATAACCAATTTTTATTTTTATAATTAATATTTTATATTTTATGTTGGCATAAATGGGTTAATGTTGATAAGAATAGTGTGAAGACTTGCTATCATTTGATCACTACAAAAATGAGTGCTAGAAATGGCCCCAAAATCTTAAACACCAAGACAGAACAGCAAATAAAACAGAAACTATTCTGTGTAGATGATTTTTCATTTTTAGACCCCCATCTAAAAAAAAAAAGCTAACAGTTGCTTCCAAATCTTTCCAACAATGCACAAATTTAGAAAAATACAAGAAAAATACAACTACATTTGCATTTTAGATTTTACTCTGTTCAAAATCAATGTAGTTTAAATGGAGAATCTTGTAATAAAGAAAATTTGTTACTATTGTTAGGAAACAATGGACCAAAATATAATTCTTGTTAAAATCTGCCTAAAGTCATATGATAAAGGAAACAAAGCATTACAACAAATTCAGCACTTGTATATAATCTGAAATGTTCAAACTTAATGGTGTAGTCATTAATTGCAACGAGTAGAATTTTATGCATAGATTATGTTATTTCTTCAGTATATGGATATACAAATATTAAACAATTTAATTTTCTGGCAAAGGTAAGTATAAATAAATGCAGAAAGAAGGGTCCATAACAATGTTAATTTGTGGGAGGACATATCAAAATGGGACTGAAAACTCTAAACAAAAAAGTTAAATGTCAAAATGTAGAAAAATATCAAGACTGGAAAGAAAAGACTGTTCTAACAAAGATTAAAAATTTTCTTTAGAAAATTGTATGTTTGGAGCTATTTACTTGAGTGACTGAATGTCTCAAGGCCACTGAAGCAGCTAATTAAGTTCAATGCTAAGCCACTTTCTATTTATAGAATTTATTATATAATTATCTGCAAAAAGAAAAGAAGTGGGGAGACTACCCTGTAAATTTTTATGAATATCAAGAAACCTTTTTAAAAAGAATTGCTAAAAATCATTCACCAAAGAGAATGAAACTCATTTTAAAAAGAGCTAAGATTTAGGTTCACTTTATAATTCTAAGTTGACAAGATCTGAACTCATATTAATCAGCTAAAGCTGATTAATG
The DNA here is from genome assembly GCA_964036315.1 of Acanthosepion esculentum. Taxonomy (NCBI): domain Eukaryota; kingdom Metazoa; phylum Mollusca; class Cephalopoda; order Sepiida; family Sepiidae; genus Acanthosepion; species Acanthosepion esculentum. The sequence goes on from OZ038495.1 coordinate 73,495,009, forward strand.
AGTTTAAATCTTGTCAAAATCTAATTGTCTCATGCCTGCTGCATAATGGCTACAGAACAGGAAAAATTTTAAAAATTGTGAATGGCCACATTGATTGTAAAGAATTAGAGGTGAGTTGCAATAGTAAATTCTTAGAGTAAATTACTTAGTATCAGTGAGAAACATATATAGAGAAAGGAGACGGTGAAAAAATTCTTTATTTTTCTTTTTCTATGGAAACTTAAAAGGATTGACTAGATATAAAGACAGTGAAATATTAGGTGAATATTCATGCTTCCACAAAACTAAGTTTTTCATACATGAACAGTCAACATATTCAGATGAATATAAAAAAATTGACTATATTGAAAACCCTTCATGAGTCACACTGGGTAGACTTACAGACAACATGCAGCTTGCGGGCCATATATTGAACAGGCATATATATAATAACAGAATAAACATTGTAATAAAAATCAACCAGAATATAATGAAAGAAAAAAATAGAAGTTAATTAAATTTTGTTTATTTTAACAAAGATATAAGTATTTATTTGTTTTCTGACGTTCACTTCAGTGGTGATGCAGCAGATATTTTTTTTTTGTAAAGGATAAAATTTGTGCTTAGCTTTTATTTCAGTTTGCAGTTATTAATATAAGTGCATCTAAAACTGAATGGTTTCAATATAAATTTCCCAAATTTATAAGTGGATTTTTGTCTGTCATACATAAGTATGACAGACAAAAACGTAAGAAATTTTAAAGTTTGAATTTCCAATCAAAAATCATTGTGAGTAGCTAGGTGCTATGTAATAAATGAAAATTGTTGAAAAATAAAATAATAAGCAGCTAGAATAGAGGAAATCCCAGAATTGTTGGCTACCGTATGAGGCAATGAAGATGATACTAAAATGTTTAGTAAATGGTAAGATTATTTCATAAAAAATACAAAATTGTGACACAAGGCCGAAGGGGGAAATGGGGAGAGGATGGTCTTCATTAGCTATCCTAGTCAATCAAAATCACAACCTATTCATTCATTACAATTTGCTCATTGCACAAGAAGTCATCCATCACCACTCAATCCAATATATACCATAATACTGCATATTCACAAAGGACCTACAAAACATCTCATGACGTAAAAATTTAATTTCATAGTCCATAAAGTCCGTTTACATGAAAATTTCTTGATTCCTTAAATGATGAGGTGGGAGGATGAAACCAGAAAACAAACTAAAAATGAAACACAAAGATAAAACTAAAACAAAACAATGTTAGTAGGAACTGTCCACCCTTCAAAATAATAAGAGTGGCCGATGTATTCTGATGATAGACAGAATCAAGAAGCACACTCACTAATGGAATGGGAAGGGTAAAAATAAATGACGAAAAGGGGAAAATCAAAGGCTGACCCAGTCAGGATGAAAAATAGACGGCAAAAACAAACTAGGGGAGGTTAGTAATCTCAACATGGATCATAACAAAAGAGAATGCTGGGAACAGGCCGGTATCAACACTTATCCACATTAACTAGGAAAACATAATATTGTCTAACTTAACCAGGGGAGGGTTTACAGGAAACCACCCCATTGCATCAAGGAGACTTGATAAAAATGAAGGCTAACCCCGTCCACACAAACCAGACTTGCCTCAGTCACCCACCTTTTGCTGAAATCTGTTGAAATCAAACACTTTCTATCAGATCTGATCCTTACCCTAAGCTGATGCTTAAAGAAAACAACCAGATCCTTATGCGAATAGTGTTTGTCCCACAAGATTCCCCGATTTTGCAACATCCGCACCACCATCCTTGCCATGGCTAGCAACGTAAAAAACACTATCCATTTTACCCCAGAGAACAGAGGCGACACACTGCCACACGCATATGCGAGATCAATGGCCATGAGCTGATCGGGAGTGATATGAGCTGTCAACTAGCCGACATACTCCCAGAAAGGGTGCACCTGAGGACAATGAATGTTTATTACTTGTCAATAATGAAGAGAATGTTTTTGATTTTATAAATACAAACAATTGATATGTATACAGAATATCAACTTTGTAAAGGAAACATGAAACATTTAAAAAAAGTGTTCTGATGGCTATACATAGAAGTGTGTGTTAACAGACTATCACTGGAGGAGCCATTAGTCCACAAAGAATTGAAAACAGTTGGTTACATTTAAAAAGATTTTTAAGTGAAAAAGTAACATTCAAAATCTCCCATCAATAGGAAATCATTTCTAAGTATATATTTAAAAAATAAATTCAGAATCATATTTGACAGTTTAAGAAATGTACAATTTTTACATTTCTGATCTTGTATATGCATGTCTGGCCCTTGATTTTGAAAGGACTAAAATGAGAACCAGATATGCATAAGAATGTTATTCTTGATTTGTCATCAAGAGAAAAATATTCTGTATTTCATTTAATGTATCAGGTGTGGCATCAAAATTTATGTATTATTTAAACATAAATTAGAACCTACTTATTTGTAAAAATAGGTTTAAATTTTTTCATAAGGCTTCCTAATGTTCTTTTGTTTCATTGTTTACAGTTTAATTAAATATGGCGATGACTCAAACAAAAGATGTAATCAAATTGTTACATTGAAAATGGCTGGTATGAAAAATTGTGAAGTCATCAAACACTTGAATGTTTGCACAAAAACTATTTTTATTGTGAGGAAGAAACAACTTCAAGTCCAATTCCAGGAAGTAACTGTTTAATTCTTATCAGGAGAGTTATTGAAGCTGTCAATAAGAGAATGAAGAGAAATCAACAAAGAAGCATGTGTAAGAGTGTAGTCTTTTTTTTTAAAACCCTGTTTCTTTTCATAATAAAATTGTTGGCTAAGTTCCCTGCTGGGCGGATAAACTGCAATCCACAGTTGTAGAATTCAACAGAGGCTGTATATATTTCCAGCAGCACTGATCCTTTCCACACAGCCAACATGACCAAGGAGTAGCTGGCCAGGAATTTTAACAATTATGCCATCCATATGTAGTCTCCAAGTGCTCGCCAACTTGAATCCCCAAGAGTCAAAAGGGAGGTCAACCAGTGGCTTCACAGTACCAAGGACTTGTTGAAGACCCAACATGAGAGCCTACATAAATGAAACTACCTGATCTGATAGCTGGATATTTCGGATAAGTTCCTAAAGAGGATTTAAGGCTAAAGTCACACGATTCAACAAATAGTTGCACTCAAGTACCTCCAAGCAAAAACAGCTTGGCAGAAGGAAGAAAATGTTGGAGGTGAAGTAGCAAGCTACAAACAAAGGTTTTGCTTGGTTGAACAAGTAGTTTTTCACTGTGGCGGCTGTGGTCAACTATCAAAATGATTTATGTCACTTCATGAGGAAATATTCTCAAAGGTGTCAGAACACACTTCAAGCAACAGAAACCAACTGATGTCATGGATTGGGCTGCTGTTACTTCTGATGGTTTCAACTCACAATGGATATTCATTGAGGAAGGAGTGAAAGGGAACAGCAGAATTTACCTGCAAATATTGGAGGAAATTGTGTTACCCAGGTTGTCAGTTACATTTGGAAGTTACCATGTCTTCACTCAAAACAGAGCATCTACACACAGCCAATTTGACACAGAACTGAAGAAAAAGACATTTATATAGATATTTTGACAAGTAAATTTGGCCTCCATCAAGCCCTGCTATATTTATATTATGGACTTTGTGATATGGCCCATATTAAAGTATGGTGTTTCATGTATCTTGTATTCAAGTGTGTCAGACCTGAAAAAAGCTCTTATAAGATCATGTTATAATTTGAGTGAAGAGGTGGTGAAGAGGTCATGTACATCAGTTGAGAAGAGATTAAGGGCTATGGTGAAAGCAAAGGGTGGCCATTTTGAATTGTAAATATATGTAAAATATTATCAATAAATAATAAATATAACAACATGTAATATTTCATTAACCAAAATCTAAAACTTAATATGTAAATGTATATGTACCCAGTATAAAATTTTCAGAAGCCTGCCTGTTTTACAGAAAACTATTATTGGAACTACTGCAACTAAAAGATGAAACTGGGAACATTAAGATCATATGCAAAACTGACAATTTCTGTCTCTATGACTCAGTACATTCATCAACACAGATTTTGGACAAGAGACTTCGCATTGAGATGGCCATTTTGAGAGAAATGTTGGACAGAAAGGAAATTGCAGAGTTCTCTTAGATACCAACTGATGAACAAGTTGCAGACTCTTTGACAAAGAAAGGAGTACCATCATTTAAAATCCTTGGCTTTATATCAGAGCCCAAGGAATCATCTGTTTAATAAATTCAAAAATTTTTTCTTTTAATTCTCTTTTTCAGACAGTCATCTGAAAGAAGAAAGAAAAAAGGGGAAGAATTGTTAATCAACATGAAGTTGTCTCCCTTGTATCTTCTCCATGAGTGAGGTACGATTGAGGCAAAAAGGCGGGAGAGGGACAGTTGATTATCACCGCGTGGTGTTCAAAGGTCGCCAAATAAATTCTTTCTCCACACACACATCTTGTTGGAGTCATTTATTCAAATTCACTGTGGTCATTCATGATTTGATAGGAAAGATTGGATCAGTTCAAAAATTTATCCAGAGACATTGTAACTTTTCAACTTCTGAAGAAGACCTGCATGTCAAACTCAGCCGAAATCTTTTGAGATGTCCAAATCTACAGTCTAAGTTTCACCATTCTTATCTAGATCTTGATAAATTCTTTCTGCAGTTATTGTCAGTACTAGAGATGTGTGGTTTAACCAAAAAAAACAACTTTTTTTGGTTTCATCTTCACACCGTGAAACCACATTGAAATTTTTTATGAAACCAAACGATTTCGGTTTTGTTTTTATATCACTAGTGTGTGACCATATCCAAAAAAACACTATTGCAAAAGACTTTCAGATGTTAATAAAATTAAATTTTATAAACATTTATACCATTGTAAGAGAAAAAGATTGAGAAAAAAATTTAAAAAATAGTTGCCAGTTTCATTTTAATGTTAAATTTTATGAAGTTGGATTTTTTGTAAGGGTTTTCTAGTAAGCCATTATGCCAATCATGAAATAAAGTTGTTGCAAACAAGAAAAGTGAATGAAGATTTTTTTTTTTATAAATAAATGTATTTTTTTATCTAGGGTATGCACTTAAATTATATATTAAGAATAATTAAAATAGTTCTTAAATTCACTTTTAAGAAGTGTATATTTCCAGATATGCGAGTCTCTGTTTTCTACAAATAAAATTATATTTCTATCTAGGTATTAAAAAGTAAAGTAAGTAAGTTTTAATCTCAGTTTTTAAATGTGTATATTTTCAAAACTGCAATCATTTTTTTAAACCCAAAGTAAAAATTATTCCATTTTAATCACTAGTGTTCAGTGAGTGTTTGTTACTGTGTTGCCTATAAAATTCTTCTAAACAAGGAAAATTAATTCATTTTATTTTTACAAATATCTTTATGATTTTATCTAGTGAATGCACTTAAGATTATATATTAAAATGATTAAAATAGTTTTTAATTTCAGTTTTAAAATGTGTATCTAAAAAAGAACAGGTGATACTCACAGATTTGGAAATCTACACATTCTAAAAATGAAATTAAAAGCTTTTAATTATTTTTAATATTTAATTTTAGGTAATACACTAGATGCTAGATAAAAACAAATTTATTTAGGGCAAATAAATTTCTTCTAAACAAGGAAAATCAATGAATTATTATTCATTGATTTTCCTTGTTTAGAAGAAATTTATTTGCAAAACCTCAATAATAGTTGACTGGCATACCAGAAAAGAATTGCCGATTTTTTTTTGTTGCTTACTTTATAATTATTGAAGGAAGTCACTTCCTCGAGTCAGAGAAGAAATGAATATCTTCCTGGTTGTAGTTTAAGTTGTCATCTAATTGAATGTACAATTTCAAGAATATTGATAAAGATTGATAATTTTGATTTTGCAAAACAAAGTTACGTGTAAAATTTAGTCTAAAAAAAAATCATTTTGCATTTTCGGCTGGTCGAAGCAATACCGTTTTAACTGGCTGTAAAAAAATAATTCAATGGATAAAAGCACATACAAATTACATATTTAGAAAGATTATATTATTTTCTTTCCAGCCATATGAATATTTTTAAGAATAAACCAGAAGAAATACATGAGATAGTGTGAGTTGAACGGATTAAGTATTCTCAATCTCAAACATTACACAAGAAAATGAATGGCATCCTTAGAAAGCAAAATTACTAAATTAAAAATTGAATCGAAAACCGCTGTATAAAGGAAAACAAAACCAGAAACCGATACCGAAACATAAATTGCCAAACCGATCAACTCTAGTCAGTACATCAGCAGTTGACCTGGAGAAACAAAAGCCATGTTGCCTGTCTGAGAAAAGGCCCTGTGATGTGAGATGCTTAACCAAATCAGGATTAATTAGGGCATCTAGGAGTTTCCTAAAAAGAGGCAGAAGGCTAATAAGCTGATAATTGGAGGGGTCAGACAGTTCACACAAGTTCTTAAAAACTGGAACAACAGCAGGCAGGAAAACAAGAGGCACTTATTATAATGTTTAAAGACAACAGGGGCCAGTTCAAGAGCACACTTCTAAATGACTATTAGAGGGATACCATCAAGTCCACATGCTTTGTGGGAATCCGGACTTGAGATGATAGCAGAAACCATAGAAGGAGTTATATGCATATCACTCAATCGAGACTCAGTTCTAAGTGGGAAGTTAAGCAGGGATACTTCAGATGAGTCAGGAGTATAGTTTAAGAATTTACGGGCAAAACATTCAGCTTTATCAGAAGATAATGACATCTAAAATTGATTGAAGAAAGGAGGAGTAGAGAACTTTGTGGTGAACAGCCCCATAGAAGAAAGCGAGCCAGAGTGGCTTGCATCTGGTGCATAGGAAAATAAGGGTCTTACCTTAACGTGCAGCACATGACATCAGTAAGTTTGCTCTGTGAAAATAGCATTACTCTCCCGTCTAGCAATTGTAGCAGTAATGAGTGTTTTTTGTACAGTTTGGCATGCTTCCACCAATAGCAAGTCATGTGCTCATTGGTCGAACTGGAGGAGGCTATTTGCCTGGGTAACTGAGAATAAAAGCGAAGAACGCTGATTGGTTGGTCGACCGCGCTGTTGGCCTGATAAAAGAGGGCTGAAGGTGACGTGTTCAGAAAGCAAGGACGGCGAATTGAACCAGCGGTATCTTGATTTGGACAAGTGACGTTGTAGCAATACAGACTTATTTAAACTACAAGCTATTTCGGCATTTTCTCTAAATCATGGTGGATAGAAGTTTCGTTATTAGGCTGATACCTGAATTCAGTGGAGCTGCTACCGATCTACCAATTGTGGAATGGATTGAAAATGTAAAGTTGGTTTGTGAAGAAAGTCAAGCGGGAACTGCCACTGCACTTGCAAGCCGGGGATCTCTCTGTATATCAGCAGCTGACAAAGGAGCAGAGGTTAGATGTAGAGCAGATTAAGCAAGTCCTTACAACTGCATATGCGGTGGATTTATTCACTGCATATGATCAGTTTGTGTCACAACGATTTCAGCCAGGAGAAATCATAGACAAATTTTTAGCAGAGTTGAAACGGCTAGCTTTGTTGTTTGGCGGCCAACTGCCTGAACAATGGATGGCGTGCACCTTCGTTTCTGGACTGCCGCAACAAATCAAGCAACTTCTCTGCACATGATCCAGCATGGACACTATGACGTTGGACCAGATTCTGACTTGCGCTCAGGCCATTATGACTGATAGCAAAGAGCCGGATGAATCAGTTGCCGCAGCAGCTCAACAGACGAATACTGGCGTTACCACACGGACAGGTGGCATTGTGTGCTTTAAGTGTTTTGGTCCCAACCACCAGGCAAAGGATTGCAGGCAAGGCTACTCGGAGAAGATGGCTACCCGGACCCGAAGATCCCGTCGCGAGATATGGTGTTTTCGGTGCAACAAGGTTGGGCACATTTCCTCAGAGTGCCAGCGAAAACGGATCCAGTGGACAGATGTCAGCGCCGGTTTTCTCCCCAAGCAACTAAAGAACACGGTGTTACCTATCACTGAGGTGGCCGTAGACGGAAAGAAGTGCATGGTCCTGGTTGATTCTGGTTGCTCACGAACGTTGGTGAGCAAATGCGCATGTCGCAATTGGCGACCAATGAAGACGCAAGTCTTAACTTCCGACAGTAAGGTACTAAAATGCCGTAGACAGGGCAATATTGAGTTGAATGTCAGTCGTGCTCAACCCGTGTACATTGATGCCCTAATTGTGGACAGACCACTACCTGGGTTCAATCTTCTTCTTGGGATTGACGCAATTAGAGAATTAGGAGGAGTGCACATCAATTCTTCAGAAGAAGTTCAATTTTTTTAAGAAAGTAAGCTCCAATGTGCTGCTATTTCCATCATTGAACCCGACTTTAGTGTAGAGTTCAACCGTCATAACAAAGTATGGACAGTCTCATGGAAGTGGACCAATGGACAACCGCCTATAACCCTGAAGAATAGAGTGGCAGAATATACAGTACCTGACTATGCATGGGACAAATATGAAAGGGAACTTCAGTCATGGCTGGATAATCGATGGCTGCGACCATACCCCGAAGATGAACTTGGTCCAACTAAGTGTCTAATCCCATTAATGGCAGTGATACAAGAGAGCAAGCAGAAGGTCCGTCCAGTAATGGATTACCACGAGTTGAATAGTTTTGTGGAACCATATACTGCTAACTCAGAGGTTTGTGCACATAAGTTGCGAGAATGGCGACAATTGGGAGCCGATGTATCTTTGTTGGACTTGCGGAGGGCGTATCTGCAGATACATGTTGAGAAGGCGCTGTGGCCCTATCAAACTGTTATAGTGAAGGGTCAAAGACACTGCCTCACCTGACTGGGTTTCGGTTTAAATGTGGCTCCTCTCATCATGAAAGCCGTAATTGACACTATTATCGCAAGACAAAACCATTGCGAATACCACATCGGCATATGTTGATGACATTTATGTCAACAAAAGTCTGAATCCTGTCGCATGTGTGAGAGAGCTCCTGTCCAAGTACAGACTAGTATGCAAGGAACCAACAAGATTAGAAGTTGTTGGGCTTACAGGTCTGGAGTGACAATGGTACTCTCCTATGGAGGCGAGGTGGAGAGATCCCCGATATCCCTGTGAGGATAACTCGCCAGTGCGTATTCTCATTATGTGGAAAACTTGTTGGCCACTTTCCCGTTTGCGGCTGGCTACGAGTGGCCACTGCATTTATGAAACGACAAGCAAGCACTCTAACAACAGGATGGGATGACGAAGTTGAGAATGCCTCTATTAATTGCATGCTAGCCAACATAATAACAGAATACACGAGGCTGATCCAGTAGGAGGAGATTGGTGTGTGAGTAGCCGCAAAATGAACGTGTGGGTAGATGCGAGTTCCATAGCCACAGGTGTCATATTAGAGGTAAATGGAAACGTCATTGTGGCTGCGCCCAGCTGGAGATGCTAAGCACATCAATTTGGCCGAGCTAGACGCAACGATAAAGGGTGTCAATTTGACTCTTCAATGGCAGGTGTCGACAGTATATCTTTTTACTGATTCAGCATGTGTTCATCAGTGGATTTCAAACACCTTAACTGGCAAGGCTCAAATAAATACGAAGGCGTCTGGGGAAATGTTAGTGCAGAGACGGTTGAACACACTTCGCGAGCTTGTAGCTGAATATGGCTTGACAGTGGACATAACACTGGTCAAATCCAACATGAATCTGGCAGACCAGCTGACCAGGGTGCCAAAGAGGTAGTTAAACCTACACAAGGAGGGAACGGAGCCAGTGCAGTCAGTATGCGCCACTGCAAAGACCAAGTTAGACGCACATCAAGTGGCTAATATCCACCAGAAAACCGGACACCCGGGCATGAAAAGAACCCTGTACTTTCTTAGGTTGATAGACCCTTCAGTATCGTCAGAAGTTGTAAAAGCGGTTGTCAAAGAATGTGAGGCATGTCAAACCACTGACCCGGCTCCAGTGCATTGGCGAAAAGGAAAGCTGAATATGATGGACAACTGGAATAGATTAACAATAGACATCACCCACCATGGTGGGAAGCACTTTCTAACAATTATTGATTGTGGGCCCTCTCGGTTCATGATATGGCGTCTACTACGTCAACATATTGACCGACAATGACACAGCATTCACATACAAACATTTCAAAAATTTTTTGAGTAATTGGGGTGTACGTTTGTGGTTCCTGTGTGCCTATGCACCTGCCAGGAATGGTATAGTAGAAAGAAGTCACTGAAGCATCAAAACTATTGCAGCTAGAAAGCAGTGCTCTATACTGGAGGCAGTCTACTGGTATAACGTTACGCCTAAAGATAAACATTTGCCTACTACAGCACCAGCTGATGTACTTTATAGGTACCATACCCGTATATGGGGCATCCATTGAACCTCAGAATACTCAAGGAGCATATGAAGTGGGAGATGTTGTTTGGGTGAGAATTCCCCATGAGAGATGCATGACTAAATTTAGAATGGGTCATGTGACTCAGGTTAATAGCCCACAGTCAGTGCATGTCGATGGAGTTCTGTGTCATGTGAAGGACTTGCGTCCCTTCATGGGATCGGTCCTGACGGCTACACAGGACAGCAATTCTGAAGAGAGTGAGTAAATTGGAGATCAACCCCATTAGGAGAAGCTGATCATTCTCTTGATACTGAAGCTGTTACAGACGACACAAACGGGAAAGATGGCCCCCCCAACTGTTTGCGTCCAAAATACTAATGTGGTACATCCTGCTAGCTCCCCTGATGACAGTTCATTTGAAAATGAAGCTTGTGTTGCTCCACTTCCTCGGTGAAGTACCCAGCAAAAGCGACTTGCTCGCGACTGTATGTTTTGTGATCATGAGATCAGGAGGGAGTGTAGTGAACAGCCCTGTAGAAGCAAGCGAGCCAGAGTGGCTTGTATCTGGTGCATAGGAAAATAAGGGTCTTACCTTAACGTGCAGCATGTGACATCAGCAAGTTTGCTCCGTGAAAATGTCATTATTCTCCCATCTAGCAATTCTAGCAGTACGTGCAGTAATGAGGGTTTTTTGTACAGTTTGGCATGCTTCCACCAATAGCAAGTCATGTGCTGATTGGTCGAACTGGAGGAGGCTATTTGCCTGGGTAACTGAGAATAAAAGCGAAGAACGCTGATTGGTTAGTCAACCGCGCTGTTGGCCTGATAAAAGAGGGCTGAAGCAGTGAAAACAGGAGGAAGGAATGATGGAGATACGTGGTGACGTGTTCAGAAAGCAAGGACGGCGAATTGAACCAGTCGTATCTTGATTTGTACAAGTGACGTTGTAGCAATACAGACTTATTTAAACTACAAACTTACACTTATTTAATACACTATAACAAAGCCGCCAATAATAATAAGAGTCAAAGTATTTAAATGCAATACAGTGCCTCATTCTCTCAGCAAAATGAGCCTTAGCTCCTTCAAGGACTCATTTACATTTATTATGAGCAGCAATGAATAGGCATCTGTTTTGATGGAAGCTGTCACGCTGGTATAGCCATGGAGAAGATTGAGGTTTCACCTGGTATTTCTTGAGAAGAAATGAAAGGATCCATCCGAGTTTTGACACAAGTGCACAGTTCTCAATTTGATGATTAATGAGCGTCTCAAAAAAAAAAAAAACATGGACCAAGTCCAAATCAGCTTCCTGGTAATGGAATGAGGTCTTAGGAATATATATATTTTAAACAGCCGACATTGCATCATAAGAATCATTGATGAGTAGTATAATGTTTTATACTAAAGGGAAATATTTATTCTGTTTTTTTGCTATTTTCCCCTTCTTTTAAATATTAAATTGCATTTAAATAGTAGATCCTAATTTCCTCCCAGTTTGTCTATTATCCTGCAATTCACGTTAACATTATACTAGTCGCCTACAATTCTTCTGATGAGGTGTTGGCTAAGAAAGTCACCTTTTAAGGGAGAAATATAGGATTTTCTCTGTTTAAAACTATCTGTAAGTTCTTATATATATATATATATATACACACACACACATACATTATTATTTTTTTTTATTGTAAGAGATTATGATAAAAACATATTGATCGCTATAAATCTTTCTCTCATTTGGAGATACATACACACACTGAAGATTAAATGCATTTACTCTAACATATTTATAGCAAAATTAGAGTAAATGATCTGATCTATAGATCAACATATATACAAGTTACAAAATAAGCAATATATCAACAGTACTCAGAAGCCATATTAATACTTGTTGAATCATCATTTGGCATTAACACAAGCCTATTTTATTATACAAATGGTAAATACCACCCTGTGGTACATTATTTCAAGGTGTTGATGCAATACAGAAAGAAGTGTAAGGAGACTAATTTTTTTTTTTTTTTTTATGATTTCACCACAAGCAAGCCAATAATGTCACTATGATGCAAGGGGTTACTAAGAGTGAAAGAAAACAAGAACATGCTATAAAAGAGAAAGGACAATAAAAGAATAAGATTAAAAAAGACAGAACATGCTGATTGATGTTGCATTTAAAGTTTTAAAGAGCACAGGTGGCAAGGAAGCAAGAAACTGGAAGAGAGAAATATGAGAGAAGGAAACTATTAGAACAGAACTTAAAGTTATATCTAGCTATTTCAACAGTAAAACTATGAGACCTAGTTGCAAATATAGTAATATGCTTAAATTCATGTATAAAAGCTTATTAGAATAATTGCCATTAAAATATTTATAGAAAAGACAGAAGGAAGCGATGTCACAGTGGTAGGAATGTGACTGATGCAAAGATGCCAACTCAGGACTTATAACATGACAGACCTTTGAATTTTGTCAATGATCTTGGGATATATAGCAGAGGCAACGGTCTAAATATGGCAGCAATATTCAATGTAGGGATGAATAGTAGATTAATAACTGTGCAAGAAGGATTCTGGCGAGAATTGTCTAGCCTGACGCAGAGAATCAAACTTTCTCAACATCTGTCCTAACAACTGATTCAATATAATCATTCCACTTCATGTCAGTGAAAAATATGAGACCAAGAAGATGCAAAGAGTTGATCTCCTGAAGATTAGCATCAGCCATGCTAATGGAAGGCAAATATAGTTCTCTATGATAGCAGTTTCATTTTGGAGGCATTAAGATTTACAAGTCATTTCTTGCTCTAGTTAACAACTGATTGGAGGTCATTTTCCAGACCAGCAGCCAATTTTACTTCATTGGACATATAAGACAAGGAGTAGATAATTGTATGATCAGCATAAATACAAAGTTGAGACCTGATGATGCCAGGAAGATCATTGTTGAAAGTAAGAAACAACATAGGTTAAAGGTTGAGTGACCCATGCATTAATGTGAAAGGATTTAGAGTGGCCATCCAATATGACATTCATTACAAGATCTGTTAAGAAAGATTGAATCAAGTTGAATATTTGGCTAGAGACACCATAACATTTCAACTTGTGTAGAAGGCCAGCATGTCAAACTGAGTCAAGCATCTTCAAAATATTTAAGCCAGAGCCTGAGACTTGCCATTCTTATTTAAATCTTAATAGACAACTTCAGTAATAACTATTAACATATTGGCAATTGACCTAGTGAATCAAAAGCCATATTGTTTATTTGACAGAAGGCCCTACAAGGTGAGATGTGTAACCAATTCAGAGCTTATTAGAGCTTTTAGTAGTTTGCCAAAAAGAGGTAGAAGACTAATAAGCCAATATTTTCATGTAAACAATTTCCAATAGCCCATGTTGACACCTCTGCGGTCACTTTTGACAACAGGTACTTCGTTAATCCCTTGAATGACTTCTAACCTCTACAGATTCATTCTTTTATATTTTTTTCTTTGACATTTAAGTCGTAACAACATATACAATAAAGAAAGGGGCCTTCATCTAGCCCCAAGCAAACCTGACTCACCATAGAGATCTCCTCCAGACATTCATCTCCATGTCTTTGGCTTCCACTTGTGAAACACTTTCTACATCTTCATCTCCTTTGAAGATCCTCCCACATGCCTATCAGCTTCCCCTTGCTTTGTGGCATTTCTCAGTTTTTTTTCTCCCTCAACATCATTAGCTCTTGCCTCCAGGTATCTTTTCAATACTGTTAGGGGGATCTCATCTTCATCCTATTCATCCAACTCTTTGTCTGCAGAGCTTCCTTGTTCTTCCTTCTCACTTAGCCTCCGGCTTTGTATCTTGAGGTATTTATTAGTTCAACCGCCATTCCAGAATCATCTTCCTCTAATGTACAACTCGGTCCAGCCAATGTCACTTGCCTTACTGATCTTCCCTTCTCTGTGACCCACAGGAATATTCCATTCCTCAATTGTTGCTCATTTTATATTGTTTGCATGCACTCATTTCACCTTATTTCTCAATTGATCCCAGATCTTAAAAAAATCACTGACCCTGTTTGCTCTATTATCCTGTAGTATGGCCTCCACTTTTGATTCAATTTACTTTGCCTCATATGGGCCCTATAGAACAACTTCAAATATCACCTCTGACAAGTTTTTGTTAACCCTTTCATTCCATTTCTTCTGTGCCCTGGAAATTCATTTTCTTACCTGTACAAAGATAAAGTGTTGTTTGATCATAATCCTATGAAAGTCCTTGCCCATATATTTTCTTTGAGGTTTCAAAAGATTATCAATATTAACACCACATCTCTGCCAAACACCATGTAATATGGAGAGAATCTACTGGTTTCATTAATTGAGAATCTGGCTGATGCCAGCACTTGAATCAAGAATAAATCCCAATTCTCAATCTCTCTTTCAGATAATTTTGTTAACATGTTTCCCAAAAACCTATGGAATCATTCTACCTTGAAATTACCTTGCATGTGATATGGGGATGTGGTAATGTGTTTGATGTTCAAAGACTTTAGAGCCTCCTTCATTACCGCATTCACAAATTCTCCATTATCAGTGACCAATTCAGCTATTGTCCCCAATCTTGCACTTAATCTTTGATTCAGTAAGCTGTGGTATTTTCTTGACGACTGGGCTGAAGAAAAGAAAGTCATGCTCTTGTTGGAAGAAGGAGAAGGCCTGATCTTGGTTGAAAATTATAGTTTTAATAATAGTAAATAGAGATAGAACATTTACAAAAGTTTGATATAGCTTAACACCTCTGGATGTGGTAGTGACTTTGAAACAAAGTGTTTATTCTCAAACTTTTATCAGAGAATCAAACATTGAGTTAAGTTCATTGAAGTGCATGTGTGTTGATCAGCCAATTTAGGATGTTTCTCTCCTGTTGATTCTCCCAGCTGTCCCTCATCTGCCTCTCTCTGCCATTCGGCAAAATGCTGTATATTATAAGGACCCATCTACCCACACGTTTCCTCAGCCTGGATGAAAAAGGGCCATTTCCTCTAGTTTGTTTTTAACTTTTACAGACTTTAAATATTGCCAACCTTCAAGGCCATTTGCATTCAATGTAACAACTTTACATATTCGTCTGATAAGCTTTTAGGTGAACATAGACAAAACAAATGTTGTCATATGTCAAAATCTTTGCATACACTAAGTCGCAAAAAAAAAAATCTCTTGTTTACAGACAAGGAAAATACAATAAAATCTTAATGACAATATCACCATGTCAGTCCTTTTAAATGAAACGTGTATTAGAGAAGGATTTCTTCTCAAATATGCAACTGTATAAGTGGAAGAGACTGTAGTCAATGAGGAAGCCCTATCTAGGGAGTTTGTTCCATAAAGTAGTGGTACTTGGGAAGAACCTGTCTGTATGGAACTTCCTTTTTAGTAATGGAATACGAAAGGAATGAAGGGATGATTTGACCCAGTGAATGTGGCATGTCAGGTCTTATCTGTGAAGAGCAGAACTGGTGGAATTAAGGAATGTTGCTTGTCAGAACATTTGCAATGGAAATATAGCAATAGGGTAGATTTTAAGAGAACCTAAAATGCTATGGAATTTCAGAAAGTAAATAACTATTTTGGATATATAGCTAGGAACAGAGTAATCATATATAAAATCTGTTTTCTGAAATTGCTTGATAAAAAAAATTATTTATCAAAAATAAGATATGAAAGTTTACAATTAAAGGCAAACACTGGACCAGTCCGTCATTTTCAGAAATAATTCAACAAGTTTTAAAGTTAAAAGTGAAAATAAATAATGAAAAAATACCTTTACAACAGCAAAGGAGATTAGGGTCAGTCGGTCTGTCTGTCTAGTCTTTATTGACGCTTCTTTGATCTAACACGTGTCATCTGATTTTCTTCATATAATGCGCTAGAATAAATGGCGGACCGGCTCGGTGATTTATTCGCACACTCAAAAATATTCGAGTTTTACATTTTTTAATTACTGTCCGTCATTATAGTGGTGTCAGAAATACTTTGTTACACATACACGAATCTTTTTTCCCCCTGGGACAACGCAGAGCCATTAACAAATGAAAAAAGAGCCATTTTTGTGTTTACATGACTATCCACCAATGAACGCTTGTCGTTCATTTTCTAAATTGTCTTTAATAGAGATAGAAAATAAACCCTTATTAAGGTTGAAAACAATTCTTAATCGATCAAAACCAAAGAAAGATCACCCAGCTCGAAAACTGTACGATGAACGCATGACCGATATTGCAAGGGAGAAACTCAAGCAAAAAAAGGGATTTTATTTTACTTCCAATGTTAAGACAACTCCCTTTTTTTGTTGAAAACCTGACTTTAATAAATGTCAATAAAACATGGATGGGACACACAATAATTGAAAAAGACAAATAAACTATACTTTATATAAAAAGACAAGAAAACTTACTTGAACTAAAGACCTTAATAATGTTTTACACCATCATTTTTTAGCATAAAATCCAATGCGCTGTGTCACGTGGTCACCCGTTTCGGGATAAAAATGTAAACGAAAGAGAACATTTGTTACAGAACCCTTTGAATTATGCAAAATAAATAAAACAGGTTCAAACTTTAAAATAATATACTTTTACCTATAATGAAAAAAAGTAGTAAAAAGAACGAATATCATGACTGGGGAAATGAAAAAAAATGTTAAAAAAAAAAGCAGCTAAAGAAAAAAAAACGAAAAAAAACAAGATGATATTCCGCTTCCGCCGGGGTTAATTATGTATGCACGCATGCGAACAAGAAGCCAAGCCTCGATCTGAACAACGCATTGATATGAAAGAAAGAAGGAAAGAAGAAAAAAAAAAAAGCCGCATAGACTACTACAGGCATGAGGAAAATGTTGATAATAAAAAAAGCGAGTTAGTAAAAACGGTGAAAAAAGGGAAACTGATTTTTACAAAAGGAAGAAGAAAATTACAAACCATAGAATTTCAAAACAAGTATCTGAAATGTTTAATTATTGTTAAATAGGTTCTCCTTGTCTGGTCAAAGGCGCATTTTTGTTTATTTACATTTTCTTTTTTTATTATTTCACTCTCACATCTAATTGTTAAACAGGAAAAAGTGATTTCGATAACTCTGAGTAAAATAGAGTAATTCATTTTTAAGAAATATCAATGAAACTTAGAAAAAAATAATTTTAAAAATTTTATATTTCTATATGAATCCTGCCAGATGATTTCTGTAGACTTCGCTTGGTTACTTTTACGCGCACAGAAAAAAAGAAAAAAAAAAGTTTATCTGACTCAACATTTGAGTTACCTTTTCTTATATTTTCATTTTATACTTTTTTAAAAAGGAAAATAAAACAAAGATTAATATCGAACAAAAAAAAACGAAAAGAAAAAATGTTGAATTGAATAACATAGGTTCCTTTTGCTCAAATTTGGTAGGATTGGATTCAATTAATAATCATAAATTATTTCGCTTAATTACGGAGCAAAACCAAAATGCGCTGATGTTTAGTTTGATAGAGAACATAACCGGCGTTAAAAATCAGCGCTAGAAATCAATGCTTTTTACTTGGCTTCCGATGAAAAAAAATAGTGAGGGAGTAACACTCAACTCTATGATTGCACCACGACGCATTTTTACACCACACAGGTGTCATAACCTGACACTTTTATGTTCATTTCTAAAGTTAAAAAAATATAGTGTCGTTTACTTACCGATTAAATTTACAGAGTAAAAGTGAAAGAAAATGAAAAACAAAAGCTTCGTTTTTCGAATATACTGAAAATCTTTTTAAAATGTTTCATGGAAGAATGATACTCTACCTCTAAAAAGTAGATGAGTATGGTTTGGTAACAAAGGTTACCGACCAGGTGGTGCTTTAGTTAGAGATATTAAGATTTTTTTGTTTTGTTTTTAGACGAAACATTTTCACTATTATTATTTTATTACTAGTTATATTTCATCTTACAAGACAAGATACACTCTTTGGTCGCTCGTAAACACTGCAGCCTGGAATGAAATTAGATAAAGAAATAGCTTTCAATGAGAATTGAGCTCGTATCCCACACCTTAGGAACCGTTCTTTCAGGGTCATCACCTTTATCATTTCGTTCACGGAAACTTACATGAGTAAGCGGAGCACAAAATTGTAGTCATTCTGTCAAACTTTCCATTCGATGTTCTATGCCATTGAATATTGTTTTGAGGTGAGAGTGGAAAAAAAGAGAACATCACCTCTTTTATCCCAAATACTGAATATGGTGCATACGAAAACGAACAAGACTTGAAATGCCAATGTGAAATACAAAATAAACAAAAATTTATTAGTGACATAGAAAAGAATACAAGTTTTGCAAATAACTTTGCACAAAACATTCCTTTTGTGCACCTTATTGTTAAAGGCAAGATAACCCATACAAAAAATAGAAATATAGCTCATAAAAATTATATAAATTATTCAACAAACTTTCAATAATCGAAAAATCTCGAGAAGATACAATTCCTTTTTAAAAAAAAAGGTTCAAAATGCACATTCATTCAAAAAAGATGCACTAACTGAAAGTCGAAATTGAGAAGGCTTTGCAAGATTCTGAAGAGTAACTACAACTTTAAAAAATTTGTTCTTTTTCTTGAAAATAGTTTGATTTATGACATTCAGAAATTTTTCACTTCACTGGTTTCACTTTGTGCTTTTTTTCTGTTTCCGCCTTTGTTTGTTTCTATCTTCTATAAGAAATAGTCTAGTTCATCTACTGGTGACAGCCCAAATTGCTTTTCCTTCTGTAACTGTTGTAACAATTGGTACCTTCTATTTTCTTGTATCTTCAAAATTTTTACACCTGAAATTTCTCTTCTTATATAGTTCCTAAAAAGGCTCCAGATGGGTCTCAACTTTTAAATTTCCATGAGTGGTAGTCACCCTCCTGATTGGTCAAGGAATCCAAAGGTGTATATCTTCTTTAAATTTGAAAATTGAGTCACAAACTGTCCATCTTTGACTGACTTATTCTAGGCAGTTCTTTTACAAGCAATTTTTTAGAAAGTTTTAAAATGTCTCACATCAAATTTATTAATTTTTTATTAACTGTCTGGCTTTCTTTTCTTTTTTTAAACTTCTATTTAAAGCAAGTGTAATGAACAAACCTAGACTGTTATAATATTTTTTTTTATTAATCATTTATTTAATTTACATTTTTTATATAAATTTTATATTCACCCATCAAGACAAAGAGCAATAAACAGGGTATCATATTATTTTTAATTATTTTATAATACTTTTTTATTTAAAAAAATATCATCTTTGTTTTATTACCTGTTGATAGATTTATTATTAGTAGTTGTCAATAGTCCTTCAGCTCATTTGACTAGAATCCTCAGTTTCTTATTGAAAATATCCAGCATTGGTGCATTCACAACAACTCCAGATAAAGAGTTTCACTTATCAACCACAGAGAAAAAAATTAAATCTTGCAATCACTTTTGTGTACTGTTTGAACAATTTATGAGTGACCACATATCCTCCTGTTTGAAGTGAAAAAATTGTTCACTTCCATTTTATAATATCCATTCAGTATTTTGTATATCTCACACAGATCAGTGAACTGGCATCTTAACTGAAAAGATGGTTTACTTGATTTCAGCTGTAACTAGGCTGAGGCACCTGTCCTGAGGAAACTGCAGTGTCATTTCTTTCTTTTTTTTGTAGTTTGTGCTCTAGATAACATCCTAATATTCGAGTACTGGTTGAATAAATGAAGTGTAAAGAGTTTTTACCTTTTTGAGAGTAAGATTTGTAAAATAATGTTTAATCATACCTATCATTTTATTAGCCTTCTTGACAATTTCCGATATAAATCATGTGAAACTAGAACATCCATATTTACTTGATTAAGGCAAACTCCATCTAGTGTGTAAGTATATTTCAACTTGTCTCTGATCTTCACCACAACACTCTTTCCCTCATTGAATTTTAGATGCCATAAAAATCTCCAGGCTGAAAGTGAATTTAAATAATCTTGAAGTCATAGGCATTTTTCTTTGTTGTTATTATTATTATTCAACTAATAATAGGCATCCTGCTGAGATTTTTATACAAATTTAATAAACATGGAAAACATCATTGTACCACAGAGAAAATTATTTGAAAAATAAAACCTAAGCATTAACTGGTTTGATATGATAATGATGATATTGATAACATATATGGCAATGGGACAGGGAAAAATGGATTCATGCCTTTCTAAAAGACGTTAGTATGAAGTGACTGATAATAGCTTCTATTCAAGCTGGTCCCAAATTTCATTTTATATGCCATTAAAGTTATCCCTCTCCATATTTAAAGTCAAAAATTAAATGATATCATGATCTAGTGCAGGGGTTCTTAACCGGGGATATCCATACACCTCTGGGGTATGGGAACCAAATGCTGGGGGTATGGGACTCGATTTCTGGGTACTGGTAGTTCTCTACCCCCACGTTCTGTTTGACAGTTTTTCATTTTTCTTTTCACAGATTTGGTGCAAAATGTCGTCTGTCAAAAAAAGGAAGTGGAATGATTCATATGCAGGTTTTGGCTTCACCTGTGTGACAGAACGAGATGGAACAGAAACACCCCAGTGCATGCTGTGCAATTTGGTAATGAGCAATGGAAATTTGGAGCTATCAGGACTGAGGGAACATTTTGAAAGCAAACACAGTAGTCATGTTGGCACATTGATTGAGGCTTAAAAGTTGAAAAGAGTTCGCTACAATCAGAAAGCAACTCTTTCATCATATGGGTTTTCTGCTCCAGGAAAACCTCTTCTGGAAGCCTCCTATAAAGTTTCATACATGATTGTCAGAGAAAAGAAGCCCCACATAATAGGGGAGACCCTCATGAAACCCTGTGCACTGGAGATGGCAAAAATTGTGCTGGGAAAGGAGGCCGCGAAGCAACTAAGTCAGGTGTCCTTGTCCAATGGCACTGTACGCCAGAGAATTAAAGACATGAGTCAGGACATAACAGCTCAAGTTGTCAGCGATATTAAACAAAGTCCTGCAAAAATCAGCATGCAGATCGCTGAATCACCTGACGTGTCAAATCACAGTCAATTGCTTGTATTTGTACGATATGTACATGAAAAGAACATCAAGGAAGAGTTTTTATTCTGTGAACGACTCGAAACAACAACCAAAGCAGTTGACATATTCAAGCTGATCCAATCTTTCTTTGATCACCATGAGCTGGCATGGGATTTGATTGGGTCTATTTCTACGGATGTCGCTCCTGCCATGATTGGCAAAAAATCTGGATTCATTGCTATGGTCAAGGAGAAAGCTCCACATGTGCTCACCACACACTGTGTTCTACATCGCCAAGTTCTGGCATCCAAAACATTGCCAAAGAAACTTAAAGAGGCGATGGGAATAGTTGTGCAAACAATCAACTTTATTCATGGACGTGCATTGAATCAGCGGCTGTTTAAAAAATTTTGTGATGAGATTGGAGCGGAACACGGGGTGTTGCTGTACCACACAGAGGTATGTTGGCTGAGTCATGGCAGTGTTTTCACACGTGTTGTGGAACTCCGGGATGAAATTCTCGAATTTCTCAAGCATCAACAATCCCCTCCAGCAAATCATTTTGAAGATGAGCATTTTATTGTTAGCCTGGGATATTTGGCTGATATTTTCAGTCTTCTCAACGATTTGAACGCATCAACGCAGGGAAGGGATGTGGACATCATTCAAGCCAGGGGAAAAGTTGTTGCATTCACAAGGAAATTACCTATCTGGAGTCACCGTGCTGAAAGCGGAAACCTGGCAAACTTTCCAATCCTTTACAATATCCTTATTGGAGATGTTAAAACACTACCTGTAGAAATAATTCAAGAAGTCAAGATTCATTTGGAAGTTCTAAGTACAAATTTTGAGGGTTACTTTTCAGATATTGATGATCTTAGCATGGATTCGATTTGAATACAAACACTTTCTCATTTGATATATCGAGAATGAGTGATAACGATTTATCAAAGGATGTTTTCGTTGAATTCCAAGAGGACCCAAGAAAGAAAGCTGATTTCAAAAGGGCTGGAATGTATGTCAAGCAGTTTTGGTGTGAACAAATCTCTGCTTACCCAAGTTTGGCAGTTAGGGCAATGCATGTTTTGGTTCCCTTCACAACTACGTATCTCTGTGAAACAGAATTCTCTGCATTATTAAATCTGAAATCAAAGTGGAGAAATCGACTTGATGTGTCAGATGACATGCGAGTAGCTTTGTCAGTAACTGTACCACGATTCCATGCTTTGATTGCACAAAAACAACAGCAAATATCTCACTAGATTAGTAAAAGTCTGTTTTATGTAATCGAGATACTAAAAAACTTGCACATTTATGTTCTCTTCCTTTTTCTTGTGTAATAAAACTGAATTATAATTTATTTTGCTTTCAGTAACAAAAATATAATAAAGTTATCAATGCTTATGGATTTTTTTCATATTTTATTCCTAGCAATCCATATCTAAAGTACAGTAAATTCAAGCGATTGAAATATTTGGAAGACATACTGGCAAATAATAGGATTGGTGATAATTATTTCGACAGTCAAGTGAAGGGGGTATGGGACCATATTGGACAATCCATTGGGGGTCTGGAATCATCAAAAGGTTAAGAACCCCTGATCTAGTGGATCATTTACGCACTATTATGCACCAAATTACAAGTAACATCTGGAATATAAAATAAACTTGCTAAATCAAATAAACATTCTATCAGTAATTTTTATATAAGTTTCATAAACGTGAAACAAGATAATCGTTCCAAGGAGAAAATTATTTAAATAATAAGTATGTCATACCAAATAAGCACAGCACAGTACAGGAGAGAAAATTGAAATCATTTAATCGTGCAGGCACTTTATTTGGTACATAAGAATAGGTTATTTGCTGTTTCCCTCTGCTTCTTTTACCTTCAAGTATTAAATTCTACAAGCTTTCTTTCCTTATTATGTGTCACTGACATTTCAGCTGTCTGTTTCTTATTAGTAAACATCTATGCAGATGAAACCGCAGTCTATAGGTACTTACTTGTATTTGTTGTGGCATTCACCTGGGATCAGTTGAGCTGGCTCCATCAAATGATACTGCTGCATCCTGAAGCACGTGCAAATTCATAGTAGGAGTTTCAGCAGGAAATTTGATTCACAAGTGGTACCAAGCCACACGTATAGACACTTCAGGATAGTGCAATCTAAGTAGTTCCAGGCTAGATTGAATTCAGAGTTTTCATTCTATGATACTGGTTGCCAACCAAGGTTAAAGGGCTACATCTGTCCTGTTATTTACCCATAGCTGGGTGGAGAAGAGATGGATTCATAGCTTTCCCAAGGGTATCAGCACATAGGTGAATGTATACTTGACTGAAATTCAAACTCAGCTCTCCGATTTTTCAATCTGAGCCGCTATCCATTACTCCACCATGCATCCAGTCTATGTGTGCACCTCCAAAAACCTAGATGATCAGAACATGGCAGCTGACCTAGCTCTTACAGCTTAGTGGGTGAAAGACTGGCTTGCTATTTTGATACAAGAAAAAAAAGCTAGTAACTTTTTATCATCACCAAACTGACCATGGATTCTTACTAGATACAATGAATCATTTCACTCTCAAAGAAGCTCCTTGCTTACCCCAGGCCTCAAGTATAAATCATGTGTGGGTCATTCCATGTCAATTCACCAGGGCATTACACCCACCGACTCCAAATTACTTGAAATTTGACACAAATGTTCCCCTTCATGAGTTAGGAAAGTGTGACAAATTATTTTGTGCTAGACTTTACCATTCCAATTTTAAGCGGGGTGTATAATTTTCCTATTTTGCCTCGAAATTAAGGCTGCACAACGTCGCTGAATTTCAGTGTTTTTTTTAAAATGAAAGAAAAATACTTCCATACCTTCAATATTTCTGAAATTTGGTATGTAGGGCAAATAAGAAGTGTAGAATCCAAATATCTAACTAGTTTAAGCCTACACTTGATAGAAAATTTTATTTTACTCACCTAAATACATGACGTCAAAATCAACAACTTTTCACCTATGTAGCTTACGGTCAGTCTATGGAAAATACGTCCTATTCAATTTTCATAATATTTTTTGCCTAACATCTACAATGCCTGCTCAAGTTCACCAAAAAAATTTGTGAGGGTTTTATGTCTACTTAAGAAGATATGACCCTGCTATGTTTAGAGCTTTTTCCTATGTATGTGCAGGATTTCCGAGAAAGATTATAATTAAAGACCTAATACTCCATGACCACTAAAATGTTGATATTGTGCTAAGTAACTTCTTAAACTATTCAATAAGATTGTTTTTATTAATTTAAAAACAAAAAATTAAATATATTTTGCAGATATTACTTTTTGTAGAGATAGATTGTCTTTAAAACGTGGTAAACATTGCCTCATGTATAATAATCAACAGTGCATAGAAAATTTGTAAATGGCACTTAACAAATGAAGTTAAAACAAATTCTTTTTGTGTTTCTTTTAATTTTGTTTTGGTTAATTATTTTCATGAAACAAAAAACATTTGATTTTTTTCATCCACAAAAAAGTCATAAGATAAATGTGAATCTTTAAAAAATAATATTTGTAGTTGGCACTTAACATATTTATATAGTTGAAGGAAATGCTTTCATTACTTTTTTTTTTAATTTTTATTTTTATTTTTTAAATAATTTTTCAAAATTATTTTCATGAAACAAAATATTTGATTCTGTTTTAATCAGAAGAAAGTCATAATAAAAATGAATATAAGAGAGTTTTTAAAAGATTACATTTTAAACTACACTATGCACTGTCTGGTCCTGAAACATCAGTCACTTACCATCCAGTATCCATGGAAAAAGGTGGTATTTTTCTAATTACTTGGATTTTTTACTTGCACACTGAATTTGAAGTACAGTAGTTTCTTTTTTCAGTTAAAGATGAATTGTTCTATTTATACTGAGCTAACTGTTGAAACATGTCATGGTTTATTCAGTGATAAACAGGTTGGATTGATTTTAGTTGATCAGTTGGATGCAATGGATGTAAAGCTTATTGCCTATAGAACAGGACTTGATGAGGATAAAATACAGACTGTTACCATCACAAACAGACCTTGTTGACTAACTATGAATGGCTTGAAAAGAGATGTTATAATCCATTTAAAACTCATAAAAAGCAAATCAAAGCTGGTTTGAAACCAATTTCATTGGAGATGGCAGACAAGGCAAAGGCTAAGTTGGTATTAATCCCAGGCAAGAAACCCTGCCAAATCCACAAAGTACTTCCCGATGAAGAACCAAGACATGTATCAGATGAGGAAATGAAAGAGCTTGATACAAGTACTTCTGCAGAAACAGAGAAGAGAAATATCAATGAATGTTTCTCTGGTATTGGAATTTCTCTACTGAAAACAAAAGGGCTTTGTTACACAGGAAAAGCTACTTTAGGTAAGAGAAAGTTTTTTTCTGCAATGCAATGTGTAAAGACCAAAGTAGCCAAGTCATTAAACATTGACTATGAGCTGTTGAATGATGAGGCTTTAAAAATCAAAAAGGAGATTTTAGATAAAGCTAAGTGCTTTGATAAAATGATAGAGCTTCTTGTAGCAAAAGTGAAGACAGTGGCATCAACTAAAATCAAAATACAGATCTTGACACTTGCCCCTACTGACTGGTCACACAAAAAAGTCATGGATGTGTTTGGTGTTTCAGAACACATTGTACGCAAGGCTTACAAATTGTGTTTGGAAATAGGTATTTTAGCTGTGCCAGAACCAAAAAGGGGCAAGTCTTTGCCTGTTGATATTGCAGTTAGTGGAAGCATTTTACCAAGATGATGAATATACTCGACTGATGCCAGGCAGGAAAGACTACGTTAGTATTAAACGTAATATACATCAGCAGAAAAGACACATCATGTGCAACCTAAATGAGCTTTTCAGAGCATTCAAGGAACAGAACCCAACAGTACCTTTAGAATTTTAAAAATGTTGTAGTCTAAGGCTGAAATGGTGTGTCCTTGCTGGTAGTGCATGTTGTATGTGTATGCACTATCCACCAAAATATGAAATTATTACTGGAACCACTGAATGTGTCATATAAAGATCTCTGGAAATATATTGTCTGTAATACCAGTAGCAGAGAGTGTATGATTCATAGGTGCCCAAATTGTCCTAAATCATCAGGGCAGCTTGAAAATTTTCTTTATGACACCATGGAAGGATATATTGATAATGCTGAATCAATAGAGTTCTCCCAATGGACAACAACTGACCAATTGACTTTGACAACACAAAAGGAATCCTGTCAAGCTTACATTGATTTAGTTGTTTTGCAACTGAATAAATTAGCACCTCATTCTTACTTGGCTAAATCACAATCAAGGTACTTAAAGCAAAGAAAAGAGGAGATTAGTGATAGTGAAATTTTGTTCCTGGGAGATTTTGCCGAGAACTACAAATTTATAGTTCAAGATGAGATCTAGAGTTATCATTGGAATACTTCACAATGTACTTTACATCCAGTGGTACTCTACTTTAAGCTTGAAAATGCAATGCAAAGTGAATGTTTCTGCATTATGTCAAGTGACAACTCACATGATGTAGCATTTGTTTATATGGTACAAAAAAAAAATTATTGAGGTAATCAAAGCTACCTTGCCAAACATAAAAAATATTGAGTATTTTACTGATGGTTGTGCAGCACAATACAAGAATTACAAGAACTTTGCCAATTTGTGAAACCATCAGAAAGATTTGGGGCTCAATGCAAAATGGAATTTCCTTGCAACAAGTCATGGTAAACAACCTCATGATGGCATAGGTGGGACAGTGAAAAGGACAGTGTAAAAAGAAAGTCTCCGAAGACCAATGACCAAACAAATCCTTTCCACAGAAGGGGAACATTTGTGCCAAATTTCAAGTAATTCGGAGTCGGTGGGTGCAGATTTCAACTTTTTGCTGGTTTTGACATGGAATGACCCGTATACAATCCATCACTACAGACATTAAATAAATGGTTGGCTCTTTATACTACTTCAAAAAGTACCTGATTACACTTGCCATACTCCATCTTTAAAAAAATTAGATCAGACCAAAAATGAAGTATTCCTGCCAACAGATGGAGCTGCCCAATCCTCCCTTTTAGCCATAAGAAATTTCAAAATATTTAGACTGCCTTGCAAGTGATAAATTATTTTCCAACCTACGTGTTCTTTTCCACAGATGAAACATCACAAGCCCATCATTACTCTATCACAATTTCCATGGAAAATAGTCTGATAGGCTACATTACTTAATAAAGTCCTACTAAAGATGATGAAAAAATGGTCAGTTCATTGTACCACTCCAGTAAATATCTGAATCCCCCTCCTATACAAGAGCCAGATCAAACCCAAAAAATGTTCAAAAAGCACAGATGTGGCCTTGTTGATGATGAATTATTTTCTTTCCTACAACCCCTTTCCCACACCACAAGCCTCTTGCTGCTCTGTCACTATTTCCATGGCATGTGTTGTGACAAGCTACATTCCTTAGTCCCACCATCTCTGATTTTTATAACTTGGACCCACCATGCCATGTACACTAGTGTGAATCATCTCCATTTCCCTTTGTATTTCATTAGTAAGGCATAAGTTCCATTTGAACAGCTTCTTCTCAAGAAATTTTTTGTGGAACAGACTACTGGCATAATGTTTTCCCTGTCACTGCAATATTGACCTTTTTCAAGTCTAGACTTAACTGTTATCTTTCTTGTATAACCCCATGAACTTCACTTCTTACCTTTTCTTACGCTCACACAACACCACAAAGTAACCCTCTACATCACGGGGATATTGAGCTTTGTATTGGATGAACATTAGTATATGAAAAACTAGCTAGATAAATTTCTGGACCTGCTAGATTTTGTCTTCCCCATTAAATCACTCACACCTTGGGTTGTGTCTTTTACTGACATCCATACATTCTGTCTTCTTAAAATTAAGTTTGCCTTCCTGTTTTCTTATTCTTGGAGTATTCTGAACTGTTTTGTCTAGAAATTGGTTTTCAGGAATTAGTAAAATGTTGCACTTCTGTACCTATTCCAATAAATTTGAAAAAGTAAAAATACCCTTGAAGTTATACAGGGATTTTTTTTATAATTATTAGCTTCTTCTATGTGCCATGTCTCCTCAGGATGTTGGTGATGATGGCTCTCCACAATTTGTAGCTCTTAATAACTTGTCTTTTTGCCATCTCTCCAAAATCCTGCTCCACCATCCAGTTACTCAAACTCACCAGGTAGGTTATGCGTTGCTTTCCTGTCTCTCTTACTCTCAATCTGCCCTGTGAGTATCAAATTTTCCAAGCCTTCTTTCTTCATTACGTTCCTCAGAAATTTCAACTGTCTCTTCCTGATGTTAATTATAAGTGTCACATTTTCCTTCATTTTCACTTAAAAAGCATTTAAAATCCACACTCCATTGTCTTAATGATTTGTCCATTTTTATGACTTTAGAAGTTGGAGGTTCTGTTGATTTTAAAGTAAGATTTAAATTAACAATTAAATTAGAAACATACTACCGGTGATGTATACAAGGTGACCTTTTAACCTCAGAAAATACCCCCCACCAAAAAAAATAGGGGGCTGTCTTATACTCCAGGTATAAAATGTGAACCTTAAATCCGGCGATTTATGGTAAGTTATTAGCATGGGAGATATATATAAATATTTTCTACTGAAACAACTTAATTCAAATTATAATAAAATAATAAAAGTGTAATGTGATAAAAGTACTCTTACCTTATATATGGTATGATTGCACTCATTCAGGCTGCTGTAATAGCTGACCAAAAAACACAGCACCCACTCATGAGGCATTGTAGATTGCAGTAGTTAATTGACAATATCTCCCCACTGTTTTTTCATTAGAAAATGAGTGAAAAACAAGTATATGCTTACTGAATTTATTTAATAAATACAACACAATATATTTTAAAATGCAATTTGGCAGTGGGGAGGTTGTCTTGTATGGCGAATATAGCCTGAAACCTATATTTTAACCTACATCTGTGAATTATCTTATGCACCTGGTCGTCTTGTATACTAGCATATATGGTAAGTCCTCTGTACCTCTTACTATTAGTATTTGTTAGGGATTCCCTTCATCCTATCAGAGATGTCACCTCAACTACACCCATGTATCAGCACCATTTCATTTCTTTTTCTTTTAGTAGAACTATTTACTCAGTTTAGTTGAGTAAGACACAAATTCACTAGTGAAGGTCACCCAGAGAGGAGCAAAATCAGCACAAGAAATATCACATAAGAAAAACATTACACGCAAAAGCATGAAGAAACAATACATGGGAAAAAAACAATCTATAAACATAGTACATAATTATAAACAATTAAGTTCAGCTCTAAACCAAGAGGGATGAAGGCAGATTACTGGCACCTCATAATCAGCTTAGGTAGATGAAGTTCATCAGCCCAGGCAATCCATCTAGGAGAAGGAAAACCCTGATTTTAACCTCTCACTGCCTTGTCCCCATATTCAAACAAAGAAAAAGCTATGAAAGTAAATCTAGATAGAAAATCTGGAGTGGCAACCTGGAAGCAGTTGGTTGTAAACATTGACAAACCGGGCAACTACTGTAGCCATGCCAGCCCTAAATGTAATGCCCTGTATTTCTTTAGATCATGTCGGTATCATCACCCAGGCCTGCACTTTGGAGTCATTACTCCAGTCTCACCACCAAAGGTTGAATCTTGATGAAACTATGGGCTACTATTATCTCACGAGATAAACAGCTGTATACTACTACGACCTATAAACATAATCCTATCACCCACAAAATATTTTTTGATCATGGATTAAGTGCTCAGAAAATATAGGACAATTTATGCTGAAATATATATTGTCAAACCAGGACATTCACAGGCAATGCATATAGACTAGAAAATGTAAAAATATAAAAAACAGTACATCATAAACACATAAAACTTTTAAGAATTATGTTTAAAAAATTTTTGTTTCATGTATTGACAGAAAAAGAGACACCTATTGTAAACGGGTTTGAATACAGATTGTCCTTCCTAAACTGGTTGTTAACTAAGGCTGAAGAGCCAAGTCTTCCCTACTATTTAACACAGATGTGGGGAGAAAAATTGCATTCATACCTTACCCAAGAGTATATGCATGAAAATGAATGCAACAGTTTCAACTGGAATTCGAACATGGATCGATGATTTCTCATCTCAAGCCACTAAACGCTACACCTTTGTTTATTCTTTTGAGATTTCTTTTTATTACAGAGTTAAATTTAAATGATACCATGCCTATCATGACATAATAATTGATAATAAAACAATAAAGTAAAAAACTCAACTGTGTTTCTCTATAATGCAAAATAAGTCATTTTTATTGAGATTTGTCCTCAGTTTTTCTATAATGGTATAAGCAAGTTCTTAAATATGGTCAAAAGCATTAACAATTAAGGCTGGGTAGGATGGCTAGACATTCATAGATTTTGCACTTTTACAGAGGTTCTTCACCTTTATAACCTGCGAATGCTGACAGCTGATTCTCATTTCCTCTCCCCACCCTAGATATGAGAGAGGACACATACGCAGTCTTTCTCACTTGGTCTATATCAGCAATACTGTACAGGTAATTTAAATAAAATATGCTGTAATACAATGGAAAACTAATTATGACTTTAAAAAGTATCCTGTTTATTTGGTTCTTCATTTTAGAAGTATTTTGAGTTTCTGTACATCACAAAGAACTGTTGCTCGGTAAGCTTGATTTATTTGAGAAGGATATTAGAATAATCCAGAACTTATACTGGGAGCAAACAGCCTGCGTGAGGATAGAAAATTAATTCAGTAAATATACAAAAATAGAAAAGGCCTTAAGACAAGGATGTGTCATCTCATTATAGACCTCTTCAACATTTACAGTGAAACAATCCTGAAAGAATTAGAAGTCCTACCAGGATTCATTACTGGTCGCCACAATCTTCACAACATTAGATATGTATATGATACAATATTTATAGCCGACACCGAAAGGAAACTACTGGAACTCCAAAGGAGAAAGGATTAAACATCCAAAGTCAGAATGTATGGTTGTCGGCAAAAGGAAGAGTCTAACAATTAGAAATTGGAGATACCAAACAATTCAAATATCTAGGATGAGTTTTAACACATGACACCGAAACCTGAAGGTGCATTGAAATAGTGAAAGATACCTTCCAAAAACTAAACAAAACATAAAGAAACAGGAAAATTTCACTAGAAACAAAGAGAATAGTATTGAACTGTAATGGAATAACGGTTCTCCGATATGAAAGCAAATGCTGAACAATCTCCTCACAGATGAAGAAGAGTCTTGAGGCAACAGATATGTGGTTATATAGAGGGATGCTGAGGATACTATGGGTTGAATATGTGAGCAACAACTAAGTTTTAGAGAAAATGGAAACAAAAGGAAACATATGCAACATCAGAAAGAGTTGAAATTTCTACGGCATATAATGAGGAAAGAGCACTTAGAAATTTAACATTCACAGGACATATTCAAGGCAACAGGAACAGAGGAAAGATGTACATAATAGCTTATAGGAGATGTCACTTCATAAATCATCAATAACATTTATATTTAAAATATTTTTTAAATACCTCAAAAATAATTAATAACTGTTTGCCAAAGTTTATTTACATATCTGTAAAAGTCATGAATTATATGCATTATTAATACTTGTTTGAGTGTGCACAGAAAATTTAGGACCCACAAAAATAGAGCATTTTGTAATTAATAATTATTATTTAAAATAAAATATTAAATTTATTAAGTTAAATATTAAATTAATCTAAGCCATTTTGTTAACATAAATATTTATTTATTGTAATATTTTTCAGCTGATCTATGCAAAATGGCCGTTTTTCAATTTCTTAAAATTTAAAACTTAAAGTTTAAATTAAGGTATGCTTTCACCCACTTGTCTTTCAATTTTTCTTTTCTTTTTGTGATTGTTAATGTTCTGTAATTGATTGACACATTTAATTGTAATTCACTTTTTTACTAATAAATCTTTCATCGGGTATATTCCCTGATTTTCTTAAGGTTGCTAAAATAATTCAATTTTGTTTTGATATTTTTAACTCTTTATAAACAACACTCTTCTCTAGCTATTTTTCTCGACGATTCAAAAAGCCATTGATTCAGTTAATCATAGGCATGTATAAGGCAATACGAAGGGGGGTAATCAAATGATTTTCTTTTTTTCAGATTTGTCGATTATAAACAATTACCAAAAATAAAGGAATCAACCAATTTTAATGAAATTTTCAGCATTTTATACATTAAGAAATTAATTTTATAATGAATAGGTTTTATTTATAAAAAGTTAAGAAATTTATTTTCTTCACTTAAAAGTGTGTGTATGTGTGGGTTCAAAGTGTGATCATTTGAAAAAAAATTATAATTCCTAATTTTACATTTCTAGAAAGATCAAGACGAGAAGACTAAAAAATAATTTACAATGTAAAAACCCTGAAAAAGCTACTTGAAATTTTTAATTTTGTTTTTTAAAATATTTTTTGCAGAGTCTTTTTCTCTCGTAGTTTTAAAAACAATGCTTTTTTTTCTCTTTGGGTTGATACAAAACTTCCTTTACAAGTTTACAATTGACTTAAAATTTAACATTGAATTTTAAAACCCAGGAATCCCATCATCCGAGTAATAAAAAATATGTACGTATGGAATAGGTTGTTTGAAGCCTGGACTATATGCATGCAGCAACTTCCTAAACCAGGAGGCTCATAGGAAAGCCGGAAGTAGGGACCTATAAGTAGCCGGAAAGTTCAGGTCTGTTGTAAGGCGGTCCATTAACGCCGATCAACCAGGTGTGTTAGGTTGAGATCGAAATGCCGGAAGTAGAACCAATGCATAGCCGGAAGTCAGAAAGGCTAGGAATGCCAGAAGATAAGGGTCCGAGATAGACGGAAGTAATAAAGGCCAAGAATTCCAGAAATGAAAGTGAACAGGAAAACCCAACTTGTATCCGTCCAGTTGACAAACAAAAATTAATGGCAATACATAACCCGCCCAAGCACCCTGGCACGGGTCTGCGTTTCTCCTCCTCTCTCTTCCTGGGATTCACCTTGACCCTACCCCCACGGAGCCAGGTTGTGATACAAGGTCACTTTTTAACGTAGGGACCTGAGTGTTTCCACTCAGGCAGCTGGTCTTAGCATGTCTAAGCTAGTCACAACCGATCATAACACCTATACGGAACAAAACCGAGGATTCTATCCACGTAACGGGGAGGGAGAGGAGGCCTCCGGCACGGAACAGATACATCTACTCCGACAGGAAGTTCCCCAAAAAGTTGCCAGATTATATGATAAGGGAGTATAATAATATAAACTGGGCTTACTACTTACTAACTATTTAAAGAAAATAAATCCAGAGTTGCTACGAAGTAAAAAGTATAAACTAAACATGTTCACAAAGAGTATTTAGATTAAGTTAATCAAACGACTAAAAAGAAATTAGGTTGATTATAAATCTAAATAAATTTGTAATATTGAATTGAAGGGAGTGGGGTAGTGCAATGAAGAAAAGGCCAAGGTCTTAAAAAATATTGCGTCGACCATGATTACGAGATCGGGGTAGCGAAGAGTATTTCAAAGAAAGACAGAAAGATGGGAAGATAGAAGTGTTTAACATCTGCTAATCTCGCAAATAATGGACTATTTTGTTTTGATCATGTGGAAAGAGGCAAAAAGACACTACCCGGTGTCAGTATGAAAATGAAAGAAAGAAAGGAAGGAAGATAGAAGCGTTTAACATCTCCTGCTAATTTCTCGCTAATAATGGACTATTTCGTTTTGATCGCGTGGAAAGAGACGAAAAGACACTACCAAGTGTCAGTGAGAAAATGAAAGAAAGGAAGACGGGAAGATAGGAGTGTTTAACATCTGCTAATTTCTTGCTAATAATGGACTATTTTGTTTTGATCGTGTGGAAAGAGGCGAAAAGACACTACCCGTTGAGAAAATGAATGAAAGAAAGAAAGGAAGATAAAAGTGTTCTGCCAATATCTCGCAAATAATGCACTACCCGGTGTGTGTGTGCGAGAGAGAGAGAGAGAGGGGTGGGGGAGATAAAAGTGTTTAACATCTGTCAATAACTCGCAAATTATGCACTATTTCGTTTTGATCGCGTGGAAAGAAGCGAAAAGACACTACTCGGTGTCAGTGAAAAAATGAAAGAAATAGGGAAGATAGATGTTTCAGTGAAATGGAAAAAGTTGTCAATTTCAAATCTTTTCATTTGTGGCCACTTAAAATAACGACCAGCATTCATATTTATAATAGTTATAACAATATTTTGTTAAAGTTGTTAAGCTCAAATATTTCACGACCCGATAGGACAATTTCTTACACACTCATTAACTTAAGAATTAAAATTCATCAGAAAATTCAAACAGGAAAACTGTGAAATTTTCACGTCTTAAAACTAATATACATATTAATCCAAAAATACAATAAATTAAAACATGCTGTATATGAAATAAACGACTATCCAAATGTTTCAATGCACTGAAATGTTTTAATTACGATAATTTTATTGATATTATTTAACATCCACATTGAGAAATCACCAGAACTTAGAAGGTCTTGATATGCAGTATATGAGTTTTTTTCGAGTTGGTTAACCATTCATAAGAATTGAGAGTTTAGGAAAACAGAAATTTGCAAGTTATTATAAAAGTATTGCCAAATAATATGAATTATTTAGTTTCCATAATCCTGGTTTCCAGCCTTACGGAGTTCCATATTAATGAAAGGAATAATCCAAAGGTTTCGAAACGAGGTTTCAATTTTTTTTTCTTTTGTTTCCTTTGTAACATGGCGACAAACATGGAATTAGAATAGTCTCAGCTGAAGTTCTTCAAAGCTAAAGATTTACTAACGTCAAAATTCATCAAATATTTACGGTTCGCAGAGAATATAAATCCGGTCGCAGACAACGCTTCTAGAAAGTAATGGGTGGAAATGATGAAGTGGGAGCGGGAATTAAATAGGAATGTAAAATGATAATGTTAATGATCATATGAGCCGTTTCCCTATAAGGAAACATTTGGCATTTATTAACCGAGCAGTCAGTACTGGGTATATAAAAATAATTGTTTTTCTGAGACCGTAGGCTCTGAATATACTATTAACTCGAAATACTAAGCCAAGATATAGAAGGCAATGGGAAACCACTCCACTATCAGTCCCATGTACATTACGTCGGAGAGCACAATGAACAAAACGTTGTGATAACATCAACAATGATGAGAACAATAGTCCGAATGTAAATATGCGTCTTTATATGTGGGTAATATGAACATCCTCAACCGTTGTGATGGCACTTCATCTAGGAGAAGGAAAACTCTGATCTTAATGGTCATCTACCTAGGAGAAGGAAACTGATATAAAACCAATCCATTTGACTTCATGAGAAAATAATAATAATGTTAGCAGCAGTTTCCTTAAAAATAAAATGACACCTTATTTATGTCATTGTTTTCTATTCGAGTTAAATGTACTATCCATTTTATTTGCTGCTGCTGTTTAACGTTCTAGTACAGCTCTTTGTTTTTGATTCAGTAGAACCATTCCACAAGATTCAAAGAAGGATAGTCTTCTCTAAGACCTACAGACCTCAAGAGTAATTTTATTTAACTGTTGACATCGATCTAACGCTAATTGTCACGAATATATAAGAACTCTCTCTCTCTCATATATATATATATATATATATATATATATATATATATATATATATATATATATATATGTGTGTGTGTGTGTGTGTGTGTGTAAGCAAATGTGTGGATGTAGATCCGACGGTATGATGAAAATGTGGAAAAGACAAAGCAAAATCCGAATATGTGAGTTAACTGTTTTTTTATTTAGTTTTTGTTTCGGATTTTGCTTTGTCTTTTCCACATTTTTATCATATATATATATATATATATATATATATATAGATAGATAGATAGATAGATAGATAGATAGATAGATAGATAGATAGATCTGGCCGATGATAAAATCATCAGAAACTACTTGACAGAAACCAAAAATAATCTAATCTGTGCCGGATTCCCGAAGCAGAGAAGCATACTCAAATTAACACACTGTCAAATTGCACATAATGAGCAAACATTGTATAAAAATAGAAACCTTAGGTAGGAAATAATGTTAGGTGTATTAAGTTTGAGTAGGGATCGTGTGTAAAAGACAAGTTCTGATAATGACAGTCTTGTTGGATTGAATAAACTTAGGAACAAAGGCCGATTTGTGTAGCACTCAATGAAACAATAACTTAAGGGAGCCGCATGTAAGTGAATTATGGAATATCATTTATCTGGAATGGAATATTTTTGGGTGTTCTAGCATATAGAATTAAAACAAAATACTGTGATCGAAAGACTTGAAATTTAGAAGTAACTGTCAAGGCTGGCTTTATGGCTGACATAATCATGTATTTCTCACCACTGCTAAAGGACGGTATTCCAGATTACCTAAAATACTCGTATTTTTAATGCTGTCATTCTAGCTGTTACCATTTGGACGGGCGGTGTAGCAAATCTATCTTCAGTTTATTCTAGGAGAGTAAATAACGATAGTACTGCCATATTGAAGAGGTTGAAGAAAAAAGAGAGATGTGCCATATGATTAAAACCTGATGGATAAACATTCTATACTATGAAATTTCAACCTATCGATGTTGGCTTGAGTAAATTAATAAAACATTTTAGTTTGCATCCCATTAAAACAAATACAAAATTTTGCTACAGGTAGTAGTCAGTCAACTCAAAAATTTCTGCTCGTCTCCACAAATCTCGCCAAATAATGACTTGTAATATATCAGAGAAGCGAAGTGGTTGAAAACTCGCCAAAAATTGAAAAATTATTATTATTTTACTACGTCTGTAAATTTTAAGTCTAAATTTAGATGATATTTTTGGTCGCTTTTTTCCTTGAGTCTACCGTTTATATTGATTCTCTTTTTGTGCGGCCTTTTTACACACAAGCTGCTCTAATCCTTATTACTATCATATTCCCCGCCAAATTGCTGAGACATTTCTGCTAACACAAAAAACATTATATTTTTCCATAAAAAACAATTTTTGATTGTTTTAAAAACAAATTGCATTTAAATTTGCTTCCCCTTTCTGTCATAATAAAGATATAAAATTATGCAATCCATATATTTATAAAAGTTCCAATTAACGATGGTAGCATCAATTTTTATCGAACATCTGGCTCTGATAAGTGTTTCAACGCGAAACTTTTTAGTCGGACAATCAGATAACAATCGAAATATATATATATATATATATATATATATATATATATATATATATATATATATATAAATGTGTGTGTGTGTGTGTGTGTGTGTGTGTGTGTGTGTGTGTGTGTGTGTATGGAAAGGCTTTAGTATAGCTCTAAAATCATTATGGGTGGGTTGGTTCGACAATATCTATATGGACGGTTTCAAAGTGTAATGAATCCAGTTGAAGATTTTTAACGATGTATCTTATATATTTATAAATAATTAAGCGTTGGCTCAATACAACTATAAACACAGCTCTATTATAGATGTATCCATACTTAGACAGCATGGTTTATTTAATTTTATAAATGATTCAATAATAGAACGAGACACCGAATAAATAAAAAGTAGAATTACGAAAAACTTACAGTATAATACTTGTAATATTAAATGTGGACATATCACATATCTTGGAATTCTTACCCGACATTGAAAGCTCTTTAAGTTTAGTAAAAGATCTGATTTTGTTAATCATTAGCTTGTGACTAAGATTTCTGTCGAATCACAGACATCTGCTTGTATCTTAAAAGCCTGTCGTCACATAAAACTCGGCTATTTATATCATTGCTACCTTTAAAATATGCTAAACCAGTAAGTATTCAAGAAGATTTGATAGGTGTCGTTGCTGGAGATCCCGTTTCACCAGTGAAAAGCACCGCATAGTGGTTTATGAGTTGTCAGCAAAATCAGAGTGCAAATTTTGATGAGTTGGCGAAAGTGATGTTCTGTTAAATACAGTGTTAGAAACTCTCTGTCGAAAGTAAAATAATTTGCCCGAGTTTCAGTCATCTTTTTGGAAAAGAAACCAATGAAAATCGACATCACATCTATTACATGGGTTAATGCTGTATCAACAGCGTACTGAATAGTATCAGTGTTCATTTGATAGAGTTTTCGAAACACGAATGAGAACAGACAATTATATTACAAAGCTGTTGCATGGCATTATTAAATTAATCTTTTTTTTTTCAATTTCAGATAATGCGTAAAAACATCTGGAAAAGAATCTTATACTTTCACAAGTAATACAGTATTCAGCATAATCGGGGGATAAGTTTATGCTAAAAATTCACCATCTTCTCAAACGTACGTAAACTATTATAAGCTTTTGGATATAGAAGCCGTTTAGAACATTAAAATCTGTTTTCATTGACATTAAAACTTCTAAATTAGAAAGCATAAAGGTACATTTTGACAAAGACATTTTCAAATTGTTCTCATCTAAAATTATAAACAAGCCATAAAACTATTTGCATGTGCTATTTCATCATGACTAAAAACAAAAATATTGTTTTATATAAAGGTGTCTCAAAAAATGTACTCACACTTTGAATGACGAGAAAACCTTTATTTATGAACATAGAGTGAAATGGAATAGCTTCGAAGACAGAAGAAAAATGTAATTGAAGAATCATGTTCGCAAATGTTCAAATTGATGACCATTATTGTCCAGACAACGCTGATAACGCGCACCAAGGGAAAGTGTGAGTACATTTTTGTATACACCCTGTATATAAATAGAAACCTTATTAGCCAATGGTTTGTCCATAAAGCATTAATATGTTGCTGCCAGTTGTTAAATTTGAAAGACAGAATTGTATTCAAGCGGTTCAAAATGTGTAGCTACTGCTAAGAAATGTGATCAGGATATTCGCTTATTTGGTGATAAGCTGAAGTTAAGTCTATTTTTGAAAAAACAACCTTTGTTGGTAAGTATCTAAGTAAATGTGTTGATGTCTAGTATAGGATAAAGATCACGTTTTGCAATGCTGTTCAGGGTACAGGCATCACTGCAGCATTGGTTATTACTATCAGATTTTGAAATGAGATTTAAGGGATTTGTCTATTTACTTTCAGACAGGGATATCACTCTGGAATATTTAACTGTTTTTAAATTCTGCTCGTTTAGATACCATTGCAAAAAGTTTAAGTTTTCTAGCTTTAGTCAAAACTGGAGCATGACTTCCTGTATCTTCCAATAATCTTCATAATATTTTCCTGTTGTGTTTCCATAATTTGACGTAACACTTGCGTATTTTCTTATTGACTTACAAAATAAAGACGATTAATGTTGTTAATTAAATTTATCGACGATGAAGTTACATTTAAATTAATCTTTCTTTCAGTAACATTGTCTTGTATAATTTTACTTTAAAAAACTATAATTAAGCCAAAGTTGTTAAAAATATTAAGACTCAATAAAGGATTAATGACCTCAGCGATCAGGTAATTCCATTGAAAATACTTTTTAAGTAAAGAATTTCAACCTTCAGATTTGCTTCTCCTTAACAATTTATTTTGTCACGACTGATGGATGAGGTTGAGACACGATTCTGGTCCAAAATAAGTGTGTTCGCGAAAGAAATTGGTAATGTAGAAATATTGACAGTGAAGTATCAATAAGTTTTATTTTAGTATCCCCAGATATGACAGATCTGTCGGTGCTAATGTAGCCCGCCTAATTAGTTTTCTGTGTCACTTTTTTGACATTTGAAGTTTACTTCGATTCTTAGGCCATCTACACCAACGTTTACATCTTGCCTTGTCAACACACAAAAAAAACAAGGTGAGTTCTGTCTATTTTAGTCCTGTCTTCTTTACAATATTTTCTCTTTTGGATGCCGTGTATTTTGAGAATATTTTTGTGAGTGTAACAGTATTTATTCTTGTGTTACAGTGAAAACTAGAATTCATACTCAATATAGGTATTAGCACATCTGCCAGTTTGCCTAAAATTGATTTGGAGTTAAGTTTCTGTGAAGCAATGACCGGTCCTCTAGAATAGACGAAGGTAATACTTGCCGAATATTATGTTGTACGATTTCTTCATTGATATCGATACGATGTGATACTGTTAGCATTGTTTGTAAATAACCAAGTGACGTTCTGTGATTTTAGCTGTTTTGAAATGTTGGTCCAGCATTTTAGAAAATAGCTCGTTTTAATTAATCATTTCTTTTAGATTCCGCTGACAATAGCCGCGATAGCACGGTTAAAACTGATATGGAGAGACTAAAGCTCACCCTAAAAAATAAACTTACATTGTTGCATACCATCGCCTTGTGGGTACTCCAGTATGTATTTAATTCGTGGACTCTGACAACAAGACCCCAAAGTTGGATTCAAGATTAGTAAACTTCAGACGTCAGCTTGGTATTTCATACACCGACTATGTCACGAATGAAGAGGAACGCAAAAGAGTGAATCATCAATTAAATGGCAAAAAAGACATGTTGACTACCGTAAAGAGGAGGAAGCCGAAGTGGTATGGCTACGTAACCAGACCACGAGGCCTCACCAAGACCATCCTATAAGAAATGGTACAAAGAAGAAGAATAAGATGTCAAAGAAAGAGATGATCGGACAACATCATCAAATGGATAGGCAAATTTTTTACCCAGACACAGGCTCTGGCCATTGACCGTGACAAATTGGAGGCTTCTTGTTGAGCAAGCCACCATGCAACGCACCTATGACTCCAGCAGTTTATAAGACAAGAAGAAAAAGAAGAGGAAAAAACTTTTGAGAATTTAGACCTAGCGAGTAA
The DNA here is from genome assembly GCA_964036315.1 of Acanthosepion esculentum. NCBI lineage: Eukaryota > Metazoa > Mollusca > Cephalopoda > Sepiida > Sepiidae > Acanthosepion > Acanthosepion esculentum. Next base: position 73,536,367 of record OZ038495.1, read on the forward strand.
GACTGCAATATCAGCTAAAGATCACCAAACATCTAAGCTAAAATTGTGTCTCTGGTATTGAAAACCGGCCATGTATTGATGTCTCCATAAATTCTGGTACTTTAATTCTATCATGTAGCACATGAATATCAAATGATGTATATTCATCTTCCATTTTTAAATAATTCTAACAAATTTATCGAGTGATTAACATTTCTATATTTAACTGCTATTGTTATTATATGAGCACCTGAGTATATGTACTTTTTTTTTCGAAGACGATAATGCCACTAAGACGCAAGGAGTTCCTGGGAGTGAAAGAGAATGAGAAGACTTTAGTGAAGAGAAAGGGCAATAAAATAACAGGATTAACAAAGACAGAAGATGATGATTGGTATCGCATTTAAATTTTTGAAGATTGTAGGTAGCAGAAGAGAAAGAAACAGGAAGAGAGTTTCACAGGCAGGAAGTGCAAGAAAATAAATTATTAGAATAGAACGTAGGGTTACATCAAGCTAGTCCAACAGTAAAACGGTAATACATAGTTGCTAATCTAGTCGTACGCTTAAATTTATGCAGTCAAGGCACCAAACTCACCAGAACAAATGTCACTTCACAGTAATGGGAAAGTGACTGAAGTCGAGATGTCAGATCAGGGTCGATTACATTACAGACACTTCTTTGGGTTTTCTCAAGAATCTCGAAATATAGCAGTAGTATCAGACCAGATATGGCAGCAATATTAAATTCACGGACGAATGGTAAATTTATAAATGTGCAAGATAGATTAAAATAAGAAAAACTGTCTGGCATGACACAGTAAACCAACTTTGCTAGCTTTATTCCAAAGGATGTATTTAAAGTTTCTTTTTATGGTTTATCATTTTATAATTGTGTTGGTAATTTGTCATTATAATAAGTAATCTTCCAGTAACGGTGGCAAAATTTAAAACTTCCATTTATTTACATTATTACAAGTCAGTTTTTATTTGTAAAAATATATTTTCATAATAAAGTTTTATTATTTAAAATGTTCTTAGAAATAGACGTCTATCTGGTAATAGTTTTATACATTTAATAAAAATGTCGTTACTCAAATTTTGCAAAAAAAAAAAAAAAGAAGTATAAACGTATTGACTTAAAGAACCTGAAATGTATATAGTTTCACCAGTGAGTCGTTTTATTTCGAGGCACTTCAATTCACTCTTTGGGTAAAAGTAGTTGCTTTGCGACAATTTTTGTGTAAACAAGATGGTATTTTGCTTGACTTGTTAGTCAAGCAAAAGACCTGTTGCAAAATCTTGTATTTTTCTTGTTTTTTTTTTGTTTTCACGGGATGCAACCCAAAGATTTTTTTTTAATTTATTCAAACAAAGTAGAGATTGTTTGAAAAATCTCTTTTTATACCTGGTTTTATACTACGTCAGCGAATGTCTAATCTTAGTTTAAATTTATTTTTGGCACTTTTTCTTAGCGCAAACCGATCCGCTTTCAGTTTTTAATGTCTCAGAAATTTTTACACGCTATTTTAATAATTAAAATGTAATATCTTATTACAGGCGCTGTAAAATTTGTAAACATTTGTAGTTCTTCGGCGGCAGATTTGGCTAGTTTAAAAAAAAATTGTTTTCAGTAAAATATTTCCAAATCTAAGCGAGAAACAGAATACATTATTTTCAAAGGATAGAAAGTCGATTAGTTTTCTGCACACATTCGGGTACAGATAATGAATTTGAATAGCAAAAAAGTATTTGAGTCATTAGAAAATATAGAAATACTTTTTTTGTTTTTAGTTCTTAGGGTCTCTAAATATTAAAAAAAACATTATAAATAATAAATATAATATCAATAATATCCTGTAGATAGAGGGAGATTATCTTTTTTAACCATACAAATAATAACACACATACATAACATTTTTTAACACATTTATAACGAATAATAACAGATTTTTCTCAGATCAATGTATAAAAACGTATTCGAACGAATGAAGCCTGTAACTCTTAGCGAGGACCATTCTTCTTCGAATCTCGTGAACTGGGGCTACAGAATCAAAAACAAAAAAATGTATTAAATAGTTGAGGACTTTCAACAACAGCAACAACTGAAATGGGTAACACACGTAGAGTGGCTTATTTTTCCTGAAAATAGAAAAACGTAATGACCTACTTGAAACAGAAATTGCGATTGAAATCATTTTTTCTAACAAGATTTGTCAACTGCCATTTTAATTTGTTACTGTTTTCATAACTCTCGTTCAACAGACATCAAAAGATAAAGTCGGCAATATTTTAATACACCCACCTTATCTAATGTCTCCCTACAGAGGAACCGAGTTTTACGAAGTTGGCTTGATTTTTAAAAAAATGGTGGCAGTGGTTACGAATTAGACTTTATCAAAAAATTTAAATAATAATTAAAATTAAAATTTTTTAATAATTTCAATAAAGTGACCAAAAGATAAGGTAGATTTTTGTCTCTAGATGGCTTTGTAGTGCTACTTTTTGTGTGGTTTTGTTACTTTTACTTAATTCTTATTCAGGGTTGTAGAATTATTTGCAAGGGTTGTCACAGAAACTCATCTAAAGTTTGAATTAAGTGCTAAAGTATGAGGTACTTATCTGGAGCAAATTATCCAATGGGTGGATATTCCAGCCAGCAAAAATTTTAATTTTCCTCTTATTTTCTTATTTTTATTAATAACATTTATATATTATTACACTTTCTCACTAAGTATTATAATGAAACAAAAACAGATATCTATATTGAAAGGGGCGGGGTGGGAAATGGAATCCCCTAAAACCTGAAACGGAATTAAGGATAATTTGAAACAGAAAATTGGTCCCTCTACACATGTAACTCGACTACAAAACAATAACATAATCAAGATGTTGATGTTACACACTATTTCATAGAAAAAGGTTATGGAGAAAGATCCCACCAATAGTTGAAAGAGCGATAACACTAACAATTATTGAACTTGAGGAACCTGTTTTCTAATAAAAATATTTTAAAAGAAAGATTTCATAAATTTAAACCGAAAGTAGTACTTGCTGCTCTGTCAATGAATACCGAATGTTTCCTTATAAGGAAACAACAAATATTGCCACTACTATTATATATTTCAGAAATTCCTGGAATAGTATTTATGCATTAATGTAAAATTCGATCTTATTTTTCAAGAGTTATAACTTTTTTTACATTTAAAAAAATAACCGTCGTTAAAGCTACTGTGAAGTTATTTAAATTAATCATAACAAAATAATGATATACAGTAACAAATGATCAAAGTGAAAGACGTGAATTTAATTAAGAGAATTATAGTACAGTGATACATGGGATATGGTTGAGCTCTGAAATCCCCAAGACCAAAATCAATGAAGCCTAAAATGCCGAAACATCAAAATCCTTTAAGGCGAAATCTGGAAAATCGCAATTCACATGAAAAAAAGAAGAAAGATAAATAAGTTCAAAAATGCTAACGACAGACTAAAATTTATTGAAGTACCGACTGTGGGAGTGGTCATTTCCCAGTAAAATGCAAAATAAAAAAAAAATAAACGGAAATGAAAGAAACCTAAACTAACGCACAAAGCAACAATAAAACAGAATTCAGTACATCTCAGCTTGCAAACAGACGCGTATACTAACAGAGTTAAGAAGAGAAATATAAGATCTTAGGAGAGGTTAGAAATTCAAAGTGGAACACGTTAAGGGAAGGATTAAAAGTCCTCGGCAAAGAATTACATAGAATACAAGATATTAAGCAAAAACATTAGAAATAAATGTAAGGAGACAAAAGATGAATGACTCAACGAGAGGTGTGCAGATATAGAAACACTCCGGAACTTACATATAGCAAACATGCAAAATAAGATAAAAGAAATAGCAGGACAAAAATATGCAATTGCACAGGATATACAAATAAAAAATGCTAATAATAATTAAAAAAAATACTACAACGATGGAACGAATGCAACAGAGAATTCTTCCAAGATAACAATGGAGAGAAACCTTATACATAAAAACGTGGAAAGACCTGTAATATTAAAATCTGAGGTAAGATCGTCACTCGTTAAAACGAACAATAACAAGCAGCTGGACCACAGGAAACTGTAATAGATATACAGTCAGCCTTTAACGATTTCTGGATCGATAAGATTACCAAAATATTAAATTAAATATATGACAGCGGCGAAATACCAGAAGACCACAGTAGATATATATTCACAGCGGAGACAAATGAAAGCGAATTCCATCGGACAATCAACTTGATGAACCACATAACTAAAGTTATAATAAAAAAATTTAATGAATATAACTTGTAACAAAATTAGACCGGAATTAGTGTAAAAACAGTGTAGCTTTGTCCAAGACACTGAAACAAGAAATTCTGTCTTTATAATTGGGATGCTATCAGAGCTGACAATACAAATACAGAAAGTCCTATATCTATGTGTTTTACACAGTAGCATTTAAATTCGGACCATTGTTCTCATCTTTGTTGTTGTTGTCGGAGGGTACAACGACCGAAACGAAAGAACAAAGATGAGAACAATAGACCGAATGTAATTTAAGGAATTAGATTTCAACATAAAGATAATGGTTGTGAAAGTCGAGCACAACCTATCACTGTTATAGACTTTTTTCATATCGTGTATAACAGTGTTTTAATATGTTTCTGAAAAGGAAAAAAACAAACTTAGCAATTATGAATTTTCCCGCAATAAGAAGGAGCGTCAAAAGGACGGTTTTTCCCATGACACCGCTTTTTTTAAACTACCTTTACTCTTAGTCTTCGGCAATGTTTATTGTTTTAAAAAGCGATGATTAGAACTGTAATAAAACCTGAACATATGAAAGTGAATTTATACATTTCAACAAAAATAATAAACACTATTTATTTATATTGTTTATTTACACGATTGATTATACTATTTATTATTCTAATAAATAATATAATCAATCGTGTAAACTGTAAATAAACAATATAAATAAATATTCTGGTTCTGGTTGGCAAAACATCAGCTAATTGCCATTTGATTCAAACTTTATAAAATGGCAAATAATAAGGATTTCCTTATACTTGGTGCACATATTTTAATAATTTAGTAAATGTTTATAACTTTATAAATAAAAATTGTCACATTTATATCTTTATAAATTGGTAAATGATAAATATTGCATTGCATTTAGTTTTTAGAATATTGTAAATATAAAATTATTCTTGTAAATAAACAATCTAATAAATAAATAAATACTGTTTATTATTTTTGTTGTCAATTCTCAAAAACAAAAAAATGTATAAATACACTTTCATATTTAGGTTTTATTACAATTCTAATAATCGCATTTTAAAACCTTTTGTAAATCTTTTAATAACTTAAGATATGTTTTCCTGAATTCTATTTGATTTTGATCTCTCAGGATTGTCGTTTTCAGAATTTTAACCCTTGGGATTCTCGTCTTTTGACATTTCAAATTTCAGGATTGTATCTTTCGTCATTATGACCCAAACCCGTTTCAACTTGTATACGGAGTGAAATAAAAATATAAAAAAAGCATATTTACTCTAGTCAAAGCTGACCAGTCCTCACTTCCTAGCCTCGACCGAGTTCGAAAGCGAGTGTGCTGCTTTGTGGAGCGATAAGTTTTCCACCATGCAACTCTACCTACCCCCACCCCGACAAATTGTTGCTATCCACTCGTTACTCTATCGCTAGTTTCATGGCAGATGTTCGGGCGAACTACATTCCTTGGTTTCAACAGTTCAGGCATTCATAGCTAAAAACTCACCATGCCGCGTACACTGAATCGATTCATCCTCATTTCCTTTATATTCCATTAGTGAGAAGTTCCACTCAGATAGCTTCTTCAGAACTGTTGCAATATGGAACTGATTCCCGAGATGATGTTTCCCTTTACAAAATGTCCATCATTCTACCTTGAGTAGCTATCATGCTTTGTAATAGTAAAAAAAAATAATAACGCGAACTAATGTTTATCAATAATACATGCTTCTACTAATCTATTACTAAAAACCGGACGATTGTTTGCTTGCTTGCATGCATCTTACGCATGGCGAAACGGCTGAACCCAGAGGATTGTAAGAAATTCTATTTTGCCCTCCTTCATTACGCCTCCCAGAAATTTCAGATGCCCCTGGTGTTAATTATAAATTTTCTTCTTGTTTCCATTTTCTCTAAAACCTCGTCGTTGCTCACATGTTTGGCCAATGGTATCCTTAGTGTTCTTCTGTAGAATCACATTTCTGTTGCCGCTTCGAGCCACTTTTTCATCTTTTGTCCAGCATTCGCTGTCATACAGGAGGACATATATCACATAACAGTTCCGTACCCTTTTCTTTGTTTCCAACGAAATTCTTTGCCTCTTAATACTCTACTTAGGTTTTGGAATGCATTTTTGGCCATGCCAATACGTCTTCATATCTCAGTGTCACACTTTCCGTCCTCTGTTAGAAAACTTCCCAGATATTTAAATTTCTGTACCTGCTTGCTTTTAGTGTCCTGTAAATTGCATTTTGGGTTGGAGGTTTTGTAGTTTCCTTTCCGAGCCTGCTATCAGCACTGTGTCATCTATATATCTTATGGCTTTCTAGTTCTCTCAGTATTGTCTCGTTGTATAGATTGATTAAGTCCGGTGAGAGGACACATCCTTGCCTTACACCCCTTTCTATATTTGTATATCTGCTGACCTCATTTTTTTCATCTTTATGCAAGCGGTTTGCTCCAGTAGAGGTTTTTGATTATTCTGATATCTTTTCCCAAACATATCAAGGTTGCTGAGCAGTCCCAACAGATTTTGTGGCGTACTTTGTCGAACGTCTTTGCGTAGTCTACAAAAAATAGGTGCACGTCCTTCTGCATTTGTATTGCTCTTTCTGATGACATTCTGAGCATGAATATCGCGTTCCTTGTTCCGGTGTCGTTGACAAACCAGCACTGTTCTTGTCCTATCTCTGGCCGAATTCTCCTGCTCGCTCTATTCATCAGAATTCGGATAATGAGGTTTGTCATGTGGCTCATGAGGCTGAGTGTTCGGTGGCGTTCACATTCGTTTGCGCCTGGTTTCTTAGGCAGTGATATGAAAATAAATCTGCTTAGATCTTCCATTATAT